>CM049409.1:17000451-17320451 GCA_026929865.2 Hyperoplus lanceolatus
CTGTATATGCTCTTTGCAATTCTACAGCATTGTGCAAAAGAAAAATACACTTCAGTCACTTATTTAGAACAAACATAAAAAAACACCCTTTTGGTGGAGCTGTGCACAAATGTGAACACTATAACAGGACATATTGTAACTGAACATATATGGGTAAATCATTCTGGCACATCCAGACGTTCCTGTCTGTTTGGCCACATATTTTCATCTACATCACAACGGATATTATCCCTTGCAATGCAGCGATGAAAGTATCTATGATAAAGAAAAGGCATACAATTTGCTTGACAGAATTTGATAACTAGTTCAACAATTGTGTATGTAAAGACTCAAGCAATGAAATGCAGACTATTAGTTTTATTGGGAACGACTATTCAGCATCCATAAGTATAGTTCATTTTGACTGACATGACATAAGCAAATGGCAATGTTATAAAACAGAATTGTATGAAAGCAACTGATACATGTCCAAAAGCATTTGCAATTTGTTCAGAGGAAGGAGAAATTTCTACTATGATGTGCTCAAATGACTAAATGTTGCGGAGGTTGAACTAATAGTTATGAGAATTTTCATTCTGATCTGAGAAAAGCACCAAAGCAACTGAGAAAAACTATAAACCCAAGTCCTGCAGTTGATGCAGAGTGATGGTGCACTGCCCAAAAGCGTGTGGAGTTTTTTCCACGTGTTGGATGCAAGTCAGTTCTCTCTTGGCCCCACTGTGGCTTAGTTTCTGTTATCTCTGGAATACAATAACTGGGTCTTTCTTTGGCCTACTTCACCAGGTGGTCGCTAACTTTGTCTCGTACTATTTGGTGCTGAGCAGGTGGCGTTCAGAGGGTTTATACGATTTTTGTTTTTGGTGCTAAGAACAGCTGCCTTTCTGCTGCTTGGCACGTGTTGAATGAGAGCAGAGGGAACAAACAAAACAGTATGCTGTGAAACCAAAATTGGCTAAAAGCGGCTAAAGGCTCTGTCAAGCTCTGATAGCCTGTTTCCTCTTTAAGAGTCATCCCCCCTTCTCCTTGGCTCCTGCCCAGTAGCTTTGTTCTATTTCCCAGGCAGGCTGAGTGTTCCTCTTGGCGTCTTGGAGGATTCACTCGCAGAAAGAAAACGCGTTCTCGTCATTATACGGAGTCCTCTTATCTGTTTAATTTTCTACTGGCCATGAATGCCTGCCACGGCATCAGCCTTATTTATTACTGTGAGAGACACCACTAGTCAAACTCCCACTGGTGTGCCTTTAAACGTGCACAGATGGCGATGAGGGTTGAGAGAGAAAGAGAGAGGGAAAGAGAAGAGTGTGATAGCCAGAGCAAGAGCGAGAGATACAAAATCAAACAAGGAGGGCAATGAAACAGAGGCATTTTCTATTGAACTCGTAATAATACTAGGGCTGAACCTAACAACTTTTATTTAATGAGGTAATACATTCTTTTCTTTTTCATTAAAACATTACTTTTTTATGTCTGGATTAATATAACAACACATTTATTTATCCATTCATCTTTTGTTAGAAAGCTAAGTAAACATCTGGGGTGTGCATGGATGTCATACCCTTTGGCAGAAAGAGTAATCCAAAGTCTGGTCCTGAGAAACATACACATACAGTAAAGCTTAAAGAACAGTGCCATATTTTACCTTACGTCAACATAATACAACACATCACCCAGCCCAAACCAATATACCCCTTATACACACACACACACACACACACACACACACACACACACACACACATACACAAATGTGCACTTTAGCGATCTATATAGTGAGCATTTGACGTGCCTTTATCCCAGAGGCTTTCACCTGACAACGTAAATCCCTGCTGTCGGAAACAATATTGCACAGAATGCAATGACCCCTCCATATTCCTTGACTCCTGCTCTATGCTTACTGCTTGCATATCGAAAGTCTTTTGATGTAACACAACACAAACACACATGAGTGCTGGGCTACATGGAAGCACATATCCTTCCAAATCAACAAAGGAGAGGACTTCAGTACCTTGGAGAGAGGCATTTTCTCACTCAGGCAAAACGCTCACGTTTATTTCTTAGTTTGGACTATAGTTTGAGCCTCAACATTATGAATGCATCAACATTTCCTACGACAACTGTATTTATGTATGTTCACAGCCTAGAAAGCACTAATTTGGGGATTTCCCAGCCACAAGACGTGTAGAAGTCCATGATAAAGCTGAAATCTTAGATATAGGTAAATCATTTCCAAAAGAAACAACATTATAAATTCACATAACAGAGGGGATAAAGGAGCAATTTACTGCCAGAATAAATACAAAAATGGTGCACAGTGGTCAGACAGCTTTGGGAATACCTATTCCTAGGTATATTATTATTATTATTATGGCACTAGGGCTTTCCAGATGCTTAAAAGCTTCCTTTTCCTTTATCATATCAATTTCAATTTTCCTTGTTTACCGGCAGCTTAGAGATGGTGTATTATTGCTGCCTGTTTTTTTAATTTCATGCATGCTTCCTGTTAATTGGCTTGCCAGTGTGTGTATGGGTGAACGAGCAGGGAAGGTGATATTACGTATTCCACTGAGCAGCCACTCTTTGCACCTATGAGCCGGCCCCCAGTCAATCTGGTGGGTGCTGGTCCATGGATCAATGTGTTTGAAAAAGCTGAGGCCACTGTGGAAAAGGAGAGGCTGGCTGTCCAAGGGACTAAAGGGGTGGATGAAGAAGGTTGTGAGTGAGGGAAGAGTCAACACTCCAGAAAGAAGAAGTTTGTCTAACTGCTCAACTGTCAAAATACAAATGCAAGAACCATCCTTTTTTTATTTATTTTTTTTTTTATTTTTTTATTTATTATTCTTCCGGACAATTACACATAATACATAATTTTCTCATTGCATATTGATACATATTACTTTGTGTTATCGTCCGAAGGGTAGCAGGAGAAGGCAAGGAGGTTATGGGGTCCCGCCCCCACTGCCATAAGATTCAGATACACAGATACACAGCTACTACAGTTAGAACATTTTTTTTTTCTTTTTTTTTTTTAAGAAGAATCATTCTAAAACACAGATAATCTTAGGTCTCTATTTTCCTCTCTCCCTGTGACAATGCAGATATGGCCTTGTCCATTTCTTCTCTAGTAGCCTAAACACCTCTGCAAAAGTATTCAAAACAGTCAGTGTGTCTGCTGACCTCGGCTACAGTCCCAAAACATGCAGTGTATTTACAAATTCTTCAGTCAGAGAAAGTCTTCAATTTTTGAATCGGGTGTTCTGAACACACAGTTGATAATTAATAATAGCAGAGCACATTGTATTTACGATTTCAAACCTTACATTTTGACACAAACCAGTTAAAATCCCTTTAGTTCAAAGTCCATGCTATTGCCTTCTTTAATCCAAAAAGTCCATGCTTTTGCCTTCTTTAATCCTCGTCCCTCCGGAATTGATCCAAATCCTCCTCCGTTTTGATTTGCACAATTTTGGCTTCTTCGGTGTAGCTCCATTCATTTTGATGAAGATTCTTCCATCTCTCGTCCAAGTTTGTTGGACCTGTCCACATTTTTTAACCCTCTCGCTTGATAGGCCAAATAAGCCTTTCTCTTGGTTAAATTTTCACTCATTCCAATGTGTTCACCTTTAAGCTTCTTGCCTTGACTGAGCAGGTTTATCTTATGCTTTCTACTCACAAATTTCAGAATGACAGCACGCTTTTGGCGAATTTCCCCTTCGGGAGAAGAAAACAGGACTCCACGTTCTCTAGATCCAGATTAATGGCTTTGCTTCTCAGAAACATTGCCACTTGTTTTTCCACCTCTACATTCCCTGTATCGCCCTCTTCTTCTCCATTCCCGCAGCTGCATGGACCAAGGTTTAATATCCAAACCAGTCAGGATCACATCTCTGTTTTTTGCTTGTTGTTCTTGTTCATCAATTTTATCTCCAAGCTCTTTCAAGAGCTGATCTTTCCTCACATTGACGGCTTGAAGTTCCTTCAATTCGATCATCAGTGGCTTCAGACCAGCAGCAACTTTCTCTTTGATTTTTACATCAAAACGCCCAATCAATTCGTCAACAATCCCAGCCAGCTCAGCCTTCCGCAGTGCTCGCTCCGTTTCCCTCTCACTTTGTATTTCTCTCTTCAAATCTGCCAACATTCCTTTCTTCAAGTCTGCCAACTGTTTTTTCATTTCTTCCGCAAAAACTTTGTCTTCTTCCATTCCCTTATCAGTGTTTTTTCCTTTTTTGGACATCTCCAGAGATTTTCAGAGATTTTTAATGCTGTGAATCTGAGTTCTCCGCTGCTCTCAGTAAATAGCTCTTCACCCTCAGCAAGCCCATGGAGGATCCTACTCAAGTAATACACTTTTTGTTGTGGAAAAGTTTGATTATATAACTCATATGCTGTTCTTTGCTTTCCATGCATTCTTCAAATGTGTTAAGCTTTGGGTTCTTCTTTAAAAATGTCATAATTCTTGGTTAGAGTTTTTTTTTCAAAAGTATTCAGGCTGATCTCCATTCCAATCAAGTATCATAGTGAAATGTGTCCCTGATCATTTCTAATGGACAGCGATCATGTCCAGTACATTTACACTGCAGTTGGCCACAGAAATGAGCTCAAGGGCAGTGGAATTGGGATATATCAGAGCTGATACTTAGTGAGTGTTAGTAAGGTTAATTTAGTTTTAAATTGTTATGCCCATCTTTCATAACATTCTAGCTCTCTTTTTTCCTTTTTTAGAACAACTTCCTTTTGATTCACATCTTCCAACTCAGTTGCCAGGAGACGGCATTAAAAAATGTGATTCTCGTAGGCGTTCACCATGGAAACGCATGACAACACTGAGGACAGCAGTGCTGTTTCAGAAACTCTCAATCGTGACACAATTTTTTTTTAAAAATATCCTTGAGTCGTGTATTGCAAATCAACTATATTCAACATTGTTATGTACGAGAAAGTGTAAATTTTACCCTCATTAGTCAAAGCAGCTATCCTTCCTTCACAATTCATGCCTTGATAAAATTTCGACCCTGGTGCTGCGGGAGGACTTTACAGGTTCTCCCTGAAATGGACCCTCAGTCGGTGAGATGTTTGCCCTACGACCTGAAACAAACATCTGGGCCAACCTCCTCCCCACACCAACACAGAGCTGGCACAGTTTGTGTGCTGGAGGCTCTGTGTCAGATCTGTTCCTTTCTCTCTCTGGAGAGTGTGTCAGAGCCAGGTCTAATTGGTGGCTGCTTTGCAGAGATCTCTTCCAGACCCCCGCTACTTCCACACACTGGGCGAGATTGCCTTTCTATCGCTCATAGTATCGCCTCTCGACAGAGGGCAATGAGACGGGCTTGGCTAGCTCTTGTTTCTAACTAGACTGAGGGAGCCTGTTTGGCCAGTCATACCAGCAGGTGGAAAAAAATAATGACCGGGGCCACATATCAAAACTATCGCACCTCAACAGGGGGATAGACACCATCAGGAAACAGTGGATTGGTTATTCAGAGTGCCAGCACAAAAGACAGAATATAAAACTAAAGGGTAATGAGAATAAGAGTGAACAGCCAAATGCAGAAGGGAAGATATTTATATAGACAGTAGTGATCAGCATAGTTTGTGTGTGTGTGTGTGAGTGTGTGAGTGTGTGTGTGTGTGTGTGTGTGTGTGTGTGTGTGTGTGTGTGTGTGTGTGTGTGTGTGTGTGTGTAAGCTGAGAAAGTAGTTAATCACATTTAACATCAAATACTTTTATAACTGAATGCCTTGGCCTCCTGCCATGTTCGGCAAAAATATCATCTTAGCACACTGACTAATTTACTGGTTAGCTGAGCACTAATGATTGAATACCTGACTTTGTTGCCCAAAGCAGTGAGCACTTCCGTGTGTGTGTGTGAGAGAGAGGGGGAGAGAGAGAGAGAGAGAGAGAGAGACATAGCGAGAGAGGGAGGGAGACCGAGAGAACGAGAACGAGCATACCTTGTGACTCATGTTGTGTCTCTCTCCTCCCTGCATTCGTCCCCCATGGGATGACAAACACAACCATCGTACACAGACAGTGCTCTGGGGGACAATCAGTGTTTATTTTACAACTGGTTGGGAATGGCACTTGATACTTGAGTTATGGCTCTTTGGAGAAAATCATTGCAAAAAAGGATTAACTTTTATCTAGCAAATAAAAATTATTAATTCTGTGACAAAGAAGGCCACAAACCAGCTTAATTCATCCTCCATTAAATGCCCGGATGGATCACACGTGTATATTACCTGATTTGTCTCAATTTGCTGTAAACACAAATTGAATCAGATTATGCATTGATCCTCCGCCCGGGGTGAAATTTGTCATTCTTTTGTTGATGAGGATAAATTAATCTCTAGCAGCCTGTCCATTGAATTATATTGCATCCTATTTATTTATTTTTGTATTTGATGCTGAATGTTAGTAATGCAGTTTTTCACTTTCAAGTCTTTAGCCACTTAAAAGCCACACTCAGAAAAGTACATTTATTCATGAAATATTCATGTGAAAGGGTTTGATTTAAACAAGAATGATTCATTTCCTCGGTTTAAATGTAAACTTTCCTTCCTAAACTCATAATGTTATTTTTTAAAGGTGCAGTGTGTAATATGACATCATCAAGAAAGTTCTACAAAGTTCTAGAATGCAACACTCCCTGGGTAACCCCACCCCTTTCGAATAATAACAGAAGCTACAGTGGCCTTCAAGGACAAGAACAATTCTAAATTTGAAACAATGCACCTGATGACATTCCAACTATGAAGCTTTCAAGATGAAGGCACTAGGCCTTGGTCCAAAATATGCAGAAATATGGACATATATGAGACCCTTTCTAAGGGAAAAAATTAATAATTAAAAAAAAAATTCAGCTATTATGCACTAAATTAAATCTACTTATGGATATTATAATTACTTTCTACAAAGTCTGCTAGGAAATAAAACCCAAAATTCTACACACTGCAGGTTTAAGCAAAACACTAAACACACTTTAAAGTTTTACTGATTGAACATACCAGCTGCTATTCAAGAGAGGATGCCATATTGTTTGATGGTCCATAGCTTTCCATTATAAAACTCTTTGCCACATAAGCAGCACAAATCAACTGATTGCACATTTTCATTTCTACACTGTGTTAAAGGCAGTCCCAGTGTGCAAACCTTTAACAGCTATACGCTTGCCCACAGATCACGTTGTCACGGCAACGGTGGCGAGCACGGCAGGAGGTCCGACTCCTCGTCAGTCCACACCTCAGTCTTTCTCTCCTGCCCTCTCTCTCTCTCCCTCTCTCTCTCTCTCTCTCTCTCTCTCTCTCTCTCTCTCTGTGCTGCCCCTTGTGTCCTGCTTTCCCTTCTCTCCTTCAACTATCATCACATCACTAATATACGTAAACAAGAGAGCTAAAAAGTGTGCTGGTCTGACTCTTGACTGGACTACACAGTGCAAAAAATACAAGTAACTGCAGAAGACATACTTAAGAGTATAATTCCTATAGTACATTCACAAGCAACTCATGTCCAGATGCCTTAGACGTCATGTAAGCAACATACATGTTATGAATCGGAGTAGGCGATTCAAAAAATAAACCCTCAGAGTCCAGTATAGGTGTGGGCCATATGGCAAAAATATCATATCACAATTTGTATTTTATTTTTTATAACAGGACCACAATCTCGATTTGATCAAAATTCTTTAGTTTTTCATATTGGTTATTGCATCTGTTATCTCTAGTGCTTGCTTGTCTTTTCTTATGGAGGAGCCTTTTTCAAACACTTGTGTTTGTTTTGGTCTAGTGGTTGTAACGTTAGCCTATGTATGCTGCTGCGGAGTTCCTCATCAAATGACTTTCTGTATAATGACTTTCTGTATATTGTTTTAGAGGTTATTTTTCAGGTGATTGTAATGGTTTATTGTGCCGCCATCCAACATTTCAATCCTTTCAGTGCAAACTTTGCATATAACTGCTGTTTGCTCTTTGTCTATGGTGGAAAACCTAAACCAGTTCCAACTTGACTCTCCCCTGGGAACAACAGACTCATCCATGTTGCTTTTGTTTTCCTTCTAGAAGACATCCTGTTACTTTGTGAAAGGCGAGGGAAGAAAGCATACCATGTTTGCTGTAATTTGTTTATGCTTGTATCTAGGTGAGACATGGAACAGAGGAGCAAGTAGTGTGATATGATTTGTTGTGTCAGTTCAGCTGAATACTCTCTACTGCTGTGTACTACACAACTACACAGATTTAGCATTTGGTCATGTGAACAAGGTTAGTGTGTGCCCCGCCTGAAATGTATCACTGGATTGACTATCTACATGCCACTACAACTGCACCAGATGCATGCAGATATCCGATGTAGTGTGTTTAAGAGTACATCAAGGGATTGGGACAAATACCTTGGTCACACCATTGAAAAATTGCCCATTAATGATGTGCTCTAAAGGAAATCTGTGCCCCTTTAGACGTAATGAATACACCTTGGTGATCTTTTGACATTAGTTGTCACATAAAAATACATAATCTTACAAACTTATGCACACTCCATGACCAAGAAAAGTAGCCATACATTTAAAAAAAAAATTGCACTGTGTTGTTTCTTTGCTTTCCAACTCAAAGTGTCCAACAAAATCTCATCTCAGCAAAACACAGGGCAGCCATATTACAGAACTCTCACCCCTAACCCCCAAACACTGCTCTTAGAAGAGAGTCAAGAGCAAGAGAGTCAAGAGCAAGTAAGAAAAATAAAACATTACAGGGGGAGATAGTGTGAAGGAGGCGGCATTAAAAATCATCAAATTAATACTAAGCACGGGTCAGTCACTTACTTGCAGTGCTTGTGAGGCCCACTGAGCGTCTCGATGACAAAGCATTCACCACCGTTTAGGCAGTAGGCCAAGTCCTTCTCATGACAGGGTTTGAAATGCTCCGAGTGCAGGGGAGGCACAGTTGGAGACGCTGCAAGGGAAAAACAAAGAAACTCTTGTTATTCATAAGCGACCCCGCTAAATATATATTCTTTTCATGCATTTGCTCTCAAACAATCGGGCTCAGTGACAGCATTAATTCATCTCACTGTCTTCTTTTGGGACCATTATGCCTCAAACTTCATTATTGTCTCTTCGCTTTGTGAATAAATCTTCATATCCTCCAAAATTGCGGCAATAAAGAGAAACAATGTACAGCAAGTCAGTTTTCAGGCATAGGCTACTTACTCTCCATCCAAAGGATCCATAACGAGTGTCTACTACTGCCTCATAACACACTGCAAATTGTGGATAATACCAGCACACGTTTGTTTGTTCAGGGCCCTGCGACTTCACCAACAAAAAGATGGATGGAGGACGGGTAATAATCTGTCCTGCTGTGATTAATACTGTGCGGTCACACCAGTGTTGTTGGAGAGCTTGACTTCTCCCGGTAATTCATCACAACATGCATGGCTGACTGTGGACAGTACAGACACTGCTGAGGGGATCTTCTGAGCATACCTTTTAATGGATGATCTTATCTGTGAAATTAATAAGGGAAAGCACCGGCTGCTTATAAGAAGAAATATGGAAATGCCGAAGTGACCTGAACTTTAAAAAAAGAGGGAGGAACCAAACAGTAAAATCGCGTGGTAATGAATGGCGTTCTAGGTAATTGTGCTCGTCGAGGATAAGTTATAGAACAAAACGGGATAAATGAAAATGCAAGAGATGTCAGGGAGTTTGTGGGGCAGTCATCTATCAGCTTTGTTTTGAAAAGGCCCGAGATGCAGTGTTGGTAAGGGCACAGCTTTTCCAGACGTGGAGGAGAAATGGGATCCGCACAGTTGATGTTCTTATTAATACCAGGCCAGACTGCTGACTGTTTTCATTGTGCTTACAGAATGAAAAATGATTCCGCTAAAGGCTCTCATTAGCCCATCCTCAGCCTTGTTTTTTAGAAGTAGAAAAATGGATGGAACAGTGATGAGGCAGAACTTTTATGCTTCAGAGATTCTGAATAAGTTGTGCTCAGAGGATGCTGTTATCACCGCCAGTACACGGATTACTGTAGTAGCTTGTCTCTTAATGGTGTGTGGAAGATAAAGTACATCTAAAGGAACTGAATATTTTTTTCAATCAGAAGATAATGAGATATTAATAACAGGCAATGTTTGGTGGGGTAATAGATGGATGAAGAAAGGTGAGTTACAAATAACTTTCGGTATGGCTTCATATCCCTTGATCAGCAGTATGAGGTGTGTGTGTGTGTTTGTGTTTGTGTGTGTGTGTGTGTGTGTGTGTGTGTGTGTGTGGGATTGTGATTGTGTTTGTGTGTGTGTGTGTGTGTGTGTGTGTGTGTGTGTGTTAGGGTCATGTGGGCTAAAGTACAAGATGCTACGTCTAGTGATAGTGCTTCCAGTAGTGCTAAGTGGAATTGAATCATCTGAGAGACAGGATTTGAGGAGGATGTCAACAGGTTCTACATGATGTCAAGAGGGTCTTAATCAAAACGGTGGCTAATTCAAACAATTATTCATCAACTTTTGAGGATGTGAACACTCCTAACATCCACCAGAATTCTACTGTAGCAGGGGACAATTATGTCTCCTAAGAGTTCCCCAATGGTGTGCCACTAAATCACCAAACCACTAGAAAACCCTTTCCACTGAGCGAGACAGAAGTGGCTTGATTTGCAGGACCACACATTCACTTTGAGATAATTGTTAATTCTTATTTAAAGCAAAAGCTATATTGTTATTATAGGTTTGGTTCAATGTAAATTGCCTCCTGACTGACAATGAATGAATGAGGTTATGCTGAGCTGGACAGTGAATCCCTAACCTGCTCTGAAAACACAATACCTTTGTTAACCCAACAGAAGCTGGATGAAGATAAATAAAGGAGTCCCGGTTTTGTATAAAATGGAATGCATATTCCTATCCACATTTGCTTTCCCCTGAATCCTTCACTCTTTGCCTTGTTTTCTCCTCTGTGGTGTTCCATGTGCAGTGGAGCGGATGGGTGAATCTTCAGGCTGAGTGGTCTGTGTGCTCGCTTTAGACAATTCTTTCTCCATTCTGATTCCAGAATCTTTATAGTTGCCAGCCTTTGTAAAGCCTGTGAGAAACTGTCCATTTTTACACTCAACAAAAATATAAACGCAACACTTTTGTTTTTGCTCCCATTTTTCATGAGATGGACTTAAAGATCTAAAATTCATTCCAGATACACAATATTACCATTTCTCTCAAACATTGTTCACAAATCTGTCTAAATGTGTGATAGTGAGCACTTCTGCTTTGCTGAGATAATCCATCCCACCTCACAGGTGTGCCACATCAAGATGCTGATCTGACATCATGATTAGTGCACAGGTGTGCCTTAGACTGTCCACAATAAAAGGCCACCCTGAAATGTGCAGTTTGGTCTCACAGCAAAATGCCACAGATGCCACAAGCATTGAGGGAGTGTGCAATTGACATGCTGACAGCAGGAATGTCAACCAGATCTGTTGCTCGTGCATTGAATGTTCATTTCTCCACCATAAGCCATCTCCAAAGGCGTTTCAGAGAATATGGCAGTACATCCAACCGGCCTCACAACCGCAGACCATGTGTAACCACACCAGCCCAGGACCTCCACATCCAGCAGGTTCACCTCCAAGATCGTCTGAGACCAGCCACTGAGACAGCTGCTGAAACAATTGGTTTGCATAACCAAACAATTTCTGCACAAACTGTCAGAAACCGTCTCAGGGAAGCTCAACTGCATGCTCGTCATCATCATCGGGGTCTTGACCTGACTCCAGCTCGTCGCCGTAACAGACTTGAGTGGGCAAATGCTCACATTCGATGGCGTCTGGCACGTTGGAGAGGTGTTCTCTTCACGGATGAATCTCGGTTTACATTGTTCAGGGCAGATGGCAGACAGTGTGTGTGGCGTCGTGTGGGTGAGCGCTTTGCTGATGTCAATGTTGTGTATCGAGTGGCCCATGGTGGTGGTGGGGTTATGGTATGGGCCACTCGATCCACAACATTGACATCAGCAAAGCACACAGGTGCATTTTATTGATGGCATTTTGAATGCACAGAGATAGCGTGATGAGATCCTGAGGCCCATTGTTGTGCCATACATCCATGAACATCACCTCACGTTTCAGCAAGATAATGCACGGCCCCATGTTGCAAGGATCTGTACACAATTCTTGGAAGCTGAAAATGTCCAAGTTCTTGCATGGCCAGCATACTCACCGGACATGTCACCCATTGAGCATGTTTGGGATGTGATTGACCGGCGTATACAACAGCGTGCACCACTTCCCACTAATATCCAGCAACTTCGCACAGCCATTGAAGAGGAGTGGACCAACATTCCACATGCCACAATTGACAATCTGATAAACTCTATATCCTTTGTTTTAACTGAATGAAGGAACAACCAGGAAAGCCAACCCAAACTTGAAGAAGTATCTTGACAAACCTTTCTTGGATAGTTTGCAGCTCTCACAGTGAAATCAATGACGTTAGGAGAGGGCTTAAAAAAGTGCTCTAATTGTTTTCATAAAGCGGCACCCACATGTTATGTCCAGTGTTGGGAACGTTACTTTAAAAAAGTAATTAGTTATAGTTACTCACTACTTATTCCAAAAAGTAACTGAGTTAGTAACTGAATTACTTTATAATAGAAGTAACTAGTTACCAGGGAAAGTAACTATTTGCGTTAGCCTACTGTAAAAAAAAAGTTGCTATATGTCAAAGAATTTGGAATTTTTTCTGAGCAGTTTTCACAAGTCAGTTGAAATGAGTAGAACAGACAGGTAGGCCTTCTTGTAAGCTACATTATCTTCTATATTTATTGCACATCAACAGACAGCAAGAGGTTTATCCTGCACTTCAAGTATTTTGTTCTAAACAAAAGTAGTAGAGGAAACTGCTGGATGTACCGTGCTGATCTGGTAATATCACTGGATTCACTTCAGAGGTGTCGGCTAAAACACCACTTAAGGCCAAACACGTCACACTATGAAGCATGAGACGATGAGAGGAGGAAAAAGGAATTAGGCCTATCCGCTGTTTATTTCCTTCTTTAACATGCACAGCAGCATACATATCCCAGGAAAAGAACAATAGAAATATTTGGCTCGTGATGACACGCCAAACAGCTGTTGCGACCGGCGAATCGCGGCCGTTTAATTACGTGCATAAATTATAATTTATAGAGATCGGGAAACTCCATGCACTTACTCACAAGGGCGATGCAAACAAACTCAGGAAGAGTAGGCTACGTTTCAACCGTGGATTTTAGGTGGTTACTGCGGCAACTTGGACGCTCACACAACAGAGAGACATAGAAAAAGAAACTTCACTAAACAGGCGCTCCGGTGACTTGTCATTTTCTGCTACCTATCAGATTTTGCTCCCTAGTGGTTTTGCGCATGCGCATTCCGAAAATAATAATCCTGCGTGAGCACCCGTCAGATTCTGCTACCTTTTTGGCTGATGGTATTTTCTTTAAAAAAACAATTTTAACTGCGCAATTATACTACACATGTTTAAATTGCGCCTTTTGACCTGTGAGCATGTACAAATGTGCATGTAGATACTAGCTTTGCTGCTGAATATAGAAATAAAATGATAGGCTAGGCTAGTGTTAACTTTACCAGACTCAGAGTGGAGAAAGTTTTCGCTGGTGGTGGGAGGGGGGTGTACATGGGTAGTGGTGTAAAATAACATGATTCTGTAGTGGGAGCATTATTTGATAGAGACAATTGATCTCACATTATACCCTACTAAATCTATAATAACGTTATGAAGGAGCATCAACATATGCTCCCCAAGCTTTCAGTGTAGGCTACAAGGGGTGAGTAGTGGTGTAGGTAACGTGATTCTGTAGTGGCAGCATTATTTGATAAAGACAATGGGTCTCACAAAGCTTACTGTACCCCTGAAATATTCAATAAACACGTTATATAGCAGCATCAAAATATGCTCCCAATATTCCTACAGAGTACATTGGATGAGTAGTGGTGTAAAATAACGTGATTTGTACTGGGAGCATCGTTTGATAAGAGTTAATGGGTCTACAGATCAAATACGCTACCAATGACGTAAGGTAGCATTTTCTGATAGGTAAAATCTGACGAGGGAGCAGAAAATGTCAGAACACCGGCTGACGTATGTCACCGCCGCTAACTGACAGTTAAAATGTCATCCACACTGAATAAAACACATCTTAAAACACTATAAGAAATAACAATCGCTTATCTCGTTGTTAACCCACCCGGTCTCCTCACTAGCAGTTTGTGTAGTATGGAGCGTTCGGATTACACAGTTTATTCAATCAATTCAAAGTAACGCACCGCATTTAACGTTCAGTAACGATAACGGCGCTGTAACGACGGAAAAAGTAATTAGTTAGATTACCCCGTTACTGAAAAAATAATGGCGTTACGTAACGCCGTTATTTTAAACGGCGTTATTCCCAACACTGGTTATGTCCACTGTGCTGCATGGCGGATGTTTGGAACTCACTTTGTCACTACAAATGATCAGATTCAATAGTTTCTCAGAAGAAATCACAACTAATAGCACTAATATATTTGCAAGTCTTTACATGTTCATTTAGACATAATGTGAGCTTCAACTCATATTTATGAAACACAAGCTGGTTAAGAGACATGTGAAGTGGAAACAAGGGACAATAAGGGAGCCCCCCCCCCCAAACCAACAGCTCCCCAAGTTTCCTTGATATATTTTGACTGTACCATAAATGCATATTATGCACACACTGGATGGGAATCATAAAGTCAGCTTAGCATGACAAAATGAATGCATGAACATGGATTCACACAGTGACGCAACTATCAACCAGCCTTTATTAACTAAGCTTTAATACGCCCTTCACATGGATTCACAAGAACACAATGAGATTACATTCAATTTGAAGACTTCATAATATAACAATTCCTTTTGGTATGTCCTGCCGTGATTCTTTCGTTTTGGAGAGCCACACAGTCTGCACACAGAGACACTCAAAAAAACAAAAGCCCCAATCTCAAAGCACTGCTGTCTTTCACAGTGCTTGCTTTGCAACACTGGTGGATTTTTTTTCAGAAATTAAAGGATTTCCCTCCAGACACGATTTCATGCTTGGACTGGGCTGTGCTGTTTTGTTAGCCCTGGCGGTAAGTGACAGAAGCACCATTTGTCGTCCTCTCCCTTTGTTTTTTTGTTTTGTTTGTGACAGACTTGTCAAAATACACTGTAAAACGTTTGGCGTAACAACCATCACCTGTCAGCTCAGACTACAGTGCTCACTCAAATAAGTGTGTCATTTTAAGAGTAAACAGAAATACATCCTAAAAAAAGAAAACCCCTGCAAATTTGAAAACATTTCTCTCAGAAGGCATACGTCAATCGCTGCGGAGGAAAACAGTCCAATTTACTCCGCCTGCTGTGAAGAGAGAGAGAGAGAGGCGCCGCAAGATCAATAAACCCTTGTACGCTGGATAACACAACACTCCACTTCAATCTCTCTTTTCCCTTTTGTTCTCTCCCTCTCTCTCTCTCTCTCTGCTTAAAGGGAAAAAAATAAGGAATCTGCTGACTTTCACCTTTGCATCAAGGCACACTTGATTGTGGTGGAAGTACACAGCAGCCATTAATTTAAAACTCAATAATAATTTAATAATAAACAAAGATCAATCAAAACCTTTCCTCAACCTCTGTCAGTGACACAGATGTCTTTAGAAAACTCCCAAAGAGCTGAATATGTCAAAGAGATCAACAATGAAATGAAACCAATCACTAGCCGGTGCAAGTAATGCAGTATTCACGATTTGATTATTGTTCTTCCATTTTGTTCATTCACACCAGCAGGAGAATATACAGGCTGAATGTGTGCATTTCCAAATTTCAATTTTTAGATCCAACAGTGCAAACCGCGTCTCCTACACAAAAGGTTTTCTTACCACTAATTTGGAGTTTGACACAGGGTTTGCGTCCAGTTAAGGTTAAATGTGTTTACTATCAGTGCCTTAACTCCTATGCTACAGGGACACCCCATAGACTCTTTTTGTATCTAAAACCTTAAATGCATTCTTCAGGCCGTTAGGTCTTGAGTGACCTGGGACTATGTAACACCCTGTCTAGTGTCTATAATATAGCAGTAGTTGGGTCTGTTAGAAAAAATAATCTCTAATTTGTGATATTATGCCCCCCCCCATTAATATGCATTTACTCTTGTATAATCAATTTAAACAAGTTGTTTATTCTTTACATTTGACTTTAATAAATGTTCTCACTCAACACTTCTTGGTGCTGGGGAAACGAAGAGGTGAAACAGCTACAAAACTTAACCTGATTCTCCCATAGATAGCAACATTCCTGAGGCCTGCTAAGACAAAAGCCTTGCTGGTCAAGCAAGTTGTAAACACTCTTATCAGGCTGGGAAGCTAGCCCGGTCAGAAAAGTTCAGCAGAGGACGTCCAGAGGTGTGGAAGAGGATGATCCCAGAAACCAGATGACAGCAATAAAAACCAATCATTGTCCTTTGTTTAGGGAGGCTAAAAAGCCTGGCTGTAGAGAGGGGTTTTCACTTTTTTGTCTTTTCCTGTCCCGAGAGGCTGCATAACCTGTTCTGTGATATCAGTTCATTAAACCTCCTCTGATAACTTGGAAACTTTTCTCCATTTCATTCTTTATTTTTGCCTCCCATATTTCCATTAAACGAACACGTATTTTAACATCCTGTTGGGTCCTCAATTGAAAGAAAGGATATAGACTCTATATCCTTTCTTTCAATTGAGGACCCAACTACTGCTTCCTTCAGCCATATTGACCTAATTAGTAATTACTAGTAGGAAGATTAAATACATCTCTTCCCTGGCTTTAACCACAGTGTCCAGAGTGAACAATGGGTCCCCAGGCATTTGGTCAGCAAATACTTTATTAAGAAATTCAAATATTGCTCTTCAGAAACGGTCCATTATTGAGGACACTTCCAGAGTATTACTTAATTGTTTTTTTGTGGTATACCTAGACGTTTCCTTCAACATGCACTTGTTGGCCTCTGACAATTAGGAAAACCATGTTAAAAGTATGTTTTTTTTCAGTTAAAACTCCCCTACCATCACTGCTCAATCTTTACTTACTGTTCTCCCAGTACATGCACGTATACTATTGAACATGTGTGTTAGGGGCTTAAAGCAGGCCTGTAACGACGTCCTTCACAGGTGACATTCCACCGGAGTGGCAGGTCGACAGGCAAACAGCCAACCTGCTAGTCTGCTAGTCAGTCAGTCAGGCAGGCAGCTATGCTAACTGATAGCAAAGGTCCCTGGCAGCCGAGTTCCATCCTGCCCGATTATTGATTGGTCTGTATTCCTTTTCTTAGGGGGCCAGAGACTACAGAAGAAAGAATACAATCCAAATGGGACATGGTGTTTTGCTGGTAGATGCTTGAGATGTAAGGAGTGGTGTAGAGAGGTATTTCATTCAAAGAGGAGAGAGACATTTAGCCCAGAAGGTGGCACAGCTGACTAAAACAGGCTAAATGTATTAGTCAATAGTCCCAAGAGTTCTGTTTGTGCTTTTCCAATTTCAAGTCGGAGAGCCTGAAAGCTTTAGACCAAACCTCAGTTGGGACAAACAATTACACGCACGTAAGACACATCTAAATTTAAAGCAGTAAGCTGGATGAAAATAAGTTTGTGTGATATCATGCGTATAATATCTGAAAGGAATTAAGGTCAAAAGGGAAAAAAACAGCCTCCAGGAAGGGTTGAGGCCAGGGCTACTCACAAAACTTTGTAAACCTTCCCATTACGCATCGCACTTTGTGCATGGGGTTATTTTATTCATGAAACAGTACAGGGCCTTCTCCAAACTTAAAAGCTGGAGGCACACTATATTGTCCCTTCATTGAAACTAAAGAGCCAAGACCAGATATAAGTTGCCCATTATCATTACATTTAATAATAAACTGACTTCTTCAGTATGTTCCTGCCAAGGGAATATTATAGTGTGAACCTAGTGTGAAAAAAATCCAATTATGGAACTGGTTGTAGCCGTGGTTGCAGTCTGCGCCTCTAGTGTGGTAATTGAAACTGTGGCACTGATATGTAGATTATGTTCATGCTCAACATTTAAAAGAGATGAGATAATATTCATATCTAACGCCGGGTTGTGGTTCAACTTTAAGCAGAATGCAAAAGTCATGTGATCGTGTGTATTGGAGCCATTTAGGCACAAACTAAACATAAAAACTATTAAAAATTATTTCAAAAACATGTATCTGCATTTTATCAATCTCATCAATTGAGATTGTTTTAATGGTGCATTATTGCAGTGAACACAAACACACACAAACACACACACACAGCGCTGGCATTCATTCAATTACCAAATTCAGTTGCTAGTTACTGTTCCCTTTAGCCTCACTCAGAGAATCCACAGCAGTTTTTTTTAGCCATGTCGTAGCTGCAACGTCAGGCACAGGGTGGCTATGGTGGTGTGAGGATATCATTATTGCACAGCATGATCCAATAAAGATAGCAGCCACCTCTCTGTTCTCTCTATCTCTCATCCACACTCTTCTACAGCTGTCCAATAAACATCTAACAAATCACCTTCATAGATACTAAGGCTCTGTTGAGATAATGGCATCAGCGTATGACATGCTTTCTTTATAAAAATCCTTTTGAATACCTTAATTGTGGATTATTTTGATGTACTTGACCAGAGCACAAAGCAGTCTTGAGAGGGAATGACGGGCATACTTGCAGGGGGGTCGCCTGCCCGTCTGCTATTAGAAACAAGTCTTCTTTATTACACCGTGCCAGGAGCTGTGTCTCTCCCATCTTACTCTATTTTCAGATCAATGGCAGACAGACAGCACGGCCAAGCTGGTCAATAGAGCGAGGGATGCAGGCGAGAAAAAGAAAAACAAAGAGGGCGGTGGGGTTGGGACTATTAGGGAAAGAAGATGAGAGGGAAAGGAGATGGGATTTACGGGAAAAGACCCCTCCTGTTGGAAGGTGCAGCACCTGTCCAATTCCATCCAATGCCTGTGTGTGCCCGTGCATTTGTGTTTGCTGCATGTGTGTGTGTGTATGTGTGTGTGTATTAGTGTGGGCATCTTTACGTGTGCACATTTCAATTTGTCTGTGAAGCCTCTGGTGTTGCTCAGTAGCAGCAGAGCTACAGTAAGCAATGACAGTCACTGCATTGCAGATACATGGCCCTGTGTGGCATGGCACATACGCTGTATGTGTGTGAACAGGCCTCCCTACTCTGACTGCACAGCCAACTAAAAAAACTAAATGTCAGTGTGTCAAAATAGCTCCACAGTTCACAACAAGCTAATCATGGAAATCTGATATCAGCCGTTTTCTCCTTCCGTTTAGTCTCATTCTCAATCGGTCCCCGCACACTCACATGCACATAAGCACACTCCAGTCGCTTGTTTTAAGTACACCTGCTTGGCGCAGATAGGCCAGCTACCAATGCTAATCAGTTAGTGTGTCAGTCAGCCTAGCCCAGCCTGGCCCATAAAGCTGCCCCCCCCCCCACCATCCCTTTACTGTTCTCTGCTCAGATCATATTGCGGGACACCTCCAGAGTTGGCCAAATGAATAGCGCTAAGTATCAGGCCTCGTCCCGTCCACTGGCCATCTGGCTCTCTATAGTGGAGAAATTCATTACTCTCCAGGTGATGGCTGTCGTGCACTCTCTCTGTGGATTGGCTGTGTGTACGTGCAGGCTCCATTCTGACACTGGAGATTAGAATCACAAACTGGCTGCTAATGGGAAGGTGAATGCTGCGAACACTTGGGCAGCTCATACTAATGTTTCCTGTCCTGCTAGTATTATAACTGCTATTTCTACTCATACTGCCAACACAAAATACACATTCTACTACTGCAGTGCAGTACATACTAACGGTTGGGTTTTCATAGGATTTCATCACATTCATCCTTTTGAATCCCTTATCAAACCGTGTCTGGTTGACCATTTGACAGTTTAAATGTGAAGAAGTTAGAAACCTATCTAATAACTAAAAATAAATGGTTGACATCCAAAAGTAATACAGACTGAACACCAATCCTATCTTGCTAGTAAAGCTTATAAGATATTTGGAATATGTGGTGCTTTAAGAATGCAGCCATTTTGGGAATTTGATTTAACATGTAACTGGCTATCAGCTGATCCAACGCTCCTACTACTGATGCAAAATCAGTGCACATGTTTAAAAATATTGCAGTCTTTGGCTTGTGATGACTTTGTACGTTTCCTTCTCTATCATGTGTTTCTCAGTTCTGATGCAACTCCTCCTTTACAAACAATGAGTATGTGCTATGAATAAGGACCACAGCCTCTTTCCTTACTGCAGTGCTTCTCAAATGGTGGGGCGCCGTGAGTTGTCAGAGGGGGGGGGGGGGCGCGGGCTGCCTTGATTTCCAAATTTCTTTTTAATGCTAGCAAGCGAGATGTGTGCTTGTGTATGGTCATATTCGCGTGAAGGGCCATGAATTGCAGTAAATAAATGTCCACGTGTCTCCAAGTGTCTCTGTAGGCTATTTAAAAAGAAATCAAGCAAGTAGACTAATAATAACATTAATGAATTATTGGTTATCGCATCACAGAAGGCCTATTGGCCTATTTAACTATGTTTACAGTTAAAAAATGTTTGGAATGAAATGCAAACCTCAGTGAATCATTTGTTCTTGTTTCTCTGGCCTGAGATTCACACAGACTGAGCAGTCTTGTTTAAATGTTGCTAATAATCTGAACTTTGAATTTTTTTTTGCTGCAGAAGTTCTAAGCTAATTTTTGTTATCTAATTTGATAATAAGGTGATTGTATGCAGAATGCTCGTGCCAGAAACTCATACAGACGCGCGACAGAAAATAATTGAGAACCAATGCCTTACTGTAATGCTAATTGCTTCCTTTTAGAGTGTTTGCAACAGGATGAAGGGTCTAGTCAGTGTGGGAGACAGAGAAGCCTCACACAGTATTGGATCAGTGTGATTGTATTTAGGTCAAGTGACTCTCAGCATAACTTGAATCCGCAGATGACGGCATTTCTAAAAAAAAAAATCACACAGAAATGGGTTGTAAATAATTCTGGATCTTTTTTATTCCCCAATCTCCCATGCCAGCAACCTTCCTACCATTCTCAAACTCATTTCGCCATTGCACAAGTCAGAACTTTATGGGCTCCAGAAACCAATGGGGAAAGGTTGGCATTTTCTCTGCTCAGAAGGCAAAGATTAATCCAAAAGGTCTGTGCCTTTCATTGTGAAATGTGTGAACGCTGTCATGCGGTATACTAATTCTCCCTAGCCCAAAGGAACATAAAAAAAAAAATACCTGCTTGAATAAAGTGGGGACTTGATGGATACCATTGTAATTATTCCCATTTGCCAAAAGCTTCTATCCTGTGGCCACTGCCATACACATCCATGTCAATAAAGCACTCAAAGGCAAGGAGCTCCAGTCTGCATGAATAATCTTAAAGCTCCCATATTATGCACTTTTCGGTTCTATTATACACCATATTATATGGTCTTAGTGGTCCCTAATATGTTTTTCTTTAATTGTTTGCTGAAAAAAACTTTCAGATACTTTATTGTACTATGCTGATGTTCAGCTAATCTCACAATGGCCTATTTTTTAAAAAGAGCTGCAGCTCCCCTCGTAAATATACAATCTTTGAGCTCCCCCCGCCCCCTGTCCGGAAGCGAAGCCAGATACGCCTCGCCCTCTGTCTGTCAGGGCCGTGGACCAATAAGAAATAGGGGTGTGGGCTGCACAGTGGAAGCTTCTGGCTTTCCAGTTTTTGAGGTCAGACTGGAGTATATTGGGGGGTAGGGGTGAGGGTTTCAGAATGGGGGAGAGTGAGGAAAGGAGAGATTGTTATTTTTTTAAAATATTTTGGCAGTCTCTAGGCACACCGTGGACCCATGGATATGTTAGAACACATTTTTTTTTAACCTTTATTTATAAAGGTAAATCCCATTGAGACCGAAGACTCTTTTGCAAGAGAGACCTGTTTTTCCTTTCCCACATTACCATTCACACACACATTCATACACCGATAGCAGGCTAACTATCAACATTCACACGAGGCAAGGTGGGTGAAGTGTCTTGCCCAAGGACACAACAACTATGACACAGGTGGCAGGGCGGGGATCGAACCTCCAACCCTTTGATCATTGGCCGACCCGCTCTACCAACTGAGCCACAGTCGCCCCAAAAGTGCATTTAGCATAATATGTAACCTTTAAAACAAATTTACATCATCCTAGAGTAGATGAGTGAGTACTTTGGACACAAACAGAATCCCAAAAACCAGAATCTGCATTGTATACTTACAGCACACATTACAGTCGATTGTCTACCAGCTCAGTCAATTCATAGCAAAATCCCTTCCTCATTTCAGCCTGCAGTAAAATATGCTTTGCACGTACCTTTAATAAGACTATATATATGCTGGCACCCCCCACACCTCTGTTGCATCCGTCAGCTTGATTCCACTTATGTTTATATTTATTGAGTGAACTCTTTTACATCAAACATGTAGCCACATTTCACATTCTTTGGCCATGGCACCATGTGGGTAAATATTGAGCTTACTGCCAGTGTTCCAACAATCACTTGTAACTTATGCATCTGTTCATTTCTCTATTTGTCAGTTTACAATCTAACACTACCTATATATTTCATGCTCCAGCACTTACCCATAGAGATTTATTTTTTCTAGGCCTATGATGGAGCTATAAAATGAACAGTAAATATCTAGTTTCACACGTTACTAAACAGAGTATTTTTGATAGCTGTTCTATTTATTGAAAGCCCTCTGTAAATAAATTTGATCTCACTTTGTTTCCACAGCAACAGCTAAAAGTGATGCATAAGCGACAGGGGAAATCTGTTCAGTCCCATTTTTAAATTCCTCAATTGATGGAACCTCCTAAATTATTTTTTCTAAATATAATTCAAATGAATGGGGTATTGCACCCAAGGGAACTGGGTGTGAGGATATACAGAAAATCTAAGTATTGATGTTTCTGATGACGCACAACAGTTATAGTGCCAAATGCAAATAGGAAAGAGGGTACCACCAGAGTGTTCTATCAAATGAGTTAATGTTCCTTACTACGTCAGCAACTATGATCCTTATCAGGTCCCTTTGGTTAAACCGCTTAAACTGTAGCTGTTGCATTGGAGGTGCAGCAACACAATGATATGCCGATACTGTAAAAATTTTAGAGTAAACATTATTTAGAATAAACTGTTAGAATAAACTTCACAATCTGCCTTTCATATGTGCATTCCCCTTTTTCTAGGCTAACTTGTGCGTCAGTACTAGCAGGATCGACATGCCTCTGGGGATGCAGACATGGTTCTTTACTCATCCTTTTTTTGTGCGCGGGTAAGCATATTTTTCAAAGATCCCATAGTCTGCTAATTATTCTATTTACCAAGTTTTTTTTCTCAAGCTCATTACGCAGACCTCTCTAGACAAAATTATGTCAGCAGCATGTCAGACTACTAAACACAGCTCTAAAATATTCATATGCCATCAAGCATCTCCAATTCACAGGAAATTGTATAGCAGCTCATCATCATGCAACAATAATAATAGCACAACAAGAAGCCTATTTCCCTTCTGAGACCAAAGAGAATATTTGAATATACCGTGTGTTTTGGAATCAGTGTTATTCCAAAAAAACAGGGAGGACGCAGATTCATGGGCGCCCTGCCACATGTGTATACCCATACACAGACAGACACAGTTTGATCAGTTAGTCAACCCCCCACTACCACACGGAATGCACAGTGAGTTTCTTAATTAAGTCGAGAAGAAGCTATTACTTTTGGGACAGACTTGATTGTCCTCGCTCTGTGGCACCGATGGCTCTGGGCTTTCTAATCACATCATACAAAAGAGAGCAAGAGAGAGAGAGAGAGAGAGAGATGTGAAGCTTGCCTGACAACAATTAACCCCTTCTCAAAGACGGTATTTTACTGTGAGTGGAGGGTCTTTATTATGTCCTTTAATCTAGCCATGCAATTACATCAGAGGCACAGATCGCGACATATGTGCATGGTGTACAACAGTAGTGTCAGTGTGTCTTTCTTTGTCAATCGTCTCCAGACACATTTCACATAGGCCTTTTTTCCTCACCTACCTCCCATTCTCTACACAGCACCTACAGTATATCTGACTGATCTCCTTGTTTGCTGTCAAATTATTTTCATTGTGTTATGCTTCTTGCCTGTATGACTCCTAGCTGCCTTATCTACCTGGACCTGGACCTGACAGTAAGCTTTCCTTCATAAATCACTAAAAATTCAACAGGTCTGCTGCCTTGACTGTCAATGTTTAAGTCCAATCTCTTTGACCACATTCACACCAGCAACTGGTGGTATAGGCAGGGTTTCCATTGATGAAGTTGTGCCGGCTCTTGAGTGTGCAGTATTTCTCACTCCTTAGTTATGTAACAACAGCATTTAGAATTATGTAGCATTGAGTTTAATACAGTTATTGCACAACAATTCACAACTTTCATGTCTGTCTTTTGGGGTGGGCTATACATTGAATTCAACCAGCACTACCAATTGTATTATTAATGAGCCAAAAGATGATCTTCATGAAAAGCTAACAAAAACATGATGGCTAACCTTAAACCAGTTATGGCTTACATATTAGCAAACCTTACTTCCAGTGTCTGATTAAGAAAACTAATTTTAACTCTCTTTTAGCTCAGTTCTGGTCCCCACTGGTCTCTGGTTTCCCCACTAACTCCTAATGTATATGTACTGTATATTTGGCTCTAAAGCTGCGAAATATCACAAAGTTTTAATAGGCTAGTTACAACTTCGCCTGTGTGATGTCGGTGAAAACTACTGCAAAAGGCCAGTGACCAGCAGAAGTGGAACCTGCGAACACACTTATAAGTCCAGCTTTGGTAAGAGCTTTGGAAAGAAACTTTAGTGAAGCACTGACTGACCTGATGGAAAACATTTGCTTTACTACCACTGACTGACCTTTAGCCAGAAGTGCTAACACACTTGACATTTCCAGCCCACAGAGTGGTGCTGTGGAAGTTTTCTGTCCCGTGTGACTCAGTGTTGAAGTGTACTACTACTAAAACGTGTAATTAATGGTGTTCAGTGGGAAGTAAAACCTGAGGTGTGGGCAGAGCTGGTAAGTAATTAAGTATCTCAAATATCATTTTCACTCACATGTACTTGACATGAGTATTCCTGTGTTGTGCTATTTTGTATGCAGTTTATGCTCTACATTGCAAACAGAAATATCACAAAATGTCCTTTTTTGTTTTGTATTTATTTGATAGTCACTTGTGGTATTGCTACCACAATTTAAACAAACTAAAGGGCCTAATCAATAAGCTTTTTAGTGAAGAGTTTTTAGTGCTCTAATAATAACAACATGAGGTATTTGAAGAAAGCAATGATTCACATTTCATTTTGCTGAAAATGCAGACATTAATTTAAAGTATGTGCAATACTATATTTAGATGGAAACATAGCTTCTGGTTAATTCATTCATGTATTATCATTATTTTAAGGCTTTATCGCTTTACAGTGGGGTAAAAACAGCTTTTATGGGCACCAATAAACACTATTCCAGGATGTAACTCTAAAATGTATCGTAAGTAAATGAATACATCAAGAAAGACTTATACGTGCAACATAAGCAATGATAAAGTAAGTGACATCCAGAGTACTAGCTAGCTGAGGCAATATAACCATGACAATTAATCCCAGAAAAGCAAAGCACACATGTACTGGTGTTATTGGACTTCTTATAACGTTCGTACACAGTGACACCTTGGAGTCCCTGACACTAAGATTAAAATAGCTCAGCTTTCATGAAAAATACTTCACATCTCACACACAGGTTTTCAATTGTCTCTTAGCAACAGCAAGAAACATGAGCAGAAGTTCTCCTGCACATTTTTTAAGTACCACTTGAGTAACTCAATGTTCCCACAGGACACCTTGGGGCTCAGATGTGTGAAGTCAGTGTATGCTAGGGGTCACAGAGAGGCCACTATGAGTTCTAAAGGTTTGATAATAAGTGGTAGAAGAACTGGTAGTTTATCACGTGACTGCAACATTTTGCTCTACAGTGTGATTGCTTGATAGCAGAAACACTGCTTTCAGCTCGTATTCTAGTGGAAGCACCACACAGTGCTCAATGTGTTTTTTTCCCTGTTTTTTCTTTTGTTCTGTGCTACATCTGTCTAAATATGAATGCCATGATTTGGAGTCAATCGACAGTAAATAAACAATGTTCATAACATCTGTTAACCGTGACTGTAGTCTCCTCCCGGGCCGGCCATGACGCAACGCAAGTGTAAAAAAACAAACATGACAGCGAGTAAATCTGTTTTCCATGGAGTCCAAATTCCATAAAACGCACCACATCCAGACTCAAACATAGCTGCATAATGTTGCAGCCTGGGGGACAAATAAAATAAATATTCAGGACAGTGAAATAAACAACCACAGCCTGCCTTTCCTCTCAGAGCGTCCACCTGCCGGGCGGGACTGTATCACGTCTGAGAAAAAGGAACAAGTTGGAAAGCTTGATCTCGTCTCACTCTTATGATCTGTGTTCATCCATCATTCTTTTACTATACATTTACTCTTATTCACGTGCCTCTCTCTCTCTCTCTCTCTCTCTCTCTCTCTCTCTCTCTCTCTCTCTCTCTCAATCTCTCTCTAAGAAGAGAATTACAAATCAAAAAGAGGTGGCTAGAGCACACACTCTCGCAATCGATACAAACAACTTCTCTGCCAGTGAAGAAGCGGCGTGACACACACAAACACACACACACACTTGTACATGAGGAAGAACAGAACAAACAGATATTTGCTTGCACTCTGTGGCTGCACACAGCTCATGATAAGAGAGCAACCGGGCCAAACAACTGACAGTGTTGTTAGGTCTTTGTGGCCTTCCAAGTCAATACAGCAAATGTAACAGCAGTTTGACAGATAATAAATACAAATCTGTTGTTTACACACAAAATGTGTCGTGCAGACAGCTGGAGGGACTGAAAAAAATACTTAATTTCCTCTCCGTATTATCTCGGCCCATTTGGAGTCGATTCTAATACTTCATCGCAGGCTTAACCTATTTTAGTTTCTAGAATGTATCTTCTTAATGCACTATTAACTTCCTGAATGAGCAGACAGACACATTATCTTATGGTCTATAACATTCAATGAACCAATAGCTCTCAATCGCTCACTGTGGACAGACAACAGACATGCGTCAATTTAAGTAAAATGAAAAAGATGAAGTAGATCATGACGTGCAGTTGTAGAATAATGCCTTTATTTGATATCGAAAGAGCTATTTCAATGCATCTTTATTTGTCAGGCAGATATTAGAGACAACTTAGATACTTTATGAGGACATATTTGTGTAA
Source organism: Hyperoplus lanceolatus (assembly GCA_026929865.2). Lineage (NCBI taxonomy): Eukaryota > Metazoa > Chordata > Actinopteri > Uranoscopiformes > Ammodytidae > Hyperoplus > Hyperoplus lanceolatus. The sequence continues at coordinate 17,027,882 of CM049409.1, forward strand.
TGTGAGAAGCCAAACAACTGTGTTTCTCTCTCTCTCTCTCTCTCTTTCCGTCTCTTTCTTTGAAGGATGGAGGCATCGGAAGAATGACAGTTTGTCAATATTCCTTCTCTTTCACCAGTGGTTTCTTGGCACAATACTGTGCATTCGTGTCTCCCATTTTCCAGCCTGCAAATGCCCTCCATGACTTTCTCTTTATCACTCCGACTGCAGTCATGCATGCACACAAACATACACAAAAAAAGATGTGGCCAATGACCCTTGCAGAACAGTGTAGACAAGTGCCCACCTAATACTCCCACCATTTTGTTCCCTACCACCTCTTCACCTCTTCCTAATCCCCAATTCCTCTGCCTTTATAACCCTGCACCAATCGTACACACACACGTACACACGCACACCTTGCCTTCGCTCCTCGCCAGAAAAGGGAGGTGCCAGGTGGAGGAGATTCATCACAGTGACAGAGGCGGAGTGCTGCAGCCAGCAGAACAGCAGTGAGTGGCTCTATGTCTGCCTTTGGAGACGACCTTGTCAGTCAGTCATCCATAGACTCAGGCTCTATCAACATATGGCGATCACAAGGCATGCTGTAAATTGATATTGTTTTGCCACATAAAATAACATTGTAATGTGCATTCTACTGTTGTGACATGAGAAATGTATGTGTATGTGTGATTCAGACTTAACAATAACATGAACCTATTAACGAATAGATTATGAAACACTGAGTCTATATGTTTGTAATGATACTCTATGTAAAAGGGATCACATAACACCGTGGACACTATTTGCTTCTCAGAGCTATTAGTGCTTAACGTTTTCATATAAATTAATGTTGGTTACATTCAAGCCATCGTCAAAAGAGTTGACACAAAGTTGATTAAGCCTATCAGACCCACACAACTCACTCTGTATATATCGGTATGACATGGTTTTGAAGAGTACGCACTATATCTTTAATCCAAAAATATATTGAGTTCAACCTTAGAGTAAACTAAGTCAGTGCTTCAAAACTTTTTGTTCTCTTGAATGGCGAGGCTTTATGTCCTTCTGTAGGCCAAACGAGTGTTTTAGATGAGATTACCTGTACATAATTGACCCATATTCTGGCTCTGAAAAGGTTAATGCGGTAATTCAACACGCAAAGCCATGCAGGCAGGGCGACAGGGTTCAGGGCTGAGGCACATCATCAGGTTGAGAGACCTTTCTCTATACGCGAGGGCCCTGAGGCGATGGATTTCCGATAGATTTGTCATTCCCACAGATGGCGTGACGAAGAATACCCTTATCTGCTGCTTGCTGAAGGGAAACGTTAGATTCACGCTGCATTTGATCTCGCCACACAGAACTTCAGACCTCTCCTGCCATTGGGGCCATTCTACCCTTTTTCCCGTATTTTCCTTTTCTTTCCCCTGTCATCAGCCGAAGAGGGCTTAAGTGACCTCAGCAACCCCCCCACACCTCCATAGAGCCCTGGAATTAATGAATTTGTCCAACCGATCGACAATGACGCAGAGGGACCGATGGAAGGAAGAGCCAGTGAGTCCTTTTTCTTGACCCTGATTGAAGTCCATTGACTCACAGTTGGAAGTGTCAGGAGCAATTTTCTGCTCATAGAATCTTGGCAAAATCACATATACAATAACTTTCATCCTCTGCTGAGAGCAAAATGCAATGGGATTTTCTTTTTAGATGACATGAGTGAAAAGGTAATAACAGAAACCAGATTGATGTAAGTGCATAAGAGCAAGGGTGTACATGCAAGGGGACAAAGATCGGCTTCTTGAAGTATTAGTAACTGAGAAACGTACACTAGAGGGTGAACGTTGAAGGGACACATATATAGGGTAAGGGTTTCTGCACTGGTCTATAAATCTAATCACAAATTAACAAATTTAACATGAAATGTGTCTATTTAAGCTGTATATCTGGATCATGTCCTTGACACACCCTTGATTGTCCGGCTTTGATGAGAATCCATAATAAAATCCATTCAGGTGAGTTTAATTTTGCGTGCCATGAAAGCAGCGTCACTGTCTGAAAATATGTATTTTCTCGGTAGCGAGGAGGGGATCATTTCAGAGCCCTCTGCTCGCCGGTGTGGAAAATCACTATTAGAAAATCTGCATCGAGTAGCAAAATAAACATGCAGGCATCCATCAATGATTTTTTGGGGGATTTCTCTCTCTCTCTCTCTCTCTCTCTCTCGCAAAATGGCAGGATACTTTTTCAAAGCAGGTACAAATGCCTTGTATTTCTTTTTTCGCAAATTATACGTTTTTTTCCACATCTGATTTCTGAAGAGAATTTGTGTCCCATCTTTCTCTAGCTGTCTGTCTGTGTCTCTAAGGATCTTCCAGAATAAAAAAAGGAGACAAAGACCATTTCTATTATTCGTAGAAGAGGAGCATGCTGACGAATTGATCTCAGATGAATGAAACAAAAACTTAACAATGGCGTGGAAAGCCTAACATTTTTTACCCAAGTACAAAACACGATTTAAGTTAAGATTTTAAAATATTCAAACACAAAACAGAATATTTTTGCTAGATTTTACCTTTATATACGAACAAAGAGACCGATCACACAAATAGGGTCTGACCTTTTAAGTTATTAAAGATACAGGTTCAACATATGTATTTGTAATATGCACAATAGTTACTTTAGCTAAGTAGTTGGCAATGCAATTTTTTGTAATTAAAAAATTAATCAAAGACATAAAAAGTCATAGGATAGAAGTTAAAATACATTAGTAATTAAAGGATATATATATTTTTTAATGGAATGTAAGATAGATTACTGTGGTCGACAGTGTTGTACAGCATTGATACAATGATTGATCTGTAATGGAGACAGGTTGTGCAGTAATGTATTAATGTATATTTGTAATGAGATTATGAGCAGTTGAGAACAGGATTTAGTTAGAAGGGTTAAGTTTGCCCCAACATAAGGATTCAGTTTCTCTAGATCAAAGAAAAAAAAACCTGAACATTCTCATATATATAATAAATAAAAACAGGAACTGGACACAAATGAGGTCTCTTGTACCATGTAATTGTGTCGGGTTGGATAGCTGTGCGGTTTTTACATTCCACTTTACTTTTTAATGAATGCATAGCACAAGCATGACACACCTGTTTAAACTTTTTTTCCCCCACAACATTTACATGTTGATGTAACAGGAGAAATGCCAACACTCACATGCTCATGCATATGTGTTCCCATTGTTACCAAATGATCCTGCATAATTTAATTCGATAAATGTATTCCTTGACATTTCCCACGATGAGCAGAGTTAAGCACAATCTGGTATTGGCTTTTGCTTTGTATTCACTTTATCAAAACTGCTAATAATTATCTTGGAATCAGATCAAATATAGGTTTCACATGAAATAACGTTGGAAATAGGCACATACACATAGTTATGGATGCATAAAAAGAAAGAATATAAAGGATCAGTTATTCAAATGTATTCATTCAGGATTCACCATGGTGAGTATATATATATATATATATATATATATATATATATATATATATATATATATATATATATATATATATATATATATATACATATAAATCGTCTACATACAAGCAATTCTAATGTACGGAAGCCATAACTGGCCGTGTTTGGCAACTGAGTGGCAACGAGTTTCCCTGCATAACTGTGCAGCAGGCATTGTCCCGGGTGGTGCCATCTACTGGAGCTGCTACACCACAAGCTGATAATAATAGCTTTTTAATGAGCTCTCTTTTTCCAGGCATCTACAGGACACATTATAATGAGACATTATCAATAAGTGTCTCTTATGGAACAAAAGCTTGTGTCAGATATTCGCATGTGCCCACTTAAGCCGTGCAGGGAGAAATGTGGCAAGACATTAACACACACACACACACACACACACACACACACACACACACACACACACACACACACACACACACACACACACACACACACACACACACACACACACACACACACACACTCAAGGAAATGTATCTGATAAGATTACATGTAATATTCTCCACGTTACTGTCTCATACATAACTTGAGAAGCACTTTCTTTATGGCTGTCATCTCATAGATCTCATCTTACTCACTAGTGGTGCCACAACCCTAACATAGGCTTTTTTTCAGTTATTGTGGGGACCACCATTGGTATAATACATTGTCAAGTCCCAAACCTTACCCTTATCCTAACTTTAACATAATCCTACTGTAAATTATCCTATGCAATTTGGGTTTAGAAAACATCATTCTACAGAAAAAGCAAATTGTTTTCTTTTGGAAAATATTAGGGCTAAATTGGATAAGGGTGGAGTAGTGGGGCTGTTTTCCTTGATTTAAATAAAGCTTTTGATTTAGTTAATCATGAGGTCTTAATTACGAAGTTATCAAAGTTTAATGTTTCACCTGATGTCATCAAATGGATAAAATCATACCTTACAGATAGGAAACAATGTGTTCGAGTGGATCATAGCATTTCACAAATAGCTGAAGTTTGTGTGGGTGTGCCCCAAGGTTCCATTTTGCGTCCCTTGTTATTCAGTCTATTTATTAATGACCTACCTGAAGTCTGTCCACCTACTGTCACCTGTCAGATGTACGCTGATGATTCAGTCATATATCTACATGCTAAAAACAAGAAGCAAGCTGCAGAAGAACTATCAGCTGCAATGGTCAATATTTCAAATTGGTTAGCAAACTCTTGTCTGCATCTAAATGTTGAAAAAAACTGTATGTATGTTCCTTTCAAAATCTGCAAATAGCGATCCAGATCCAGACGTGACAGTAGAAGGGAGAAGACTCTCACTGGTCCAAGAAATCAATACCTGGGAATAATGATAGATTCTAAGCTCACTTTCAAAACACAAGTTAAAAAAGTCCTAAACAAAATCAAATTCAACTTATCACATTTCAGACACATCAGGAATAATTTAACTACAGAGGCCTCAAGGTTGTACCTTCATGCTATGATTTTCTCACATATTAATTACTGTCTTACCAGCTGGTCACAGGCAGGACAGACCACATTACGCTCAGTTGAAACATGTTTCAAACAGGCCTTGAAAATGCTAGATAAAAAATCAAATGCATATCACCATTGTCAAATCTTGATAAAATATGATTTGTTAAACAGGGAAAACATGATTAAGTTTGCATACATTCTACTTGTATATAAAATATTTCATGGTATGGCTCCCCCTCCGCTAAAATAATTAGTTAAAAATAATATAAACTCTTCCACCAGAGCATCCACAAGAGGGGATTGTAAAATACCATATAGAAAAAGTTATTTTGGGCAGTCAGCCTTTTCCTATCGAGCAGCACATACTTGGAATACCATACCCACAGAACTAAGGAACATTACATCACTCAAATCCTTCTCAAAATCTATAAAAAACTGATTACTGACTAATCAAATATGCGTCCACAATAATATGGGATAGTGTGTTTGTCTTTGTGTTTACTAATTGTGTTTGTGTCTGAGTTTATGCTCCTTGTTTGTATGCACTTGTTTGTGTTTATGTGTTTGTGTCTGCATTCATGCCACTTGTATGCTCCTTGTCTGTGCTTTTAGTCTTTCTTTAAATGCTTATTTGTTTTAATCGTGCCATATGTTCATGCACTTTTATCTGTCTGTATGCTACTTGTTTCATATTTTTCACACGTCACCAACCTGTTATGTGTTGGAAAAATGATTGTATCATTTTACTTGTCTGTGCTTGTGTCATTTTGTTTTTGTGTTTATGTGTTGTATTTTTCTTTTCTAATGTTTCTTTTAAGCTATCTACCTACAGGGACTACAGGTGAATAATAGCCTGCATGGCTAAATCTGGCACATTTACATGTTGAACTTTGGTGCTCATGTTTATCAATGTGCGCTGTCCCTTCTAAATAAAGAAATCTGAATCTGAATTGGCTGCCTACAACTAATAACTGTTTGCATTATTTGATCAATCAGTGAATGGCTTGGTTCATGGAAATGTGAGGAAATAGTGACAGAAAAACAACAGCATTTTTAAACCTAATGCCAGGACTAAATCCCTTACACAGCCTTTTTAAAAAGTGGTGTCCTCACTATGTTTTTAAATGTGTCCCTATCGAGGCATTAAAGCCTCACAATAAAGATTGAAATTCTGACAAATACACACACACACACACACACACACACACACACACACACACACACACACACACACACACACACACACACACACACACACACACATAAACACACACAAACAAACACTGGCTCGCAAACACAAACACAGTATAATAATTCCCACCATTCATCTCTAAAAGCTATTCAAACGCCGAGTACATTTGGACACGTGCCACTGTTGTATTTAGAGTTAAAGAGCTCATTTGATGTTTTGTTTTTTCAGTTTCACTTATCATGATTAAAGGTTACCTGCTGATTCAGCAGAGCACTGAGCGGTGGCTTGTTGCAGAGACAGCCATGATTGATTTTCTCTATATACCTTCCTCTGGCTGTGACCAAATTAATTTAACCTAAAATAAACTACAAGATTGAAGGAGAGCAACTGAAGACACTATAAAGTGATAGGGAGCGTGTTCACCCATTGCTGACACTTGAAAAAAAGCACCTCCTTTGACAGACTATGAAAGCCACATACGTGTCTGATGAAGCTGACATGTGCATTAGTGCGGAAGAAGGGATGGGGGGAGGGTTGGAAGTGTGGGAGTGAATCATGTACTGCTTTTCTCAGAAGTCAAAAGCCCCTGAGCCGGCTGGAATTGGCAGTCAATGGTCATTGGCAGCGTTGGGAAATGGATCTAAAATGAATTGTGTCGGTCTGAGGCTCTCTGAAAGTATTCGCTCCGACTCTGGATGGCTGTGCGTGCAAGTGTGTCAATTGTCAAGATCAGTCATCAATGTCCTCCGATGTGTTGTGCCGTATTTTGCCAGTCAGCCATTTGATAAGCCAGTCAATCACTGAAAGTGTATTTCAGATGCCTACCATAGGGAGCAGTACATCTTCGTCCAATAACATTGGAAATTTGAATGCAACTCAACATTAGCCTAATTGTAAGGGGGTTAACGATGTTTCAGGGAAAACCTTCTAGGTTGTGACTTAGTTGACAGGTGCAAGATTTTTAGCCTGCTGGAGTCAGCAACATTCCACTTTGAATGATTCCTCAGCCGATAACAGCATTTACGTCTTCCAAGTATGCCTCAAGCAAAGTGGGTTTCGGAGCATTTTAGTTGGGAGATGAAAAGGGTGCAACAAAATAAGATATACAGTATCATACCGACACAAATTAGAACAAGGCCAAGAAACCTGAAACAAACATCAAAATATGCAATGTGTGGTAAAGTCTCATCGAGTCCTCTTTTCAACCACCTTTGCTGAATTCATACTGCTAATGACATGACAAACAGGAATTCCTTCATAATACTTACAAGGGACCCAGATTCTGCAGCTCATGATTAGTTGTATTGCCTGCAGGTGAACACGACTGTACCACTAGTTCTCACAGACATGGATGTCAATTTTGGCTCTCCCAGCTGCTCTTAAAAGGGACATCCCACTGATTTTTATTCAGCGATATAAGGTCACTCATAATGAGAATTATTCATTCCGTGAAAACGTCTACTTTGGCAAAGGATGGGGCTGGTGATATCAAGTCTACATCTGCCAAGACATGTAATAGACACATGATATGCCACACACGTGGGGTAGCAACTGATGGTGTCAGCTTCAGACTCTGTTCTGGATATTGAAAGAGCAGATCTTTAAAGCTAAAAAGCCATGGAGTTAAGAGAGAAAACACAAATACATTATTAATCTATGTTGTCTTTATACAACATAAGGATCGCAAGAGAACAAAGCTTCTTACTACATCGAAACCAACTCAAGAATATTCTGCGTAGGATACTATTTAATATTCTGTGTTTGATGTTGCGTTCCCAATTCATATGTCATAGTAAATATTTACAGTTTCCTTCCTGTGCCTCCATGGTTGGCCTTTCTGTGCTGTTTCTTATTTGCACACCAATCTATTTGATTGTATAATAGCAACCGAAGGTGGTGCCTAAAAATGCAATTAGCTGTCAATTAACAACTCAGCAGGCTAAAGAAAATCAAAGCAATTGACAAATGAGCCCGCGGTCGAAATTAAACAGGTGAAATACTGCTTGATATCCAGCTGGAGTTTGTTTTTGCAATAGCTAATTCTTGCCGTTCTTTGTTTAGTAGTATAGCGTGTTGATTTAGCATCAAATCTTTTTTTTTCTTGTTAGTTCAAGTAAAGTTATCTTCGTATATCTATACATCTCTTATGTTGAATCCATGAAAGCCTTTCTTTTTCAAAAAAATAGCAGACCATGCTGCACCCGCAAGGATATTTGGCAGTATACGGTATTCCTAAGTGAGACAGGAACTGAGCAGAGAAAGACACACATCACAGCTGGAGATGGGATTTGAACCCTGTGCAAATGACGAGTATGCACTGCTTCCAGCACAGCACCCAAATACTGCTAAGCCGACAGGGGAAGACCATGAAAGCATCTGCAGATTCCTGTGATGCTTGGATTGAAAATACCAAAGCTTTGATATGCCAAACCCCCAGAAAATATGAAAAAGTAACCAGAAGTTTAATTTGTAATATGGGTATTTAGATGAACTCTAACCCATAAAAGGGTACTTAAGCGTTTATTTAATGTGTTCCTACTAGGGTTGCAAAATTCCGGGAATTTTCAAAGTTGGAAACTTTCCATGGGAATTAACGGGAATTTATGGGAATTAACGGGAATTTTGGGAATTAACGGGAATAAACGGGAATTTACTAAATTTAAAGCAACCCAATGCACTAAATTCACCCAACTATGTTATTTCAGTCCAGACAAACGTTCTAGACTGTAAAAACAGTTTTTTACACAAAGTTTTAATATATTTATGAACATTTCATTTCAAATCAGATTGTTTTTTAAAGTTTATTGAGACACCCAACTTGATATCATAAATTTGTTTTTGCTAGACCAGGTTTACAGAGGCTTAAACTTGATTTTAAATATAGTTGGAGACAATATATTTTAGCATAATCTTGACTAAAACAACCAGATTTTATGCAAGTACACTAGGCAAATTGCACATAGCACACATCCTACTGCAGGGGTACTGAGGCCACGCCCCCTACATGCACTGTGCATTCCTCCATCACATGGGGGGCATTTGACTTTATTCATTGAATGGGTGGAGTCAGACCCCATGGGTCAGACAGATGAGTAAAATTTTACTCAACATGCATCTTTTTGTTGTTCAGGAAATTATTGATTGTTCATAAAATAATCAAAACTTGATAAAGCCTTCTTACAAATAGGGGAGAGTGGCCTAAGTTGTGCCAGTGGGCACTTGTGCCACCCATTGTTTCTAGATAACCATAGAAGAAATTGGAAATGTGACCACATTTTTAAGAAGAGCCATCCATTGGACTCATCCTGTAAAGAAGGGAGAAACATGGAATAAGATATAAGCACATTTAAGCTCAAAAACTGTGTTTTGCCTTTCAAATAAAATTTCCATGATCAATGTTTTTTGATTATTTGTCTGAACAATTATAGACAAGTTTGAAAACATTTGACACATGTTTTAGTGCTTTAGTATGCTACACTTTGTGTCTATATAATTAGACGATGTCAGCCCTAAACTGCTGCATCATGCTTATTATCCAAAATTCTGGGGTTGAGGTGATTTGTGCCAAAGAGCCTAGGTGAGTTTTAAGTAAGTGGAGTAAGTAATGGATGTGTCTTGCAATACAGTTTATGAGCTATATATCAATGGCACAATTTACCCCATGGTATTTTCTCCAATGGCACAACTTACACCACACCGGGCAAGTTGTCCACAAGACAACTTTTTTCCAAACATATTTCATCAACAGTTTATTCCAGATCCAAAGTTTTTATTTCGGAGCACAACACCCTGAAATATATGTATATATTTGAGTTGGAGACTTTACTGTCAAGGCCTCACTTTAAAGTCACTTTGAGTAAAAAGTGGCACAACTTAGGCCACTCTCCCCTAAATCTGTTCAAATGTAATGTTTTTTAATTGTATTATTTTGCATAGATCTCTGCCTATGAACAAACATAGTGTTTAAATGTTTAGATTTATGTTTGTATGAAAAAAAAAATCATTTAAGTTACCGCCATTTAGTTAATTCCTATAATTTCCAATTTTGAATATTCCCAAAATTTCCGAGCGAAAGTTCCCGTGGAAAGTTCCCGGAAACTTTCCGGTAATTTACCGGAAACTTTCCACCCCTTTGCAACCCTAGTTCCTAAACTATTGATACTAACACATACAAAGGAAGCCATTGACAAGACAGCCATTGACAGCTCAATGACCTTATTACATGGGCTTTTTTTAAATAAGGAAATGATTTCACCCTTTCAATTCCAATTTCACTAAAACATGTTAGGATTTTAGGGTCAGCATGGTCTTAGGGTATAGTAGGCTTTATTCATTGAGCAAAATAAAGCTTGTAGGAAGCTTGCCAGTGTCCTTTAGCTGTTCTTTCCAGTTGAATGTCACATTTAATGTGATACAGATTCAGTGTCATCGCTCTTATAACCCTAAACTGTTTGTCTGTTTTAAGAGAATAAAATTGCGAAAAAACCAAATACAAACAAGGTGAATGGCTAGCTCGCAAATACAAATGGGAAAAACCATCAGCATAAAGAGCTGACTATTTTTCTTGGGAGGAAGTGGAGAGACACATGATTATCAGATGTATTTTAAACTATATCAGCTACTTGTTCATATGTGGATTCCAGAAGAATTGAAGAGCAAGTTATAACTGGAGGTGATGATTAGTTCATGACAACACACAAACAAACACACAGATGCATGCACCAACACATTGAAATGTCACTCTGGGTCTCCTGCAGCGAAACGAACCGTTTATCCATCTGTGAACTTTAATCTAAATTGAACTCCCAATTAAATATTTATTGCTACCTAGGAGCTCACAGCGGCAAGCCTAGCAATGTCCCTCCGCATGAAACAGTTTTTCTTTATGTTTGTAATTTTAAATATCAATTGTCCTCTATGTAAATGCAGGAAATTCCCTGGTCAACTTTGCATGTAAACGTGTTTTAAAATGGCTCTTATATTTTATCTGTACATTGTGTTATGTAATACCTTTAATAATAGTATATTTGCCGGCTCTACCTGGTGCAGTTTGGTGTGAGTGGGTTCTATTTTTCATCAGGTTCACTTACTGTAAGTGACTGAATGTTATTATCTTGGTAATGTTTACTAATTGAATGTGAGAAACTATGGACCAATGTGTCACTGTGACACAACAGTCAACAATGTATATAATGTTTTGCCTATGTTCACATGGCTTTTACACACTTGTATAGAAGCCGTTTTATTGTCTTCATCAATTGTCAATATGTTTTCAATTGAAAGGATCATATCAATTATGTCAATTATACAAACAACTTTTTAATGCAATACATGAAATACAAAGATACCATGTTTCATTTTCTACCCAATGGACACATCCACGGGACAGCAAAGAAGCTTTTCTTGTTCAGACTGCCTTCTTTCTTCTTCAACCTAGTTTCTTAATTCATTGCGTTGTGTTGATTTTTCATGTCTACAAACGTCTTGTCTCCTGCTTATCTCAGGCTCTAGGCAAATGACAATTTATTTGTCCACCATGGTTTATTCATCTATCCTTGTCTCCATTAATTTCTATTTAAGTTTGCTCATTTATCCTTCCTCGCTGAAAATAGACATCATTCTTTTATCCGGCATCCCTTAAATCATCCGCACATTCATCCGTCTTCCTCCCTTCTTTTCTCCCAACTTGTTCAGAACATCCAGCGATTCTCTTATCTTGGTTTCTCCTCTTCCATCTTCTTTTACTAGTCACTATATCTCTCAGGTGTCCCTATTTCCCCCTGCTATCTAGTCTTTCAATCATTCCTTCTAACTCCCCCCCCCCCTTCCACTCATACTTCTGCTTCCCCTATACCTTTCTTCTCTCAAAATCTGATATCTGTATGGTTTTTTGTGTATTGTTGCTTAGCCAATTTTGGTTAATCCATTGCCTCTTCCTTTCCCTCCCAAACAGTGCTGAGAATAATCTCTATATAACTAACAATTGACAAATCATATTTAATAAGAATGTCCTGCAACGGTAAACAGTATCAACCCTCGCTCAATAGCCTCAGGTAGTCAGGATGGACCCCAGTGCATACTACCAGTAGTGACTATGAAGAACACGCTATCCACCCCGTACATATATTACCCAACTTTTAGCCCAGTAAGCCTGCAATCATGTACTCTATATTAAACTTGACATGTATTATATCCAAGCAAACAATATGATTAGAGTACTAACGTTATATCTAACTTGCTATCCTCAAACGTTAGTCTGTTGTCTGTTCTAAATCATTTTATGGACTCACTTGATCAAACAAAACACATCAAAACAACATTCAAACTATGTTTCAATTTTTGGATATCAACTCTTTCAGATCCATCTTGTAAAATGTATATTTTATTATTTTCCTGGCCAGTGTAAAACATATATTTGATATATTTGTAAACTCAAGCCTAAAGTGTAGTGTTGCACTTATAATATAACATATCAGCTGGTGGTATCTAGTCATGCATATAGTTTAATTTGCTGTTGTGCCACTAAGGCTTCAGCTGTCAGACCCACTCCATTGGTGTTGAGTGGAATTTCATGTCAGGTGCCGGATGGATAGCTACATGGATGGATTTTTGTGTTATGTGTATTTGTGTATAGCTGCACATTTGCTGGCACACTTCTGCTTCACTCAATCTCCTGAGTCACACATGACAACAGCCAGAATACAATTGTCCTGCTTCACAGTGGTGCCTTGTACAAAGCTAACCTTTAGCTGGGATGACAATAGATCAAATTATGATTATTATTTTATGAATCTCTAGTATGGATACATATGAAACTTCCAAGAATCCTACTATAGCTGCTCCCTGCTGTTTCCAGGCTCCAACAGTCAATTTAAATTTGGCCCAGCATGCATATATCAATATACAAACCACCCAAATCCTTGTTAAATTTTAGCAATTTCAAATAAATCTTTCATGATTGGTGGTGTTAAGCTTGTTCAGCATTGTCGTCGGGTGGGCTTGCTCTAAAATATTGACTATGGACTAAAAGCCTATGGAAGAAAAATTCAGTATAAAGTAGTATTTTTGTGTGTGCATTTTCTGTTAATTGTTGTTGCAAAGAAAGCTAAACTAGTCAGCTGCTCTACCACTAAACCATACTACTAGAGAACACTGTTGTATTTCTCACTCATGCAAATGACTGAGCTTTAACATGTGTGCAGGGATTTGAACAAAAAGGAATGCAAAATGCCCAAAACATATTTGTTTGTATACAATAAGTGTCCTGTCTTTGTCTATGTCCTCATGTGGACACCTGTTGTTACCAGTCATTGTACAGTTGTCTTCTTAGACAACAGTGTTGTGTGACGGTAATAGGGATAGGACCTACGTTCAGACAGTGGATGCGGCAGCATGATATTAGAGGTTTATTTATAAGTGGAGACTGACAGGCCGGCAAGGGAGGCAGGTGTACGTTCATGTAAGAATTGGCAGACAGACATGTACAGAAATGAAGGAAGACTCAAGACTAAACACAACGCCTAGGCAACAACATCCCAACAATGTAACCAGGAGGACTCTGACATATGAACAAAGGAAGTGGACTAGTCTTTGTGGTGAATGTGATGCAGTTGAGAAAGGTGGGCGGGCGAGTCAAGTAGGAGTAGGCAAGTAGGTGAAGATGGGAGAGAGAGTCAGGGGGGTGAGTAAAGGAGGTATAGTGTGTGGGCATCAGGTGGATCGATGGCAGTAAAAAGTTCTGGACATTTTTAAATGTGTAGAGGTGGGACATAGAGAAACTGTGACGGACTACAGAGAATGTGGCTGGATTAAAGTGAGGTTGGATAGTACATCCGACTGTCCTTGCTTCGAAGTCGCATACTTGTTCTCTTTTTCACTACACAACATGCTGCAGCTGCCCTTAACAGTGTGAGGTTTCCCAGCAGTATGCTTCAATTGGGAAATACTATTTCGTCATAACATTGCATGTTGAGCTTTGACCCTCTTGCTTTGTTCTGTTTCTGTCCGATCACTGGTTGTTCTCTCTCTCTCTCTGCGGCTCAGTCAATGTGAAGTATTTCTGCTGCATAGACAATTGTGGGTAACACAGCCATAAAAGCATGCTGGTTTGTATACTGCAAAAAAGTGAGTGGATGTAGTAGGACAGTCGGGTGTGCAATCTGCATTTTGAAATGCATGTATTGCGACATCCAACATCTTTTTTTCTGGAATGCAAAATAGCATGGAAGTATGGGTATTGGAACACGGGAAGTATCTGACTAAAGCTGCATTCATTTGGCGGAAAAATCTGAACAAAATAGAATATGACTAGGGAAAGACTGTCTTACACGCAGAAACACAATGGTAAAAGTCCATGTTTATTTGATGATGAGAATCTTTATTTGAATTTTTTTTACATTTCCAAGTGATAAAATGCTCTCACTTGTATGCACGTGCATGGATTGACACATCAATATAGATGGATTCATTATTATACGTTTTTGATAAATATCTGTTTCCCTATCTCCCCTCTCCTCACTTACTCACTCACTCTTTCCTTTTTTCACTTTCTACCTATCTATACTTTCTACTAGGGCTGGGCGATGGATCCATTTGACATCAAAATTTAAATTCATTTGTGTGGAAGATGTTAAAAAATGAAAAAGCTGAAAATCGATTTTCCCTTCAACTGGGTAAATAAGGTACTAAATGGCTCTCTGGGCTCCTGTCCTCTCCCCTTCTTTCCCCTCTCATCCACAGAGCAGGTACCGTTAGTGTTGGCTTCATTTTCTCACAGTACACATACAAAAAGAAAGGGCCAAAGTGGAAACACATTACAGATTCATATTGCCAAAAACATGGCACTATAAAGTAGAAGGTGGAGTGGTTTCTGCAGGGATACAATACATGTTTTATAACAAAGTTTGTCAAAAGTTAGGTTGGCACTTTATTAATCACAACAGGGGGATTCATCTTTTTTTTAATCAAAAGGATCCTTATTTAAAAATGTTTAGTTTAGTTTGGTTAAGAATACAGTAGGTTTGCACTTTATCTCTTATACGGACATTTGTGTTTGTAGGTACAATTTATTTTGTGGTGTAAAATAATCGATTCAAAGATCGAGTGGGGTATGAAAAGAATAGGGGATTTAATTTTGAGGCCATATCGCCCAGCCCTACTTACTACCACATTAATTTACTTTCTCCTGTCAGCACTTTTCCACCCAGTCACTGCAGCCACTTCTCCCACCCCCACACACTCATTACCTCCCTCACTGTCTCAACCTTATAGTGACGAGGGGGTGGTTCACTAAAATGGCAGCATATTGATTCAATTTGTTTTTTATTACATTGATCAACCCGGGCCTCATATATTTAATCATTCTTTCTTTCCTCCACTTCCTTATTTAGTTCCAATCTTATTCATCCAATTCCTCCGTCCCTCACTGACAACACCATCTATTCCTTGCGTTTTTCCCCCCTCCACTGTAAAGACTCACTCATGAGTATTTAAACTGTAGGATTACAGCTTATAAGTATAGACTCTGACACTCATGACTGACACTAGTCCATTCACTGTCTGAATGTGTCAGCCTGCCTTCTCTCCCCATCACATTGTCTTTGTCTGTCCTTTTCCTGAATGACACTTCCTTCTGTCTCCATCTGCCTGAGTTGTTGACTCCAAGGCTCTTATCTATGCAGTCCCCTTCCCTTACACTGCTTCTTACTTAATGTTACATTAATCTTTTTCCATTAGTTGAACCCACACAACATTTGCTGTCCAATTTACTTTGTAATTGATCTACTTCAAATTGAGTGCATTTGGTTTTTCCATGATTACTCAATGTTTAAAAAGTAGAAAATGTATTGCTAGTGTTTGTCAGCAGCACACTACTGGAAGCTATATTTGTAGTGAGCTCAAGTAGTTATATTCTTTTGATTACAGTCACGGTTGAGTTGAGTGAGCGTATGATGTGAGTGGACATGCATGCGTGTGCACATCCCTGCCAAATTAGCAGCTTGCCAAAACCATTTATTTCAACACAGCAGCTGAAGGCAGGGTGAATGGGCTGCTGCCGCTGAGACACACACAACACCAGACAGAACCCACCACTCTATGTTCTCAGGCTTTTCCCTGAGAAATAAAAAAGATCAACATGACACTTATGAAGAACGCATGAACCCACCCCCTCCCACCCAACACATTCATTCATTGTAAAACTGCTGGCTGTAACACAATCCGTGCACCCATGTTGGGCCAATTTCACTGCCAGTGAATGCCTAAGTGCATGGCCCACACTGAAACGCACCGGAGCACAGAGACATTGTAGAACATAACCCCCTGTCTCTGTCAATTCAAACTGTGGGACTAGTGAGGCTGAAGTCTTGCACGAGAAGTCTTATGCCGATATTGTGGCAGAATTAAATGTTTTAGTCTCAATAAACCTAAATAAATAATCCTAAATTCCTTCCTTTATTATCCTTCTCCTTTTCTCCTCTTAACTCTCGTTTCTCCTTTCTGATCTTGTCTCTCCTCTCCTCCTTAGATAAACAGTTACAACCAGGGTCATGTCTGTTGTCGCCCTTTAATGTCATCTACTGGATTGAGTTCATAACAGCATTGAAGCCTTCTCTGTCTCTTTCTCTCTCTGTCTCTCTCTACTTATTTTTACAGTATGTGCATGTGTGTCTATTTTGGCCTGCATAGTAAAATAATCCAAACCAGATCTAATGTGGCCCTGAAGTAAAACAAAACAACTTGATTCAAAAACTATTTGAGTCTTTTTTACAGTGTGGCTGCTGCATTTTCCATTCCTTCCTATTTTTTTCTTCAACTCTGAATTTTGCTATTTGATTCAGTATCCCCCCTTCCTTCTTTGTATTCCGCCTTCAGCTCCACAAAGTATTGCATTCTGATTTCTCTTCCCTCTCCTGCTGACTTTTTTATCCAGCACTTTGCCCACCCCTTTTTCTCCTACCAGGTCTGAAAAGGAAAACATCACCTGCCTCACCTCAAAACAATTCACGGTTTTACTGCATAGTCTCTACATGTCTGATATACATTCAGTATATCGTGTTTTTATGTGTTTTCAATGGAGTTTATTTTACTCATTAATTCCTTGCTAGCTAAGCATCATCTACAATGTGTTAAGATATGCATGTATGTTTGCAGAGACTTGTTTCCCAACATAATAAAAGTTATTAGTGGAAAAAATAAATAAATACTTAAAATAATACTTATTTTTCTCTTCTAAGAAGGACACACATTTTCGTTCTTTGCCCCATTATATTTTATTCACTTCTATTCCGAAACTAATTCCACCACCTACTGCAGATGACAGTGGGTCAGACATGACAGAATACAGATGAGAAAAGGTTAGATTCCAGGTCAGAAAACAGACACTGCCTACCAAGACCGTTAATCGCTTTCTTCATACTGGCGTCGGCCAGCAGGGAGCATGCAGCTTACGACCGTTTTGCTTCTTCTTTCTTTTTTTTCTTTGCCTTTAAAGCAAAGTGAGGCACTTAGCCATTGACCCCAACTGCTAAAACATATTCATCTCCTCTTGCACTGACTAACCAGCGGTGTTCCAAGAGAAAAGACCGGCTGTGTCTTGATCAAATGTTGCATTTAACGACTTTTTCAATCATGTGCATCTTGAACTATCAAGGACAATGTATTTAACTTTAAAGAAACACTGTAGGAAAGGAAACAAGTTCAAAAGGAAATGAGAGTTCTTATCCAAAGCTCTGATCCAGAAACTAAACAATGTATTTGGAGGAAAAGCTCTCAGCAGCATGAATTCAGCCTGATTTCCTTTTCAGTACCTGACTCCTTGACAGTTCCAGTTCAAGTGAGGCTGTGCTTTGTATGTGATCAGGGTGCACAGCGACAGCCTGTGTTTATATTTGCGTTAGTTAAGCTCTCCAGACGAGATGATTCAACCTCGTAAACAGTGATGCCTATGACAAACTAATGACATCACGCCTATTGTAAACATGCTGGAAGCTGTCTTCATTACTAAGTGTGCAAAGGGGATTTTCAGCCAACCTGTTGCATCTTAAATTACATAATCAATGTTGGGGGATAATCATGTATAATCAAAGCATTTTTGTTTTATGAGCCTTTCAAAACTAATGCAACAGCTTAATGTGAAAAGCTGTTTCATTAAACACTTCCTGTCTGCTCGTTACCACCGTACTGAATAGCCAGAATGGAAGGAGAAACATACACATGTGGTCGGATGGCGTGTGTTTAATTTCCACCCAAAGGACAAATGTGGTAATTTTCAATATATTAGTTAACACTGGCAAACACTGACTTATTTTCCAATGCCATAATTGCATAATATAATATTGCTGCTTCTTCAATTTGCTCTAATCATGTATTTTCTTATCAAAACTGAAACTGCATCGTGTGTATTGTTGTGGTTCCTTCCATTTTTCTACAAATAAAAAAGCATGTTGCAATTGGATCTGAATCGGATGCTTATTATTTTCATTTTACTCAAAGCAGCACTCTACCTTAAGTATAGCTCCAGCAGACACAGTAACGCCTGCCTTGGTTAGATTATCCTCAGTTTGATACTGAAGCTAATTTGTCATTTAAAACATGAGCTGACAGGAGAAAGCGTTGTTCATAATGCATGGCTTCCTTTGGAGGAGAGACAGAGATTCTACTTTGGAACTGTGACTAACTCATTGTGATGTTGTGACCCTCCTGACTGTTCCTTGTGTCTCTGTGTAATTAGGGTCCATGGTTTATAGATGCCACAACTCTTTGTAATTAGAGCCTCTGCATTATGAATGCTGTGCGTTTCTTGCGAGCATGTGCGAGAAAGAAAATGTGATGCCAGCTATGCACTTTTGTTTTTGGGACAAAATGGAGGATGCGCCATGAAGAGCAGTGGGGGCCTCAGCTTGCTCTCGTTAGGCCTGCAGCTATGCATTATTGAGTGTGGTCCTCTGCAGGGGGGACAACACACCCTAAAACACAATTTGAGAGTTGGGGAGCGAGACCTAGATGACCAAGGGTGCATGGTCTGGTGCACTGCTGCTTAATATATTAGTCTGACATCAGTGGAAGCAGGGGGTAAGAGGAGAGGAATTGCGAATAACACCGAAAAAAATAAAAATAAATTGATATTTTGACTGTCATAACAGTTCTTAGGGATGAAAAGCACTAATATATGTATCTGTTTATCTTCCCGTGCCTCTTTATCATGCCATAATATTTGTCTCATCCTCCTGACAAGAAAACTGCAAATTTGCACTGAATAATGAGGTGGGTTTCTGTTGAATAAAAGTGGGCATGTAGATCATGCCTGCCTTGGGTAAGTCAAGTAGCCGAGTGAATGTTGTGCATAAAATCCCATTTTCAAAAAGGTACACTAGTCTTACAAACATGGATTTGTGTACATGCAGTGTTTCTCACCCAAGTGTATTGTGTGTAGATACATTACGGCACGGCGAACACTCTGAATCAATTTCCTGCCTCATAAAATACTGCAAAGCCGATTTTTGAATGTTTTGAAAGTGGACATTGTTTGGATTTCCCAAGGGCCCCTTTTCCTTCAGTGTTGACAAATTAAGACCTTGCTGTAAGAAGCAGGGTTTTTGGAAATGGGCTGCCCCGAATACCATTTCACAGGCTTCTAATACCCGTTAGATTTTCTGAGCGAGTATTCGAATGCTCCTTCTAAAAAAAACACACCATCAAAAACAACATTAATGATCCCAATGTACTCACTGAACCAGAGCGTGTGAGCCGAGACAGCAAGCTGTGTAGTTTGTTGATTCTTTAATAACTTTTGGACGGTAATAAAGTCGGAGTTCCTTACTTTTTCCCAGTGGAAGCGAACAGCTGTTGTTCCGTTCCAAATCAGCTGTCCTCTGTGCCATCGTAACCCTTACAGGAGCTTTTCAATTCATCCCGTCACATGCATCTTTCTGGGATTTATAAATCCATACAAAGATCCAATATTGATAGTCTTTTGTGTCCATATTATATCCACTATTTGGCAGCGTATTCATGATGCAAGCAATAAGTCACTGTTGATGATGGGCAGCGTTGCATAGCGAACGTAGCCAACACAAACAGCTAAGCTAACATTAGCATGAGGTTATGCCATTAGGCTTCCTTCCAAAATCGTGATAATGTTGTGGTATAGAGTTAAGAGGAACAAAAAATCTATTATTCCTCCATATCTCTATCCCTACAGCACTTTGTGCCGCTTATAGTTTGCCTCGCTCTGGTAACATCACGTAGCCTACAGCTGATATCACCGGTTGCGCTTTGAAACGTCAGCGGCCAACTAGGTCAAAGTTCAAATAATTCGATAATATATTTTAAATGCACGTGTAATTTGTATTTTACATGGGGTTTTAAGATGCAAGAGTTTATGAGATATCAGTTATGATAAAATACATTGAAAGGTGAAACAAATGATCCAAGCATTGACTCACAGAGCTAACCAGTTGCAAACTCAAACTTGTTTTCCTACTAAGTTTCGCAAATTCACTTTATTTGTGATTTTTTTCATAAGGAATATTTTTTGGAACCAGGATGTTCATCCCTCTGGTAAAGTTGTTACGAATAGACTTGCAAATCAGTATAAAAAAATCCTATCAATATTGTTATATGGATTTCAACTGTGTCACCCAATTGTACCTTAAACATCACATTTAACGTCTCTGTTTTGCTGTATCCTTGTCAAGTTCCTTCCTTTCCACAACCTCCTGCCCTCCAGCTGTTCCTATTCATCCTCTCCTCATTCCAATTAATTTCCACTAGTGCTTTGTCTGCTTCCTCCATTTGTTCTGTGCCTCAACCTTATTTCCTGCTATCGCTCTGCCAATCAATCTGCTTTCAATCACTTCACCAGGTGAAGACGGTCCACACACACCTACGCAGGCTAAAATTATTGACACCAGAGAAGCAAACTGCAAACAACATTCACTGATAGCAATCTCACTTGTTTTGCTGCAGTAAAACCTAATGTTCTACGTCTGACCCTCTCAGGTGTTTGCAAAGACACAAATGCATTATGTATGATCTGACACATGCACGCACACACACATGCACACACACACACACACACACACACACACACACACACACACACACACACACACACACACACACACACACACACACACACACACACACACACACACACACACACAAACACTCATTTGTATGTCATCAATCCAAATCATCGGACCCAAATAGAAATAAGCAAGGGCTAAATACACTTACTCAACGGATCACACGGGTAGGAGAAAAAGCTTTGGCTTCCTGTGGAAAAATAAATTACTACGACATATAGGAAAGATGAGACGATTCCAAATGGGCCACATTACATGTCCACTTTCTAACATTATGGGCAATATGGAGTGGCTTCCGTAACGCTGATCAATACCGCTCTGTCCTCAATGCAACAATTACACCTGAGATTTAAAAAAAAGATTATCTTCTACAGTGAGAAGGAAACAAAATCAATGCGTGAGATGGGGGAGAGTTTGCTAAACGTGTCTTTACCACTGTCTAAACCCACGTCACGTTCCTATATTCGCAGGTGGACAATAACCAACGCTTGGTGAATTCTGCTTCATAATGATAGAGAGGAGCTATTATGTCTGTTTTCATTTAATAATAGGCTACTACTGATAGTTCAATTCAGTGTCTTCACCCAAACTGCTTTTTCCAAAAGCAGAACATTACGTGGGTGTCATCTCTGTGCTATACTGCAGCAGCTCACATCTGGACCATGAAGAATTTTATAAAGTGTTGTAAAAGAATAAAGCTCCTGGGAAATCCAATCTGTCAAAATATGACTAGTTTTAAACAGAGATTAGCCAAATTAGGAGGCTACATTGTTTAAACATGGATATCATTACCAAATCTAGCCTATAAACCGTTAGGGCTAATATCTGTACTTCTTAAGCCAAAATGATATCCTTGTTGGGACTTGTTTATTTACCATGTTATGTTGCGCTCCATTTCTCTTAACAAGTTATGTCTATGTAGACTCCAATACACATTGGAAAGAAACCAGGAAGGGCATACAATATTCCGATGCATACTGTACAGTCCATCAGAAAACTGAATAGATTTTTTCCTCTGACTAAACGATGGAGTGTCATTTTTCAAGCTGACATACTGGGCATGTTCAACCTTTAAATGCAGGAAACAGCCAGGAAAGGTTAGGACAGGGTTAATAGACTTGAAATTGAGCCAAAGGAATGAAATAGTCGAGATGAGAAATGATACATTTTGAAAAATATTAAAAAAATGCAAAGATAGAGGTGTGGAATCCTTTAACGTCTTTCAGATAGTAGTTTAAAAAAAAACATAATTCTCACTCACATAGCATGTTGTCACCCTCTTAACATAATGGCCTAAGTCACTTTTTGGCCAAAGTGATTTTTTTGCTTAAATCATCTCCTCATGATGCTGGCCACCTCTGGTAAAATGGCCTAAATCCTCAGTTGAACAGATCATGTGATTTTACTTGACATAGGCCATTATACCATATTACCAGAATGTCAAGAGTGTGTTTTAGGCCATTTTATTTTGCCTAAGTCAAAATTTACTGTTTTTTTTTTCAAGGACATTTCACAAGTGTGTAAAATGGCTTAAGTCACAAGTTAAACATTATTATAAAGGGTTTATTCCTAATATCTTACATAATTGACAGAAATTGTTATTACAATGTCAAGAGTCATCTTTTGACATAACCTGTTTGAGTGAAATTATTAATGAATATCATATATTCAATCTTTGGTTAAGTTTTTTGTGTTTCCTGAAAACACTGAAAAAAATACTTAGGCCATTATTTTAAGAGGGTGACGATGTGTAACTTTCCTTCATTCTCCATTGGATCTCATGTACTGTACATTGAGAAGTGTATAGTTATGCAACTCTGCTGAAGCTAAACAAGGATGCTTATACACCTAATTAGTCACCAAATAATCCTCATCATTAAGAATGTTCACAGAGAGGGTTGGTGTGTGTGAAAGGGTATATGTTTGTGTGTGTGTTTAATTGTATCCCCTGGGATTTTCGGTTCAGATATCCACAACAGAATTCCCCAATAATCAAAGCTCCCAGAAGCAACGTTTTTTTTTTTTACACTAATGGTCCGTAGGCCTTGAACGCCTCTCACTGTAACGCACATGCTTTCTGTCGCTTCTCTGTCACACGCACATACATGCAAACACACATCCCCATTCTTTAGAGTCTGCATTCCCCAACTCTCCCCCATTTATTTTAGTGTGCATCAGCCTACCATATTTTGTAAGCTCTTTTCAGTGAAACCCACTGCAGATACTACGTCATTGCTTTTTCACATTCACAGGGTGCATTTGAGGTATTGCAAGCTGCTTAGTGAAAGTGAATGTAACAAAAAAGGGGCCCATTTATTCAAGGCAATGAAAGCTATGCTGCACATCAAAATGAAACTCAAAACATCAATTCAGCAAAGTGAAGGCAAACAGGTTCAGCACCAAGGACAGTGCCACTGCAATGATTTTATATAAAATATTTTACTGAAGTCTTAAGGAAATAATTACAGGAAAAATTCAGTTGAAAGTATGATTATTTTTTCAAAGAAATCAAATCAACAGGAAGAGAAATATTTTAAAAGTGCCAGAAAAAAAGAGGTCAGTAACAGGAATAAATTGCTGCTCGAATAGGAACTATTACGATGCAGCTTGAACCAGTTTGTATGTCTTTTGAATGTCCCTGTTGAGAGTTTTCCTCCTGAATGTGGTGCCTAAAGGATCAGCTCAACTCATTTATTAAGATTCTTACCTTACTTTACACTTACCATATGTAGCCCAGGTTTTAAGCTATTAGTATTTGAGAGCTACGTCTTGATAATGGTTCATACACTTAATCTCTAACACCCTCACAGCGATGTTAGCTAATAAGCTACTGTGTCAAAAAAGATCCTTTATTTCAGCTCGGAGACCATAAAGGTGGCTCTGACCTCTCTCCTCCGTCACCTCTGGATTGTAAAGTCCCTATCCATTCTATTTTCCCTCTGCAGCTATTGCCTTTTCCCTCCCTTCATCGCCCTCTTATCATCTCCCTCTCTGCATTCGTCCTTACCCTCTCTGTTCCTCTGGGTGGGATGGAATTTCAAACAGGAACTGTGATCTCTGCCAATGACGCTTTAGCTGAATTTTCTAAGACAAAGAGTCTGTGTTAGGCGCCTATACTATGAGACGCAATTTCACAGTGCCACTGTGCTGTACATCCCAGGGCTTTGGTTTGCCTTTTTCTCTGGCTGAGATTACTGAATACTCTTAGACCACGAAGACATATGTACCCCATGCAACTCCCCAGAGGTTCCGTCAGTCTCTTTAGTTTCAGCACATGAATCATCAGTTGCCTCTGTGCTGGTTTATAAATAACAAACACAGGCGATCACAAAGATTCATGCACTTTATGGTTTTGTGAAGTTTTCCTTTTACTTTATTTCTTTAAATAATAGATGAATAAATGATGGATAGCACCTGCTTACAGCACGTACCATTCTAAATAATCACCTTCTGTTTTTGTTGTTTTACAAGAAACATACTGTGCTGTACAGGGTGTTATGCTATTTGCTTTGCGTAGGAATCAAGAATAAGCTAGCTGCTTTTTTAATTTTTCGCAATTGTCATGTGGTTCCCAGAGCGATAGAGAAGAGACAGATGTTTTTTTTTTCTCATTAAATATGTCTTAGCCTCTTGGGTAGAACACATATAGCCATGAGTCTATCATTTCCGAACAGTTGTTTATAAATAAAGTGTTAAAATCTAGTTTTCTTTGTTCTGCAGCAGTTGGCAATTATGTTTGCAAAGTTTGTGAAAAATCCAAAAGTCCTTGCCGTCGGTGTAGGTCGTGTGTTGCATTTAAAAAGTATCGCCTGGATTTTAAAAATTACAAAGACATTTTGAACAGCCATCACTCTGAATGTTACTGTAAAGGTCTAATCATGTTCATGCATGGAAGTGTGATAATGCTATATGCCAGTTGTGGGCAAATTACGCTACATAAGGCAACGTTCCCTGAGATTAAAAAAACATTTACTCTGAGTGAGAGAATGCTAATACTCTGATTGCATATCCATGGAAAACGACTGGGGACAACGCTAATGGTCTGTTAGCAGGCCCATTTAGATTAACTGATAACAATGCTAACATCAATGATGGCGAGACACTAATGTAGCATCTGCGAATATCATGTCGGTTTAATGTGTCGGTCAGAAATGCTTCTAGTCTAATACAATTTCCCATACTATCATGAAACAGACAATCACTCACTTTGATATTTAAAATGCTTGTAAAGCTGTTAGTTTATAGGATGTGAAAACCTGGAAGTCATTGTTGTTCACATTTGTATCTGTGCTTAACGGGTATCAGACATACCTGAATGTCAAGTGCGGGAGGTATGCAGAGGAAAACATACCACTGTAGGAGAGGTGAAATATTTTATAACCGTGCTGCTATATAATTTATTTAAATATATGGATTGCAGTTATTCATTGTGCAACGTTTAGTTCTATGGATAATCCCTTACACCTCCTGAATACAATGTTATTACTTTAAGGGTGAAAGTACACAGACTCATTCTGCGATGTTAGCACAATAATTAAAGTCCACACACTGCATTGCTATAATAATAAAAGGCATTTGCTTTATTTGCAAAATACAATGCCTGTTTGTTACTGGGATTTAACCTATTTTGTATACAGTTCCAAAGTCAACGTGCCATACCACAGAAGTGTATGCAAAGTGTATGCAAATGACATTCTGTAAAAATGGGTTTTGAATTGCTCATTTTATACATACATGTGATGAGTCAGGTTTGTCCTCTACATGTTGATGCAGATGACTATAATCTTTGAGCAGTTGGTGAACACTCAATTGCTGCATTCAATGACACTTTTTAAATGTAGTACATGGACATATGTTAAATAATAAATACATTAAACTAAATTTAAGACTTTATAAGAAAGAACATTTAAAATGCCATGCCTTGCAAACACAATTAATGGCCTCAGTCTCCGAAGCCATGAACAAAAAAGAGCCTACCATTTTCCTGACCGATACAGATTCACCAAATATCTAAGTTATTATATAAAATCTTTAAATGTTTTAAATACTAATGTTGCTAAACTTAATCTTTCTTTCAACACCAATTTAAATACAGTGTGTAAGGTTGAGGTTGCCAGCAGGTAATACAGTGGCTCATGGGCTCAACTTGTCCTGCAGCATGTGTTGGAAATTCACTTCCGGTCCCTTGGTTTTGTTTGGGATGAATTCCATCTAGTCCTATTTTCAGGTTCACCAAGCTTCACCGGGTTTTTCACAATGTTTGCACAATTCTGCTTCCACCAATTTTCTGGTACAATAAGCAGTTTTTTTTGCACATATGTTTCAGCCTCAATTGATGTACTTTTCCCAAAAGATGAATGGATGAATTGCGAAGAAAACATATCAAAAAAGAAACATGTAGTCTTTGATAGCAATAAAAGATCAAATGTTACTTGCAAACAATAGCATAGAACATTATGCCTTGTGACATATTCGTTCGCTATCAGCCTTGAGTATACGCAACTTCATATTTGCACTCTGAGATAAGAACAATAATACTTTTATGAAGAAAAAAACTTGCCGTCATCTAAAGAGAGAGACAGAACCTACAGAAGCAGCAGCAGTAGTTCTATAAGTATTTCTGGCACTGTAACAATGCAAAGTAATATCCAACTTTGTTATAGAAACTTTGATTTGCAGCCAAGCCATTCCTCCTAGTGATCTAATGACTGGCAGAGAGGGAAAGAGGAAAAACAAGGCTATCTACTATGTGCCCTGGCATGATGGCAGAGCCCAGCTCTCAGCCATGAACCCATCTTTACTTGATGATGAAAAGGATGAGTCACATCACCTGACGGGCGTCTGGAGCCAACTATAGGCTGGTGTTCAGCTGTTAGGGTTGCATGGAGGACAGATGAAGTGAGCAGTTATCTATTGCCAGCCAGGATCATGACGCATTTTTAGCAGGGTTGTTAACTTAAAAAAGCAATAGCAGTTTGCTCACATTGTGTTGTGCAACTAAACTTCCACAACACAGGTTTGATTCAGTCAAATACTGTATGTAGAATAGATGCCTCCCAGTAAAATGACTTGCCCCATTTGCCTGTTCAACTAAAGCTGGCCTGGCACCAAAGTCATCATGGGTGTGATCAATAAATATGGGTGGAGTCAGTTCTCTGCACTCGTCCAAATGTATATCTTTTAAGATACCATTTTGTTTTCCTGAGCACGTTGCAAAACTTGGAACATTTTGTACGTGACCTACGCTGCCAATTCTACATTTTGGCTGGCATGAGTGAAGAAGCGGTCCAAAGAAAATTAAAAGTTTTAACCAGCCAAATTAACGAAACACTTTCAATTCACTCAGAGATAAGCTAAATGTGAAGGTTCATTTCTTCAAATGAAGACAGCACTCAGTGTGTGCTGGTTCGGATTTTGTGTGTATGTACATTATGCTTGTGAAGCATTGTCCTATAGAGATACATTACACTAGTTTGATTGATACAGAGGCAGCATTATGGAACTACTGATATTGTGTGTAAATAATGTCATGCTTTGAATAGAAATCCCAGCATTCACAGTGTGCTCATGACTGTAGTAGGACCATACAATTATTGGCATAAAACTGCCATTAGATGAGAAGCGGGGGAATACAGCCTTATCTCCATTCATTCTGGAAGCAGTCACATTTTTATTTTCCATCAGTTCAGCTTGAGTGCACAGCTAAATTTGCTGCAGCAGGTTTAGGCTGTGGTCCACAGATCAAAACCTGTTTCCAAACTGTCCGCTTCCCTAAATAGTCATTTCATATAAATCCTATGGTATGTTTACAGCATGCGGCTTTAAATGTCATGCACAGGCAGTTTCATGTGAACAATTATCATCATTACTTTTCATTAATTATACTATACTGGTGTAGTACTATGTTCATTTTTTTAAGGTAAAAACTGCATTCCTTATTAAGACACAATTTATTTGGTCCACCACAAAATACTAAATGGGTTGTGATGATAATATTTCCAGCCACTGAGGACATTTGTCTGGTGCAGAGGATGTCAGGAACAAATGGGTAATGTACTTTGGTCATGATCAATTGCTCTCTATCTCTCTTTCTCTCTCTCTCGCTCTCTTTGAACTGGAGAAACATATAGGGAATGAGTCAAAGCAATGGAAGGGGCTGATTTGTATGTGTAGTGTATTCCTAAACACCACAAAGCAGTCCACTTAAAGCAGAACATTCCAGCTGTGTTAGTTCCAGGTGGCTACTGCCTTTCTAAAAAGCACATCAGACTCAATGTTATCCAACTGTGTCTTTATGTTAGTAGTAATAATAATAATGGATTGGATTTATATAGCGCTTTTCAAGGCACTCAAAGACGCTTTACAGGGTTCCAGGTTTCATTCATTCACACACAGTCATGCTGGTGGTGGTAAACTACCATAGTAGCCACAGCTGCCCTGGGGCAGACTGATGGAAGCGTGGCTGCCATTCAGCGCCTACGGCCCCTCCGACCAACACCTCAAACATACAGCAGTCATACACATTCACACGAGGCAAGGTGGGTGAAGTGTCTTGCCCAAGGACACAACAACCATGACACAGGTGGCCGGGCGGGGATCGAACCGTCAACCCTAGGATCATTGGCCAACCCGCTTAACCACCTGAGCCACGGTCGCCCCGAGTAGTAGTGTGAGAGTTTACCGTACTGACAAAGCATACATTGGAATCTTTTATTTACACGATAACCTACTCTCTCGAATCAGCTGCAGTAAAGTAAAAATAAATAAATAAAGTTAATCTTCCAAAGCTGTGGAAATGTCAACTTTAAATCACATTCAACTCTCAAGGGGCCATTGGCAGAATTTAAATACCACCCTTTGCACCAAAGTCTTCCTTAATCCTACAAAGTGGCTCAGCAGTGAGAGGTAATAATTCAGCGCTTTCCTTACATCAATCAAATTAAAAGCAGCTGCACATAATGACCAGAAACAATACAGCAAAGTAATGACTCCAGGGTTCAAACATTGCTCAACATGTTTTGACAAGCTTATAGATATCGCCCAGCACCACACAGCCGTCATTGCTAAATACTAAGCTTGGGAAGTGTGCTGCTGTTACTACATGGAATCATTTACATCAGATGACTTTACTTATGCAGGTGAAGGGTATTCCCAGAGCTCATTAAGACGAGGATTTTTATTTTTAGTTGTACATGTTGTAGCAGTGATGTTCTTGATTAATACATTGATGCTTTAGATGTACGCATACTCAGTTGATGATAATTCATATTGCTTGTATTTCTTTTTTACCCGTTTAGTCCAGCTGAGCAAAGTTGTTTTTAAAGAGTGTTCTTGTTTATATTATTATCATCATCATCATTATTATTATTATTATTATTATTATTATTATTATTATTATTATTATTATTATTATTATTATTATTATTATTATTATTATTATTATTATTATTATTATTATTATTATTATTATTATTATTAGTAGTAGTAGTAGTAGTAGTAGTAGTATTATTAGTATTAGTATTATTATCCCAGCATCATTTGGACAACATTGCACATCAGGAAGTAGTATATTGCCTTTATTGTTAAATGAGATGGATTATTTCAATTACATAGTACATTCAGACATTAAATGGCCTGAATTGCAATACTTCAATGAATAATGGAGGTGAAACATTTGACTGGTAGTGTCAGTATAAACTTAAGAACAGGATAAGGTGAAATATTTATATACACACAGTGCAGTTGCATGCAATGAAAAAAACAATGAATTGATGTATTGTGTGTGTAACAAAAGCCTGATAAATGTTATTCTATGTACTTATAATATTATTGTTATTCAACTACACTTTTCCACTTAGTGACATGTTTCATCATTAAGATAATCATTGGCGCTGTTGTACACTCAACAAAAATATAAACGCAACACTTTTTTTGCTCCCATTTTTAATGAGATGGACTTAAAGATCTAAAATTCATTCCAGGTACACAATATTACCATTTCTCTCAAACATTGTTCACAAATCTGTCTAAATGTGTGATAGTGAGCACTTCTGCTTTGCTGAGATAATCCATCCCACCTCACAGGTGTGCCACATCAAGATGCTGATCTGACATCATGATTCGTTCACAGGTGTGCCTTAGACTGTCCACAATAAAAGGCCACTCTGAAATGTGCAGTTTTGTCTCACAGCAAAATGCCACAGATGCCACAAGCATTGAGGGAGCGTGCAATTGGCATGCTGACAGCAGGAATGTCAACCAGATCTGTTGCTCGTGCATTGAATGTTCATTTCTCCACCATAAGCCGTCTCCAAAGGCGTTTCAGAGAATATGGCAGTACATCCAACTGGCCTCACAACCGCAGACCACGTGTAACCACACCAGCCCAGGACCTCCACATCCAGCAGGTTCACCTCCAAGATCGTCTGAGACCAGCCACTGAGACAGCTGCTGAAAAAATTGGTTTGCATAACCAAACAATTTCTGCACAAACTGTCAGAAACCGTCTCAGGGAAGCTCAACTGCATGCTCGTCGTCCTCATTGGGGTCTTGACCTGACTCCAGCTCGTCGCCGTAACAGACTTGAGTGGGCAAATGCTCACATTCGATGGCGTCTGGCACGTTGGAGAGGTGTTCTCTTCACGGATGAATCTCGGTTTACATTGTTCAGGGCAGATGGCAGACAGCGTGTGTGGCGTCGTGTGGGTGAGCGCTTTGCTGATGTCAATGTTGTGGATCGAGTGGCCCATGGTGGTGGTGGGGTTATGGTATGAGCAGGCATCTGTTATGGACGAAGAACACAGGTGCATTTTATTGATGGCATTTTGAATGCACAGAGATACTGTGATGAGATCCTGAGGCCCATTGTTGTGCCATACATCCACGAATATCACCTCACGTTTCAGCAAGATAATGCACGGCCCCATGTTGCAAGGATCTGTACACAATTCTTGGAAGCTGAAAATGTCCCAGTTCTTGCATGGCCAGCATACTCACCGGACATGTCACCCATTGAGCATGTTTGGTATGTACTTGACCGGCGTATACGACAGCGTGCACCACTTCCCACTAATATCCAGCAACTTCGCACAGCCATTGAAGAGGAGTGGACCAACATTCCACAGGCCACAATTGACAATCTGATGAACTCTATGCGAAGAAGATGCGTTGCACTGCATGAGGCAAATGGTGGTCACACCAGATACTGACTGGTTCTGAGTCCCCAGACCCCCAATAAAGCAAAAACATGTGCATTTCAGAGTGGCCTTTTATTGTGGACAGTCTAAGGCACACTTGTGCACTAATCATGATGTCAGATCAGTATCTTGATGTGGCACACCTGTGAGGTGGGATGGATTATCTCAGCAAAGCAGAAGTGCTCACTATCACACATTTAGACAGATTTGTGAACAATGTTTGAGAGAAATGGTAATATTGTGTACCTGGAATGAATTTTAGATCTTTAAGTCCATCTCATGAAAAATGGGAGCAAAAACAAAAGTGTTGCGTTTATATTTTTGTTGAGTGTATATTAAGAATCACTGTCCAGTTTGTACAACAAAATCAGTGTTAATCCGCAGCTGAAAATAGTCCCCTACAAATGAATAATTCACTCCTTTTTGCATAACATTTGTTAAAAGCTACAACGCCCAGCTACTTTACATTGATGCCTTGAGTAGGAATCAAAGGTAAAGGAGCTGCAGTGCGGGCTAGGGAAGTCATAGGGTATTCTGAGACAAACTAACCAGCATGTTTTCATGAGCGTATTCGTGAACCTGAAATTGCTGTATATGCAATTTATATATAATCTTTGGTTCAAGCCATTTTGTTTTTCTCAAAATCAATCAGAGATGAGCAAGCATTGTAAACAATCCATTATGTCGACAGGAAACTGTACTTAGTGATTGAGGTGGAAGTTGCGGTCAGCATATAAAGCTTAATGGTCATAATTGTGTAGGAAGAGAGAAGCATAAAACCAACCATGCATATGAGAAGCAGTTCAGTCACATTATACTTGGCAATGGTTTGATCTTTGACTCATGAAAAGCATTTGCTCGTGCTGCACCAGTGAGAAAAAAAAAACCATTAGTTGAATTGCAACTGAACGGTTTTGATTTCCGATTTCTTTAGAATGTATTGAATTGCAGGGACAGCATCACAGCAAGGTTCTTAAATAGAGGATTTTCCAGATGAATACAGTGTATATTAATATGATATGTCTGCTGCACACACTTCAATGCCAACCCTGTCGTGATCAGCTGGTTGCTGTGTGTTCCCCCTTCTTTACCTGCCACTCCCCCTGTCTGTCTCCGCTCACCTGGTCTGCATCAGCAATCACCCACCTACTTCACCTCTGGCTTCCCTGCTGTCGTCACCAGATCGTACCATGCACTACTGTGGTAACTATGCGTGCCTGTCTCCAGTTGATATTATTGCCTCGCTCTATTTTCTCGCCTCTTGTAGTTTTTTGTGATTTTATCCTAACGCTGTTTTCCTCTGCCTGCAGTTACCCGGATCACTCTCTCCAGCTCCCCTGCTTTTGGTCTCCCCCCGGCTTCCTCATTCATTCACCACCAGCTTCTTCGTCTGCTCTTGGGTCCAGTATCAAATCGTAACAAACCCTGCTCATAACCAAGGCGATACAAGAACACTTCTCCAATTCTCTTGGCCACCTAATAGAAAAGCCTCAATGACAACAGGGCAGGAGGGAATCCTTTTATGAGCCAGTCAACCTCTGAGCCGTTTACCACCGCAAAGAGGAAGGTGAACGCAAAACACTTAACAAAGAATACAAACTCCTTACTTCTTGGACAATGAGCAAGAATGCAATGTGCAGTAGAGTATTAATGTTAAATGAGTTCACAAAGATGATAAATACAAAGTTATGGAGGGATTTATTGTCTTACTTACTCACTTTTTGCGACAAGGCAACCAGGACTTCCTGTAATTGGTCCCTAAGTCTAAAACTCACTGTAACAACAGACATACAGTATATTATATACTTGTTTTCTGTCTTTGCTCCTATTCCTTACTTCTCTCTTAATATATTGATTTATTCTGCTCCTTTTTTTCTTTTGATTATCCATGTTGCATGTACTCAAAGCATGTTTCCCTGTTGCGCCCATCCTGTCATGTCTTTCTATGTATTAGGTTTGGTCTTGTCCTCTGTGACCTGATATGTCTCCATTATTTAAATGAAAGCATGTACATATATGTGATGTGTTAGGTGGAAGTGTGTTTGTGTGTGTGTATGTGTGTGTGTGTGTGTGGGGGGGGGGGGGTAGGAGGGGGAGGGGGTGTTACTGTATGTGCAGCATTATATGTGTGCATATACCAGGACACGTGCAAACACATGCAGGGTATTGTGGATACCTTCTTTTACCCAAAGAGCCTCAGAGCTGCTGTATTATTCAGAGCCAGATGTGCTGAAGGCAGAAATGGAATCACACAAGGAGAGCTGTTGTGTTGTAAATAGCCTCACTGTCAGACTTGGTAAGTGTAAAACTAAGACTCAAACATTTAAGATTTGACAGGTTAAAGCTGGAAGTTCAAGATCCGAACTTGTCGGGTAAATTTGACAGCCCACAGTTTTGTCTTTACTCTCTGTTGGCTGGAAAGGAACAATATGGATTTACTTAGACCCCATTACATGAACTCGTCCGATACGAATGTAATATTCACTGAGCTGTGGTATGGTCTGGATTTCTCAACTGGAAAACTATGGGTGTTCATGATCTTTTTGTTAGATTTGAGGTGGGAAATAAGCCATTTTGTGACCTTCTAATAATGTATTTATACATCTACAGTTGAAGTGACTTCATCCACATATTTAAAAATGCATAAACTCAGGGAGATGAGTTCCTGCAGTCTTACCCACTGCTCAGGACTTTAGGGCTTAACTGTCTCACGTAGTACATTTTTTGATCCCAACAGTTGTAGAGTGAAAACTGAAGTAAAAAATGTTCAGAATAGTGTATAATTATAGATGAACAAACAGGTCTAAGGAAAAGTCCTGGGTTGGAAGAAAAAGTTGACACTTCCTCATGTTCAATTGGAGAAATAAAATAAAAAAATATTAGAGATTTTTTACGAAGCCGCTTTCCACTTTTAAACTCACAGGGACTAAAGTGATCCAAATGTTAAAAAGGGTGGACCTTATGCCCATTTAAGTATTGTTTAAACCTACCATCAAAGTTAGGTAAGAAATAAATTATAACTTTACAAATAGACAGAGATAGGTTGGAGACTGGAGACGTGGTAGCGACCAGCAACGTTCCTCAGCATTGAAGAGTGCCGTTTACAGGGGTGGGTGGCAATGTGATATGGCACTTCTATCTCTGTCCTGACTGTTTGGCCTTGATGTCCACCCCACAGAGGGGGGGGGGGGGGGGAGGGAGAGAGAGAGAGAGAGAGAGAGAGAGAGAGAGAGAGAGAGAGAGAGAGAGAGTAAAATGGAAAGCTTGCAGGTAGATCTCCTGTCTGTGAGGTGCAACCCGCAGAGTTTCATCCGGACAAGGCACCTGACTGCTGTGTCAAAGATGGAGTAAAATGCAAAGGCTTTTTTTCTTTTCAAGACCCAATTTGCGTTTCAAAGATGCACATTTATTTAAGTTTCAAATCAATTGTATACATTTTGTTTTCTCTTAGCATATGATCTATCGTAATGCCAGCAGAGAAGCCTTGAGTTGGCCCATCATGCTGGCAAACCCTACAGCATATTTAATTAAGGAGATTGTCATCACCTGCCCAAAGGACACCTTCTAATGGTGCAAACATACTCAGCAAAGAGACACGTCTAATGGCTGAGGAGGGAAGTGGTAGGAGGGCAGTGGAGGAAAATGCCAGACAGGGAGGAGAGTTGATCAATGGAGAAATAATAGGAGGAGATAATCCAAGCATCCTTCATGTTCACTTTCTTTAGATATCTCATCAATCTTAATAATTCCCAGTCTATCTTTCTTTTAAGAATTTAACAACTCCTTGTATCTATTAGATGACTTTAGACTCACTCTTTTCCATCGTTTCACCTCTCTCTTGTTTATGTATCATTGCTTTTTGAATCTTTTTTTTCCTTCTTCTTGCCCCCCACCCCCTTCACAGTCATCACTCAGCATGACTCCCTCAGTGAGCGAGGAGTATACGTTGATGCACAGCCCATCCATAAAGATGTCTCCAACAGAGGGGGAATGGGAAATGCTATTAGTGCAGCTTCTCAGTCCTCCCACCACAGTGGCCTTGCAAAGCATGTGGCTCTGCAGGCAGTTGGCTTGGGCAGCACACAGCACAAGCTCACAGGACAACACTCAGCAGCTTGAGGCAGGTACACACACACACACACACACACACACACACACACACACACACACACACACACACACACACACACACACACACACACACACACACACACACACACACACACACACACACACACACACACACACACACACACACACACATTTCAAGAAATGGAGCATGCCACTGGCAGATACTCTGGAGTCACACACACAGAGTTAAAGGTACTCTGAAGTCAACTGAAGTTGGGGAAAAAATATCAAAATCTGGGTGAAACTGAGTTCATTCTCTAAAAATATAATCTGACAGTGTGACATTATTAAAATTGGTTTTGTATTTGGTATGAAACCATTACATCTTCAAATACTTGTATCAGAAACATTGTATGAATGTAAATTCAGTGTGTTGCACATGCGCCCATGAATCTGAATTGTGCTCGTACCTTAATCAAGTCATTTGATTCAGTTGAGATGTTTACAAAAACAAAAACAGAGCATTACCGTAGCAGGGAGCAATTCCCTGCTCATCAGAGTTTAATGATTCCTTTCTGGGCTCCAACAGACTGAAACCTTTGCTGCTATTCTGCCAGCTCATCCGTATGTTAACCTGACTTTAACAACACCTTTCACCACTACTGCTCCAGCATGCCAAGACCTCAGTCTTTCCATCCCCAGAAAATATCAACTCCCTTGTCATGAATATGATGAAAGCTAAATATCAAAATACAGTCGACACTCTTAAATGAGGCATCATCTTACACTTACTTTGCAGGTACTGTGACAGTTTTATGGGCTGTTGGTACCATGCTGGTGGCTATGCCTCAGCCAAAGATTGAGACAAATTCAGACAACGTTGATGCATGGAACAACAAATGGCTAAATGAATTCCCCCCGATTGTTTTTAGTGTCTTATGTATTCTAGTGTTTGAGAGTGTTTATGTTCTATGAATATATTTTTTTAGATTTATTACATTTTATATAAGACATTTTCTGCTGGTACAACAGCATCTACTGCTACTTCCAGTTTGGCTACTTTGCTAAGCTACTTCTATCAATTTATATACTCAATAACTGAAAAAGGTGAATTCATTGTTTAAGTGCATACTATAATAATTTGTGCACAATATATGTTGCATTGTTCCCTTTGCTTTCAATGTGATGTATGATTGTCCCCACAACAAGAAGTCATCCTGACTCCAAAAAAGTCAAGTTGCACTTTACATAAATCAAAATTATAGCCAAGTGTTCACTGGCCTTGTTGGTGTTTTCTCACTGTGCCTTGTATAAAAAAAATATATTTTGGAAACGTATTGTCCACTGATGCATCATCTCTATTAATCCTAGTAAACAAATGTCATGGTGCACTGTTGTCGCGGAAATCTTGTTCAAAAATCTTCTCTTGATATATCTGAACACCCCCAAAACTTATTTTGCGCTCCGTCATCACTTCTGTGCTCTCTGACATTGTTTGATTTCCACCAACGATCAACATGAGACATCATCTTTTATCCAGACAAATGCACCGCTCCTCTCTATTCCTGACTGTTTGATCTGTTTTCTATCCGCTAAATATGTCAGACACTGCCTTAAATCACCAGTCTGGTATTCTTGATAATCTTTTTTTTTATGTATATGTATATCAACATAAATACTGGCTTGTCCATGGTAGATCAGCACTCTGAATTTGACAGCATCTCACTGCAGACACAAGTAGACCTCAGTTTACTGGCTGCCTGCTCAGCTGTCACACATGGTTAGTCCTGATTGAAAACACAATTTTTTTATAGTCATTTCCAATTACAATGTCCCAGGAACTAAGGAGCCCTTCAAAATAAATCTCCTTTAAGTCCCTTTTTCACATTCATTTATTTGAAAGACCAATAAGCGATTAATAAGCAACAACTTTGAACAATATAGCTAAAACGGATATGTGGATTTTCACTGAAATATGGTCATTGCTGAATATATGTTGGAAAGGCTAGTCTGCAAATTGTTGGAAATGGGTTTACATTTTTTCTGATCGGTATGCTGTCTTAAACCTGTATCATACTTATCTACCATACTCTTATAATTGTGTTGGTTGTTACAGGACTTAAGAAATTGCAACTGTCAACATTATATTGATTTGTAGTCAAATGGAAACAGCACATATTATATTGTTCTAACCCAGAGGAAGAGAAATTATTATTGTATTACAGTGTTTTCACAATGTTTATCTGTTGGCTGGGATTCACGCAAACCCATTTCAAGATGAAACCTGAATACAACATGTTGTCCTCATTTCAGGAATCAAGAGTCAATTGATTAAAGTCCTGCATTCTGATGGCCTATACAAACATTTGAAAATGAATATGACTTATTCAAACTTTATCTCTCACTTGCTTCATCTCTATTTCCTATTACCTCGGATGTGATGCCATTGTGTGTCCCTGAAGGCTTCCCATCAGCTTGATATGATACAACTTACTTTGATTTGTCATTTGTGATACTTTCTAGCCTTCAGATCACTCCGATATCACACCCATAATGTAATGTTACGCTTTCAAGCCCAGCCGCGCCCTCCACAGAAGAACCACTCCATGAGTTTTAATTTGTGTAGAAAAAGCTTCCCCTTTCTGCTCAATTTGAAGCTAATAGAAAAGGATTAGTTGTATGTCGGAATCTATAAACATTGCTCAAATACGTCCGAATGTTTCTCTTCTTATTGATTAGACGCTCCTCAGCAAAATAAGGTTGTTATAACTCATCCCTAATGCCACTTCAGCAAAAGCATTGAAAAATAAACAAAGATTGTCTGCCCCACATCATTGACCGCAGGCTTTTTTCAGGACAATGTACCAGACATCCCTAACCAATCCCTCTGACGGGTACTGAGGTAGCGCTCAATTCACAGCACTACATACTATGGTGCAAGGCAAAGCCCATTCGCATAAGTCTATAACTATGATGTGATCAAACAAACTTACCTGTTGGGTAGCCAGGAGAAATACAGTGTTTGGAGAGGAAGGCATCATCCAACCACGGCCCAGTGGAGCGGAAGGAAGAGAGAGAGGGGGTCGGGGGGGGAGAGAGGATAAAAACAGTCAGGCAGAGCTAAAACCATTGGAAATAAATAATTGAAGACACTCTTTTTATGTTTGGGCACAACCAGGATGGCTCTTAAAATGCCATTTGGGCAGGAATATTGAAATGAAAGAAACACTTCTCAGTGTAAATTATTGAAGGTGTGCGCGGTTGTCACAGCGGATGTGGGGGCAACAGGCGTGCCAAGGGGCTGCCCTATATCAGTGTTAGAAACCATGCTAAGGTATGCAGGGGAGTTCAGATGCTTTATTGAATGAACACATGCAAAATCTGTCAGAAATATCGCTTCATTATGATCCCTTGTTAGGTAGGTATAGGATCGGCTGCATGCAAATCAGCTTCGCTACAAAGGCATACATCACGATAACCAGCCATTCATTTTGTATGCTGCTTGCTGCAGAGCTGGAATTACCTTTATATTCAGGGTTCTCTGCTGTGCAAATGGGGAAAAGAGCGAACATGCCAGGTGCAACACATTTGGTTGCTTGGTGTTGATACTGTATCATTACTCATTGGCTAAACTTAATCACATTTCCTTTTACTGATCCTACAGCGATCATTTCTATTCCACGTATACCCAAGCTTGTAGCTTTCATATACGATACAGTAGCTGAATTGGTCCTCATCTGTTTATAAGCTTATACCTAGCTTTATACTAGTAAGTCCAATGTGCAGTCCTTTCATGTTGCTAATTAGTCATTGTATTGCGGATGGATGGTGGCAGCAACCTCTAGGGACACCAAACAATATCATTGTCCTGTTTAATTTCTTACTATGCATATTCTTTCCAGGCATAATATATTTAGTGCCATAGTGTTTGTTGGAGCTTATATTAGATGGATACGATAATGTTTGTGCAGTTATAATGCATCTTTCCAGGTCACCACAGTTTTATAAATGTTTGTAGTTTTACAGTTCTGAAAGTCGCCCGACGTT
Source organism: Hyperoplus lanceolatus (assembly GCA_026929865.2). Lineage (NCBI taxonomy): Eukaryota > Metazoa > Chordata > Actinopteri > Uranoscopiformes > Ammodytidae > Hyperoplus > Hyperoplus lanceolatus. Next base: position 17,067,450 of record CM049409.1, read on the forward strand.
TTTATCCAGCAGCTAAGTTTGCTATTAGAGAGCATTTTTGACAAAATGTTAAGGGCCACAAAGAAATAGAGACAAACTTTTTCCAAACTAAAAGTGAACAGGAGCCAGGCCTCTCCATCTGACAAACTCTTACCTACAAGACACATACAGAAAAGCTACAGTACAGGCCAGGTCTGCACAGACAGACTATACAACATTAAGGGCACACACCTAGGATAACCTTATCAGCTCTATCACATCTGAAACAAATTTCCACTTCTGAGCAGGGACCTTGTTCAGAAGCACCCTAGGCCAATGATCAATGAAAGTATGTCCAAAGATACCTTTTAGGAGAGTTGAAGCTGGGCTAGTGATAGAAATATGCACCGAACTCTCTGACCCACTATAATTCATAAAGCCCTGAGGCACACAGCCAAATGAACAGGAGAGACAGATCATACATCTCTGTTCGATATCTGAGGTTATGTCTGTATCAAGGTACCAAAAGTTATTTTCTTTGGAAAGACACAAATCACATGGCAGAGGAACATGGAGGAAGTCCATGCACATTTTGGAACGTTATAGCATTTAGACACAAAACTAATACAGTTCCCACCTTCTTTACAACTGGTAATCGCTGGGAGTCGATAATGATATGATTATTATGGTTATTTCAAACGGCACAGTTGATTGCTTTGTTAAAGCTAACTCATTGAAGTTTGATTTATTTGTATTCACACAACATCACATCTCTGTTCTTGACTAATGTTGCATCTGCATTTCATTTCATTGATAGAAATATGTTAAAAATGTACATTTGCAAAACTCTGCCTCAGGGCAATGAAAAAGAAGATACATTTGTCTTGCATTCATGACAGATAACGACAATAGTGGAAAAAGTTGCAAATGACATATATCCTGTTCTTGATCAAACTTGGTAGACAAATGGAATAGAATGACTACTTTCTAAAAAAATAACTAAAGGATTAAAAACATTAAAACTACCAGGCATGTAGAGGGCTAAATTAACACGAAGTGCAACTTTTTCTTTCAATTTCCTGATGCCATTAAAAGAAAATCACAGTCTCTAAATATATGTTAGAGACTGAAACTTTTATATTGCACTCTTTTGTGTTGTTGTTGCTGTGTCCATACACCACAGTTGATCAGTGTATACATCTAAGAGTTAAAACTTTGTGGATTGATGAGCAAGTATGAGCTGTGCATTAATACTGCACAAAGTATATAATGCAGCACTGGACTTTTGCAGCCAAGTGTTTGGGTAAGATAATGAAGAGTAAATTCCTTTTTCTCACCTATAATTTAAAAACACAAATGAATAAACTGTGATTTCTGATTTTCATGTGACTATTGTTCAGGGTGATGGAGGTTACTTCTGTGAGTGTGTGAGTGTGTTTGTGTGTATACAGAGACAGAGGGACTTGTTTACTCCGTTTCATCACTTCTGGCCCTCCCACACTGATTGCCTCTTTAAATCGTTTCCCCTCATTCGTGCTTTAGCCCATTCGCCAGTATTTGGGGAAGACTTTGTGACTTTGTCACATACAGATGAGGGCAATTGGCATGGAGAATATCCAATCACAATACTACTGTGGGTGAATATGCTTCTCACCCGAAGACAACACAACAAATTTGCTAGTTTCGTCACTGCGAAACGGACCACCAAGCATTCAGTCATTCAACCAGTATTCCAATCCGCCATCAAATACTGTCTTTACCGATCAGTCAGTCAGTCAGATGGTCTGTTAGCTGCATGCTATCTCTGCCAGACACACACGCACACACACACACACACACACACACACACACACACACACACACACACACACACACACACACACACACACACACACACACACACACACACACACACACACACACACACACACACACACACACACACACACACACACACACACACACACACACACACACACATACATATCTGGTTCCCCTTGCCTAGTCAGATATACAGGCTTCAAGCTGTGTCCCACATGCAGTTTGGTATGTATCAGAATCTAAAACGGTATGTTAAGATAAAATGGAGTGGAAGGAGGGAAGAAATACAAGCTCATTCCTGAATAGATTCCCCCCATATTAGGGCTGTGGATAGCATGGAGGACCCTGAGGCCATGTCCTCAATATTCAGGTAGACTCTGGGTATTCAAACACTATTCAATGAGTGCTTTAAAAAACAATAACAGACATAGATTGGTGTGTGTAATGTTCTGCTCATAGTGACAATTATCACCAACTCTGGCTTCGTATCCGATGTATGCTCATTATTTTGGTTTTCCAGGCCATAAACACACCACATGACACCTTTTTTCAGTGCGACAAAATGTTTTGATTAACTGATTGTATGCCACCTGTCCAGCACCAAACTGCTCAGGAAAAGTATGTGATTAGCTAGAAAATGGAAAACCAAAATGAAGCCAGATTTGTCTTTGTTGAGATTGTGTTGGGCTGAAACCAAAGCTAAACACACAGTGAACATTGAAATAATATTCATTAGATGAGCACCCACACGAGTCCTGTCCTGATAAACAATTTGTGCACGTAATAAGCAACTTAACATGTTCATGTTGCGGTGATAAAATGATAGATGTTGTGTTTTAATTGTGTTGTGCTGTCCCTTTAAGTAAATACAATGCACACTGAAGTGTTACATTTTTAAATGTACATTTTTATTTTCAATGCTTTGTAAGTGGCCTTTTAGGATCTGGTTAAAAGAAAATGGTCACAGTTGACGTACGTCTATATATATATATATATATATATATATATATACAAATGTGCAACATCAAAACTCTATTCCTGAGATCCTCTGAGATTGTTTCCCCTTTGAGCATGTCTGACCTGTATGGGTTCAGTTTGGTGAGCCTAAACTGACCTGGTTTTATCTTTGTTTTATCTAGTGGCGCCCAATTTCTTCCCTAAAGATCTCTCACTACATTGGTCTATTTCATCAATCAGTTTGGCCCACCTGATTGTGTTTACCTTGCTCGATTTAAGCAATGCAGCTTAGGGTTCACAAACTTTTGCACATACAACATTTGTCAAATAATTTGTTTTATCTATTTTAACAATTGATTTCTGGAAAAGAAAAATGTTGAATTGATAAACAAACATCTGTTATTTCATATAAAAAATACTGGTATTGAAAAAAATTGTTAATAATGGTTAAAATAAATAAAATTCCAAAAGGCTCAAGGGGTTCACAAACTTTCGCACGACACTGTATTCAAAGCGTCTTTTAAATACAGATTTTAGGAAATGTGTCTAATACTAATCTTAACAGTTAAACAAACAAGATAATTACATGTCTTGTATACAAAAAACGGCATGGCCCCCATATTTAACCATCTGCTGCTCTAATAACAGATTGAGGTAAAGGAAAACAAGAACCAACATAGCACTCAACACATAAGATAGTTTTCTGTTTTTCTTTCCCTTGATCTGGCTAGACTTCCAGCATCTCTTTTCTTCTCCGTTCCTCTTTCTCGGTCGTCTTATCATAGCCCAGTAATGGCCCATAAAACATTAATTTAATTATTCCAGCAATATGGCTGTAAGCTAGACAGTGAACGGGTGGTGAGGAGGGAGGGATGGGCCACAGATTAGTTGGACTGTAAAATCAAACAGGCCGGGCAAGGCTTGGAGCTCATGAGACTTTCAAAATGAAGGTTTCTTCGACCAAACTCTAAGATACAGCTTTGCTGAGCTATTTGCTGTTCTCAAATCAGAACAAATTCAACGGTATCTTTCCATTAAGCAAGATACGCCTAAAAAACCCCAAAGGATATTCATCCCGTTGAGCCTTGAGTCTCAAGGCTCAATGGTGAATGTCAATGATAAAAGCAATTGAAGACATTTTTTTGATTTTCCTTTTAGCCTGTTTGGTGTAACTTCACAAGGAACATAAATGCTTATGTTATAGGGTCGATAAGGCCACATGAGTTGTTGTGAAGCCAGGCAGATGATTGCGCAGGGATTTTGGATATCTAAACTTTGCTCTCAAAACTAGACTTCAAAGCTTCATGTTTGGCGCAGTGCAGGGTCTCATGCCTTGGAGAGAAGATGAGAGAAAGAAAGGTTCCTCATATGTAGAGCACAAACAAGGAGAGCTAATTATAAAATACCTTACTGTATAAGGCTGCTTGCTTGTACACACACACATACAGTAAACACACATTATACACCAGGAGGAAGGCAAACGCACAATTCCGTGGAAGTAATTTAAGGCTTTATAAGAAGTTCTCATTCATGTGTCCATGTGTAATTTGAGCATGAACACATCTTGCACTTGTTATTTTGTAATTATTCACGTTTATGAAAAGACATACACAAGCTACCAAAGCAAAATGTCTCATTGTAATTCCCAGTCTGCATTGTGCATTGTTTTAGGTTGTATTTTTTTAAACTACTGTTTCGGCTGCCTCATACATTAAGCACTTCTGTCTCTACAGCAATATGTGAAAGCATTAAAGCCACTACGAGTAACATGGCACGTTGGCGTCCCCTTTGGACAAAAGCGGTAGTATTTTTACGACACCCGCTGTCGCAAAGCTGTTTTATAGCCCGTGCCACGCGCGTGAGTGTGAACTGAGAAGGGAGCAATATAGTGCATGTCCGTGTGTTGAAAGTGTGAGGACTCTTTTCGGCTCCGTGAGAGTGGTTTTGACACTGCATGAACTAATGCTAGTCACTGCCACACGCACCTGATTGCAGCAGTGTCACCTAACTACTCTCTCTGAGCTGAAAGATTACGTGTCCAACTCCTCACAGAAAGCGAATGAACGATAGACGGCAGTTAGTATGGATCACGATGAGGTAATGTGTTTATGTTGTTGTAAATGATTACTATTTCAGATAATGGTTATCTGATGATGGTGAAGCAAAGCAAACTTTGTGTTAGTACCAACCGCTCATTCATTTAGGAGTAAACACTGCAGTCTAGTTTCGCTCTCGTGAAATTGTATACACGTTGCTTGGCAACGCCCTCGTCCCCCCCGTAGCCTATATCGCTCTCCCTTTTAGCTTTTCTTCATTGCATTTTCTTTTTTTTCTTTGATGGTTCAGCCCCGTTATCAGTCATTATGACGACAAATAACTGTATCAAACAAGGCTCCCGCTCCCCTTCCCACACCTGGAGGGATAGGCTTCTCAAATCACGTTGCTGCGCCACACTGAAATCTGCGACCAATACGGATATGTGACCATAGAGCTTGCACGAGCGAACCGAAAATCGGTGTGCGACCAGACCAAATCGGTGTGCGACCAGACCAAAAGCAGAAATAAAAACTATTTAAAAACGTCTTTCTTTGCACTGATGGTCTCGTTTGCTGTTAAAGGTAATTTATGATTATCAGAGGAAACATGAGGCTGTTTAAAAGATATTTAAATGTTACTCGTAGCCGCTTTAATTAAATACAAGAAGTGAGGCTAGGTTCAGAACTCTGATGAAAAAATACTCATGGGAGAAATCCATTGGCATACCACTGACACAACCAACACCTTTGTTTTCCCCCCTCCCATGTGCTCACTTTACAAGGACTAGATTAAGCAGCATGATTCTCAAGGTAATTGGATTTCTAATTGGTTTTCTCTGCTCTCTGTATAGTTACACTACACCACCTTTAAAGACTGAAACACATTTACTCCTTTTAGCATCGGTGAATTAGCAGGGCACCCTCCGACAGCCTCTGAAGCGCATTAACTGCAATGCCAAACGAGTGGCTGGCAGTAAACATCGAAAACAACGCGCTTCGAATCGATGATGCTAGCGGTGAAGCACACAAATGGATGGAGACACTCATGGTGACACAGACTATGTAAACAGATCCACAGGAATATGCAAATAAGTCTAACTAGGCTTCTTTGGAGGACAAGTAGAAAGAAACATGCATACATCATTTTGAAAGGATATCTATAGATGCAGAGTTGAGAAGATGTCTGGCTGCAGATACAATATACAATGTGAGTTTCAAAAAGCACACCCCAAGGGAAAAATATTGAAATTTTCTTCCAAACTGAAAGTATACTATAAGTGTAAGTATAAGTAAACTTTTAGATTAGGCATGGACGTTTGTAGAAAATACTTCAAATTCATATCAGAGTAAATATTAGATTTTATTGGTACTTTTATTCTCTATGTCAAATCTTTGTTTTAGATTACAACATAAGTTGAATGTATTCTAGGGTAATATGAGTACAATAAACATGTATATTCCTGGCTGAATTATGTGTTGTGCAGCCCAGGAGGCACCCTTAGTGTTAATACAACAGCCGGTTATTATTTATACCATTACAAATATAATACATTAATGTTTTGTTTTAATGTACGGCAGAAATATTAATAAGGTTGTAGTAGGTGGTGTAAGTAAGTGATGTTAAACTAGCTAATAGTTTCCCCTCCCAATTTACAGAAATTGTGAGTGTGTGTGTGTGGTGGTGGTGGTTGGATATACATTTCAATATAACTGAACATTTTAATCTTCTCAAATATATATTAAATGTTATATTAAATATGCATTAAATAAGGTTTACCCAATAAAGTGGCAAAGTGTATATTTTCCTCACCCTAACCCTGGCCTGCTGCTACCATGCACTTTCAAGAGATATGGACTCACAAACAGAACATTGCTTTACTTGGCATCAAAGTAATATAGTTATATAGGAGAAGAGGGAATAGTGAAAGTTGATTATACTGGATTAAAACAACAAAGTAGAGTATACAAGTCCATTTTAAAGTGAAGCAGGTTATACCCAATTTGTTTCTGCTGTGGTGTTTTTCTGCATGTTGTGATAAAGTTGTGACTTTAAAAGGAAGCAGCCTCTACCAAGAACATAGTCCAAACACACAAACCAATGCCAGGCCTTTTTGCTTCTGTACGTTTCCCCCCTACTGTCCCCCACCTTTCTCTCGTCCTGTATTCATTTTGCCAGCCATGTTTTCTTCCCTTCTTTTCTTTTTTTGTTTACCTGTGTACATTCCCTTCCAATAACACACTCTTGCTGGAGAGACTAGACTATGTTCAGCTGCTGTACTATATGGCTGTGGCTGCCCTTTCGTTTGTTTCTACGCTCGTATATCACAGCCAGCTAGGCCCTGCGACAAGCCAGAGCCCTGCATTTGAAAACACATTACTTTTTAAGACCCCCTGAGAAATTGTGAGAGGAGGAAGAGTAATAGAGCTTTCTCGAGCTCTGCTGTAAAGCACCCACTGTGCACATATGAGATTGTGTGTTGCTGTGTGTTTGAAGTGTGTGTCTAAGTGCATGTGTGTGTCCATCTGGGTTTGTGTGTTGCGGAATATTTCGATTGGAGGGGGGAACAGACAATATCACCAAGCCTTAAAGTTAGCTAGGGCTGTAATGCTATTTTATGAATACATTGTACTTATATTGAGTTTTTTTTAGTCGCTCTACAAAAGCAAAGACCAACAACAAAGAGACATCCACAACACACAATTACTCTTTGGCTTTGTAGTATGTTTTTCTCAATAATAATACATGTTATTTATGAGTGCCTTCCAAATCACCCTTACAAAAATATACATATACAAATTTAAATGTGCTTACATTCAATCTGCTTTGATAATGTATTGATTTAAATTTTGCAACTGAATGGATAGCTGAATTAAGGGTGCATTAAGAGGCCATTGCAGTGTATATAATACTGGAAAGGAAGTTAACCTTGAGAGCAATGATTTATCTCTCCCTAATGGCTTATAAACAGCCAGTTAATGCATGGAAAAACCCGCAGGTCAACATCACGTGGCTCGGCAAGGGGGATTTTCACATCAGGTATTATTCCTAACTAAATAATTGATATTCTGTGAATACGCCACCAAGTGTACACTGCTACTTACCAACTACTGACCTCACTGTTACAACACAGGCCTAACGATGATCCCAAGTGCAAACCGCTTCATGATCACATTGAATGTGTTGTGTCAAACGCTTATTTTTATTATCTCAGAATTTCCCACCCGAAAGGGAAGGCACTGATATTCCAGTGAGGCTCCTCTGCTGCACCAGCAATTATGTATTTTTTGCCAGCAGATCTGAGACACTCAAAGAGATTTGTACCCATGTATGTATGTCCCTGGAGTTCTCTCTTAGAAAAATGAGGCACTATTTTCTCCCCTCCCCTTTGTCCCTCACTCCCCTTTATGCTGCACGGGGACATACGATAAAAATGATCAAGGTGCTTGGTTGGACAAGAGACAGTTAAATGTCTGGAGGGATGACTAGATGTTTTGTATCAGGGGGAAGGAGGACAGGCTCTGGGCAGGTACACTGTCCTTCACTGATCAAATCTCTGCTTTTTTGAAGGTGGAGCGTGTAAAATGTCCAACTGTGTTCACAGGAAACATCTGAAGCTTTGCAACAAAGTACCATGCACAGTCAGCAATGCCAGCACTTTGTCAACAAGGCAATATCTGTTGTATTGTTATCCAACATTCAGGTTAAATGTCTGGATTCATCATTAAACTAAATGTTTGGCAATTGTCTCTTTAAAAAATGTTTTGTATGAACACATAACTGTATAGACGGAAGGTAACCCTTTATATTAAGGTCCTTGTAATAAGCCTTAGTTATTAGGTAATAAGGACCTTATTAGATGCGTATTAACATTCATTTGTGTTAATAAGACTAAATATGAGTGTTAATAATAACATAATAAACATGTTTACTGTGTGATTATACAACTTTTACAAGTGAAGAGTGTGTATGCTCACATAATAGAGCATCCAAAGAAAATCTGAATAAAATATCTGCTTGAGGTGGAAAAGATAGTTGCCATGGTTAAATGATAAAATAAAAAGTAACATTAATTGTTATCTGCTGATTCAATCATGTCCTTTAGTGGCTAGTGTGAGTCATTACAACTCTCTGCATCCAGTGAGACTGGAGTAAAGAGACCAATCCACTGTTGCTACATACTGTACATTATGAGTTTCATAAAAACTACCTTTGACTGAAGAAGCAGACCCAGCAGGGTAGTTGAAGGAAGACTTTAGGTGAGAAACGACAGAAGGTTTCTTAAATGGAGAATAGAAGTCTGGAGAATGTCATCACCAGCCCCCATTGAGGCAAACGTTTGGTCTCAGTATGATCCAACTCACATGCAACAGATACACACACACTTAGGTATTGCGGTGATGATGGGAACTTAAATAACCTGAAAGGTTAATTAGTCACCATGGGGGGGAAACTCAAAGAGTGTCAGCTCGGCCTGCCTCCCTCATCAGTCTCTTGCTGTCAGTGGGCCTCAGCCGCCTGCTGTGTTTTTGATTCCAGGCTGAAGAGAAAACCAACTTGTGATCTAAATAAAGAAGCTGAATAGGAAATAATGGGTGAGCCCATTACAGGAGAAGGAAAAACATTATTGGAGGCCCCGACAGATTGAAACCAGTCCTTGACATAGCCAATCAAAAACGGGATATGCTCACACCATTAGAGCAGTATAGAGGAATGACATATACTGTACAGTATTTATCTGACCATATGATCATATAGACTTATACTGTAATACTGTGCAAATATCTTTTAAATCTTCCATGATTAAAACAGACTAGAAACGCACTTAACATCATCTGTTGGAGGACCTTGACCCTTCAGAATCTATACACTTTGTCCCAAACACCATATTCATCAAGTACTTCTTCTTGTTTACAAATCCGCAATGGCTTGGTGCCTCAATTCCTCTCGAATCTTCACCTTTCCTACACAACTCCTCAACCACTACCCTCTGATGAGGCCCATTTACTCTCCACTCCCTTCCCCAGGCTCCACATTATGGCTGACAGGTGACACCAGTGCACTTCTGTTTGTTATTCTAAGTGACTACCAAAAACTCATTATGTCACTTGTAATTATTATTGTTGTATCATATTGTATGTGTGTCTGTTATCATGTATTATTAACTTTTTTTTATCAAACATGTTTTGTCCTATCTGTAAAGGCTGACTTGGAAGGCACTGATGCAAAAAAGGAATTATTATTATTAGGATAGAATACTGGAAGGTGGACGGATACAACATTTTATTTCACACTTTGAAGTAAATGCATCTTTAGATCATTGTTCAGTGTGAAAAAAAACATACTACAAAGTTTGAACTGTTAGGTTGCTATAATTAAAGGTACAAAGCATTTGTCCCGGACAACACTGGTCTTATCTGACAGTGCTGTGGCATTTAAATAACACACTGATGAGCCTAATGGGAAAACTATAATTAAAGGTCAAAGCGAAAAAAAATCAAAAAAAATCACAAAGACCAAAACAAGTATTGGCCCGTATGAAGCATCTTGTTACTGACTGTTCCAATTTGTGCCTGCATTTTTCATGTAGAAACTTCAGGTTCATTTGTTAAAGATAGATGGTACAAAATACACTCAGTCAAAGCAGCAACAGAACTGTTACTGCTGCATAGTTTCAATACTAAGAGCTGGATTGTTGCCAAGACAACACAAAAGCATCCAGTTAAGTTAGGGGCAAAATATAAAAAAAGGAAACTGAAGGATTGCTGGACTCGATTAATCAACTTTCAGTTGTTTTTCCCAAAATGTTCATTCAAAATGTTGATTTTTTTAAAAATCCTGATTGACTTTGCATGAGCCTTTGAGTATGTCATGAACATCATAGCCGAGAGCGATGCAGCAGTTTCTGCACAAACCAGTTGGTTGACATAACCAGCTGGGACATTTACGGTTCAACAGCACATAACTCTAACACGTGGCAAAGAGAGTACAAAACATATGCTAGGGATCCTGAAGCGAGGCCTTACAGTATGTTATTTTTGGTAACAGTTGGAAAGGGCTTTGATAAGACTGGCTCTCTAAACAAATTACATTGGCATATGCCGGTACCTTACAGTAGTGATGCATACATATGAGGTTGAATTCAAAATGACAGTCTTTATAATGTCAACTCTGTGTTAACACAGATGTGTTTTTGTTTTTACTTAATATAGCTGATGTAAATGTTGCAAATGGACAGGGAACCCCATTAGACAGAGATTTAAAACATGAAAATAGAACTATCATGTTTAAACATAGCTTGGCACGAAAAATAGAGAAACTACTATACATTTAATGATTACCGGCCTGTGGGTGTGTCTTTCACATAAACATGATCGATCTTCAAACATACTTTGAATTCAGAGTACTGTTTAGAATTTACAGTATTTATATATAATCCTCTTAGGTCTCAATGGTATCCAGTTTTTCCTGTAGCTAAGTTGACCGATAGATGATCAGTACCTAAAGTTCATGTTTTGCTGAATGAGCTGGTCATTCCTTAGTATTAACTCAGAGACGACTTTGAAAATGAAACCAACCGTCCACAAAAATACTTAAGGGAGAATGAGTCAACATTAGAAGTGTTCCCAGAAAATCCCTTTTGTAGCAAAGCCAGACATCTGTGACAAAGAGGCGAAAAGATAACATTGCTTCAGATTCTGTATTCACATTGGCTTCTCTGTCTTCTATTAGAGAAAAATAAGTCCTTTGGTCTACTGTGGCTCTGACTCAAATGCAGTGCCACTGGGGATTTACAGATTCACACAGGGATGCAGGATTTCACGTGTCTTATCTCACAAGATTCTAGACTTAGTTCCCATGAAGAAAAAGCTGCATGCGACAGAATTTTGAATAACAAGAAACTTGCACCATAAATGCACAGATGCTACGACAAAATGAAAGCTTCTTCTTGACTCTGATGTCAGTCTGTGTCAAGTAGTGGTGGTTCATGACTTGAACTAAGCTGAAAATAGAACTACAGCCAGTGGCGGAGCCAGGGGGGGGGGGGGGTGGCCACCCCCTGCAGAATCACCCCCTGCAGAATCTCGGCCACCCCATTGGCCACCCCAAGCGCCATATCACAGCCGTCAATAGTTTTGATGGCTGTGGAAAAGTGCGGAACCTTTCTTACACCGCTAGTACACTGTCAGACCTTTTAGCCGCACGCACACATCATGTAACAGCTCAAGCCTGAATGCCTGTTACTACCATGGTTACTACAGACCTGACACTTCGACTGACTTAAACCGAAACACAAAAGCCTTGCGTGAGCAAAGCAGTGATTCACCCAGGGGGTGAGACTGTGACTGTGGGTAACGGTGTCATCACCTTGCCGGTGAGAAAAGCTCTGTGGCTTAACGGCTAAAATGATAACCGGCCGCCGGGTATCTCATGTCCGCTAACGTTGTTCAGGGGAGGCTTCCGCGATCGGATTGCATTTCACGAGCATGAAAACACTGACAGCGCAACAAGAGGAAATGCCTATAGAGTGAGCCGCCTGACTCCCTCCGTTAGTTTCAGTACAGCCGAAAAAAATACAATCACCACCTAAACATGGACATAGTTTAAATAAAGCATCTTGTTTTTATGATCATTAGGGCTTTGATGCAAATTCTGAAGTCTGAACATTTCGGTGGCAGCTGTGGTGCAGTTTTTTTCAGCAACTCACAGACACATGCTTGCCCATAGCCGTAGATTTGGGGAGGTGGGGCGGGGGCACAGGGGATGCCCCCCCCCACCCCAATAATCAGAAGAGATACATTTTTCCCCCTGAAAAAGTAAGAAAGACAACCCTATTCCCCCAAAAGAGGTAAAAATAACAGTTTAGGATGTTGAAACATTGATATATCTCCTAATTGTTAATACATATTCCCCTATGATTTCAAAATTTAAAGTGTCATAATAGTTCACACTGCTGCTGTGTCATGAGTAGTGTTCGAAAAAAATGTTTTGAACAATACAGTAGAGTAAATATTTGAAAGCAATACAGATGCCTGAGAGCCTTACTGCTTTTTATAACATTATATTTATGTCACTGGGAGCCTGTTGTCTTTTCCTTAACATAAATGTAGACATGTCCACCATAATATTTAAATAGGCTACAGAAGGCATAAATAAGTACATTAAAATTCACCAGAATGCACAAAATGGTATGTTTGAAGTACATTTTCTTCTGGGGGAGTACCCCCAGACCCCCATTTATGTTGAAGCAAAACCGAAGCCCTTGTGCTTGCCACCCAAAAATTATCACTGGCCCCATCCTGGCCACCCCAATGAAAATGTCCTGGCTCCGCCACTGACTGCAGCAATGGATTACATTTCCCTGTCTCTTTTTTTCAGTCTCTCACCCGTACTGGAAACTTGTCGCACTTTCAGGATGATGCTCACATGCACATCAGTAGACACTCAGGCGAACGAATAGGCTAAAAATATCTGCACCCTCACATAAGTGCTGGAACAGACAACCGGGCTCCCACGGTTTATTTTCTCTAATGCACCAGTTCAGTTGATTTTGGGCTCCCTTTGCAGCATCGCAAAGGGAGCATGCTGCCAAAAAATGCTACAATTGAATCATCAACATGAATATCATTAGTGGGTTTACATTAAGCCCCACCACAAACACCATGTATCTCTGCCTTCTCCCTCTGCGTTTTTTCCCTTCTCTGTTTCTTTTTAACTTAACTCTCCCCCAATAGTGCTCCGCTCTGACTTTGATTATAGTAGAAGACAGAGTGTCTGAAATAAGCCACCAGGCCATTAATCAGTGACTGGGGTGTGAGAGATGAGGGAGCTTTCAGTGGTGACCCGAAGGAGATTATCTGCTCACTTCAGCCCTGCCACAAAGACCCACTGCTGGGCTCAGAACGCAGCATACACACAGCAACACGCTCGCACCAATGGCCACCTAGGACAGCCACTGTGCTCCATGATGTGGAGAGAAACTCAACTGATGCAACACACAGTTTCCTGAAAACAAGATTGTGGACTTTCAAACACATACACCAAACACACACAGCACAAGCTCACAGGACAACACTCAGCAGCTTGAGGCAGGTACACACACACACACACACACACACACACACACACACACACACACACACACACACACACACACACACACACACACACACACACACACACACACACACACACACACACACACTAATGAGCAAACTTATCTCAACATCTTTTAACTTAAACAAGAAACCGTTAAGAGCATGTTGGTCTCTGTCCTTCCAGTTTCTCGCCAACTGTAGCATCTGATCTACTTCACACATGGAGGGTGTTTTGCTGGGGGGATGTAGTGCTGGGTGTGAAGTTATCTGGATCAGAGGTTAGTGGTAAGTGGGACTTTGGTGCGTGTCTATCTTTGTTGTTATGCGATCAGTCGAGAGTGTGTCGCTACCGAACCAGCAAAAATATAAGAAAATCCCAGTAATACAGCCATGAGCCAAATGGGCACTGCTTTTATTTCCTCTCAATGGACAGAAAGTCCTTACTAATTAAACTCCATTGGTACATGTTTTCATCCTCTCCATGCTCCTCTTACTGAACCTTAAGTGACTAATCTCATTTGAAACCAGACATCATCTCTCTTGATGTTCTTTTTCTATTTCTGTTTGTTCCATTGTCTTGTCCTCTAAACTGACCTGAGGTGATATAAGGGCTGTTGACATTTGATGGATGAAGCAACCACTGTCTGCTCTTGCACATAGGGAACCAGGGTATTGGGAAAATCAAGTTAAGGCAGGAACTGGAAGGTGTTTACTCACCTCTTTGCAACACACTTTCCTCAAAGACCTGTGTTTAAATTGAGTGGGGCATTATAAACACAGGCACTACCCACTACTATATTGTCTTATACGGTAGCTACTTCATTATAGCCCCCCCCCCCCCCCCCCCAACCCCCCCCCCCCCCCCCCACCCAAAAAAAAAAAAAAAACCAAACAAAATTTTAAATATAAAAAAAAAAAAAACACAAAAACCTAAACTGAAATTATTAAAAAAAATTTTTTAAAATATTTTTTTCTTTCTCCTTCTTTACAAGAGAGAAAGGGGGTTTAAAATTGGACTTCCCATTTCTCCACGTTTTTAAAAAAAAGGGGTTTAAATCCAAAAACACAAAAAACCCCCCCCCCCCCCTACGTATAATGCTTTTGTGAAACTTGGGGACTTATCGCCCACTAAGACAAATGTATTTGTGATTTTGGGCTATACAAATAAAACTGATTTTGATTTGATTTATGTGTCTACCTATACAAAGTGACAATCCTGGGTATGTATTTTGTGAGGATACAGGGAATTTATTTATTAGTATAACATATTTTATATCAATATTCTTAGTAGCTAAATGTCAGATACCTTTTTTATATATGAATATTTGTATTATCATTATGATAGCAGTTGGACAAATGTTTGAGTCTTTAAAGGGGAAATATGTAACTCACTGCATGTTGTTGTCATGTACAGTAGGCATATGTTACCAAAATGGTGTTTGAACAGCATTCATGTAGGAGTTGTTATGGAAGTCTGCTGTTTGTTTGAAACAAATCTTGCCAATTTTAAACCACACGCCAACTCACAAAGTTTGCTTCTACAGGGCTTGTGCTGTTGATTTTTTACGTGTGAAAATGCAAATATGGCAAGTAACTATTTACTTTTAGTAGAACAGCTGTTTACAACAGACTTTATTAGCGTCATCAGCCTGGACAGGCCTTCCTTGCAGGACTGTCTGCTGGCTTCTGGCCCATGCTTCCTATTCCTGGAGACTCAGCCAGTGTTTTAACATTGTGTGTTTTCTATGACTTAAGACAGCACCCACTCACACAGCCTCTGCTGTCTTCAGCACTGTCTACTTTCTCTCATGGTGTGTTAGTGGTAGACTGCCTTTCTAGTGTGTGTGCAAATTGATCCTCTCTCTGTGTCACAGTGCTGGTCTTTTGGTCAAATCAAATCAAATCATTTTTTATCCAAGGCTGCCTCTGACAATATCTGGAAGTATCCTGATGTCTTCTTGTATTGATCCAGATTAAACATGTATTTCACTTCTAATTTAAACTCTTTAACGCAATACACTTCAAGTTAATTTGCATGAATTTGTATGAATGCTACATTTTGTCTGTATTTCACAGACACAATGTTGCATTCAGTCACAGTTGTTATTTTGTAGTGCTTTATTGTACTTTGTATTTATTTGTTTCTATATTGCAATTGTAAAGATTCATCTTGTGTGTTGTGTTGCTTCATTACTGTTCCTCTTGAATGTGTGTCTCTCCATTCTCAGAGACAAAGTCATATACCAAAGCAATCGTAAAGCTCTTTGAGACACAGGTGCGACTCTGGGCTACACTTTCTTGACTTGACTCAACTCATGTTAAACATAATTCTACATATAAAAAAACACATAACATACAGGTATGCCAGTAATAGTTATAGAGATAAGTGTGCACTATGCCACTACAATATGCCATGCATGGTTAATACAATTCTATGAGGTGTAATTCATATGCAGTCTATCTGATCATAAAATGCAATACCAGTCAGAAATATATACTCCTTAAAACATACACCACAATAAACTTCAAACAGTATATGGAAACTCAGAGAAAAATTCACAAACACTTGTAACATTTCAAATAATCTCATTCCTTAGGGTCTTGTAGACCGCAGATTTAGTTTCCATGCAAAGCTTCCATTGGCACATTGGACGGTTGTATATGGGCCCCTTCTCTAGGCATTTGATGGATGAAGCAATGTAAAAAAGAGGAGGGGTAATAAAACACCACAACACTGAAGATATACATGTTTTACTTCCAATTTTGCATTCCAATGATTTGAAATTGTTTCCATCCCCCCTGTGTGTCGATCCCTGCTACCAATTCACCCGATGAGCGAGCGCTATCTGAGGAGAGAATTTAAGCCTGCATCATTTGGCAGTTTGACTTTGTGATAGCAAAGAATATGGAAAATGTGTTGCTGTGTGAGAACAGTTTATAATTATTTTCCAGGAGGGTTCCTCGTGAAGCACTCTGATGGAGGAGACAGAGAAAATGATAATTAAATGAACAGAAATATTGTTGTCGCAAGCGCACACACACACACACACACACACACACACACACACACACATCTGGGTCTGTGGGTCTTATTCTGCATCCAGTGTATTATGTTCTCATGCAATACACCTGTATTTTCAAGGATCTTGATGAGCTGTGCTAACTAAGCCCAAACAAACCTACCAATCTACTGTATCTGTTTTTATTTGCCCTCCTGCATCCCTCTACATTACACCTGTCTTAATTAGGAGTTATTATATGCATTATGGCGTTTTGCCATAGAGGTCAGCCTGCAGCTTTGGGTTCAAAGTCAATCTCAAGGACACCAACCGATGATTGTTAAGGAGAATTATGCAATGCTGAATAAAATGTTTTTCCCTGTTGTCCCTTCCTTTCCAAGCCTCAAGTCGTTCATGGCCCCAAATCTAATATAATCATTCTTCCCTCTTTGCAATTACAGAGCACTGAGACATGTTCAGAGTAAAATAGAGGAGGGTAAAATCTAGTGATATACCGAAATTTCTATATCTGAAATCATTAGGCAGAAAATAGCAAAATAGTTGCCACATTCTTATAGTATGCTTTGTTGGTAGAGCTAATGTTAGCTGGAATGTTAAAAACATTTCCTTTAAACTGTTGTCATTGTTTTTCTCTTTAAAAAGCAAGACACAAAAGCTAAAAAGCATATGCATACTTTCTGATAAATGCAATGGTGAGAAATGGCAATATAAATGAAAAACTGGGAAAAACCCATGTTTTGCTATCGTCCAGGTGTTTTATTATTTTCATTTTGGTGCATTCCTATTTAATACATTTAATATGAATTGTGAACTGTAGAGGCTTGTACAACTGCATCTGATGCTGTAGGTGAATTCAAAATCTAATTTAATGGTGGGTCATTGTCCTCAAAGATAACTTGACCTTCTACTTATTATCTGCATTACATGGTGTATGGAGTTCATTGTTTATATATTGATAATATAGGGGTCTTAGATAGGGGTTTTAGATTTCTTTATTTAGAAGGGACAGTGCATATTGATAAACATGAGCACCAAAGTTCAAAAGGTAAATGTGCCAGATTTAGCCATGCAGGCTCATTTTCACCTTTTGATGTCGATGGCTTGAAGGAAACATTGCAAAACTGCAGAAATACAACACATAAGCACAAAAACATGAAGCAAGTAGCATACAGACACAGATAAAAGTGCATGAACATATAGCACGTTAAAACACATAAGCATTTAAACAAAGACAAACAAACACAGACAAGGAGCATACACATAGTCAAGTAGCATAAATGCAGACACACACATAAGCACAAACAAGGAGCATACATGCTCAACTAGTAAACACAAGGCAAACACACTTTCCCAGATTATAGCAGCATATTTGATTTGTCAATAACCAGTTTTTTATAGATTTTGAGAAGGATTTGAGTGATGTGATGTTCCTTAGTTCTGTGGGTATGGTATTCCAAGTATGTCCTGCTCGATAGGAAAAGGCTGACTGCCTAAATAACCTTTTCTAAATGGTATTTTACAATCCCCTCTTGTGGATGCTCTGGTGGAAGAGTTTATATTTTGTTGAACAAATTAATTTAGCGGAGGTGGAGCCATACCATGAAAGATTTTCTATACAAGTGAGATGTCTGCAAACTTAATCATGTTTTCCCAGTTTAACAATTCCTATTTCATCAAGATTTGACAAAGGTGATATGAAATTGATTTTTTTATCAAGTGTTTTCAAGGCCTGTTTACAACGTGTTTCAATTGAGCGTAATTTAGCCCTGCCTGTGTTCAGCTGGTATCTATCTATCTATCTATCTATCTATCTATCTATCTATCTATCTATCTATCTATCTATCTATCTATCTATCTATCTATCTATCTATCCATCCATCCATCCATCCATCCATCCATCCATCCATCCATCCATCCATCCATCCATCCATCTATCTATCTATCTATCTATCTATCTATCTATCTATCTATCTATCTATCTATCTATCTATCTATCTATCTATCTATCTATCTATCTATCTCCACTACAAGCTCATTACAGTTTTCTCATCTCCCTGTGAGTCAGAACCTGAAAAGCAATCGAATTGATTGATAATGCCGACTTGAAGGTTATTTCAGAGTGATCCGTAATAAATCGCAGTAATAATAAATATATAATAAAAAGGGTATCCAGCATCAGAACTGAGTCAGTCCTTGAGAGGAACGTGCACACACAACTCAACATATAGTGGCATCTCTCAGGAGTGTAGGGTTCAATAAACATCGCAATTAGAGAAGTCATAAACCGATGACGCCGGTGATGGCAGAGATTAGTCTTGTGCTGTTGCTGCCAAGCTTTATTAATACACTGTGATGAATTTGCCAAGAGTGCTTGCCTAACGCCAGCCTACTTGGTATGCCATGCTCATGTGAAGTGAGAAGCAGCAGGGAAAACAAGATGATCTTTTGGTGTCTCAACTTAAAAATGTATTTGATTCCACATTCAAAGTCCTCTATTTTGCAGTATTCATATGAATAAGTATTTGTAAGTTTTGTTGACTCTATTTGAAACAAAGGTTTGGTCATTTTGATACTTACTGCCTTTGACTGGATTCACCCGTTAACTGCCTGTGTTTATGAATGGGATAAAGAGTCTAGAAAAAGTCCGGTACGTCCCATTGGTAATTACCACTTGGAGTCTGGCGTGTTTCCTCCCATTAAAAGCCCTTTACAGGAAACTCAACATGACACAAATGCAGCATAAGGCCTGAATAAGAGTATTGGGATTGGTAGCGCATTTGATATATTAGTGCATTTGGTGGTAGTGCTGAGGTAATTCCTAACATATGGGTGGGGTTTGCTGAACAAGTATTTATTCATCCTAAATTCCTGGCATTTATTAAATAGTGGCAGTAGTATGCGCTCATCTGTGTTGCAGTAAAGCCATCTGGAATATTAAATAAATAATGCTACATGAAAGATAGAGAAGCTTGCACTACGGCTTCCCTAACTCAAGCCTCTGTTGACATCCTGGAGGACCCAACAGAGCTGATAAGGCGGAATAAATGTAAATTCTTCTGCAGCTTTGGTGGATAGAAATGTGTTAGAAGCCAATAATAAATGAGGCCAGTGTGTTTATTACGTCAAACTCTGAATTATATATATATGTGTGTGTGTGTGTGAGTGTGACGGCTACATGTAGTAGTCTTGTTTGCTTCACATCTGGGCCGAGCTGGAACAAAAGGCCAGACGCTGACCCAAAAGGCAGCGCAAGCCTTTAGTATACTGATATCCATCCCACGCACAGCTGCACATGCCCACATGCACACATACGCACATGCTAGCAGCAGAGACATAGAGATCGTGACACTGAGAAGCAGAGAGATGGAAGAAGTGAAGGAAAAACAGATAGACAGAGAGCGAGTCCAATGCAAAAATGTGAGGACGGCAGCTGGTGCTTCCCACCAACCTCCTGCTGTCTCTTTTCTCTCCTGATCTTGGTCTTCCACCGGCTCAGTTCCATCCTCCATTGCCTCTGCACTTTTAGACTTTCATTCACCATTAAGTGTATCTATCTATCTATGGTAACAGCTAAATCCAATGCAGTTTTCTTATTCCCTGTAGTAGGTAAGTACCTCGAATAGTCAGATCTCTGTATTGAACAGACAGATCCGATTTGACTGGGGGAAATTCTAAGTCAGGGATAGCCCTTACTTCTGTCCACCTTCAATTTAGCTCTCCCTACAATACAAGTGACAGCCTAGAGCCAGAAAGCAGCATCACACTCACTCACTCACACACATATACAGCCTAGCCATCAGCAGTGCAAAAAGTATCCTAGCTGTTTCCGTATTTTATATGAAAAGGTATTTTAATCTAGTCTTCCCGCACCCTGCTGGCCATATCACCTTACCCTTTTTTCTCTCCTCTGCAACTGAAAAAGGTTACAGGTGCCATAGGACTCAAGAGCAGCCGTCATGCCTCATTTCCTTTGAGACTTATCTTATTTACCGCTTGATGTTGTTTGCCTGTATGGATTTACGACATGGCTAGATGCCCTTTGGTTGATGTGTTGGAGAAAAAAAATAAGAAAAAAACACAAAAAATAGGTGGATTTTTTGCTTGGATTATTAATATAATATATTTTCATTTTCCATGCCACATCCCCCAGCCACCTGTGGAGATGATTTTTGGGAAACAGCGTCCTCTCTCCCCTTTTGCTTCCCTTGTCTCTTCATCTCTCCGTATTTTTTTCTTTTTCTTTGATTCTGTCACTGTGCCAGATTACTGAGTGGAAAGGTACCATTTCCAGTGCACCCCACACAGAGGAGGAGGTAAGAGGATCTGATTAATGCACACTTCCTCTTTATATATTCATGACTATTTCCTGGAGTCTATTAGAACGACATGACTTA
The DNA here is from genome assembly GCA_026929865.2 of Hyperoplus lanceolatus. NCBI lineage: Eukaryota > Metazoa > Chordata > Actinopteri > Uranoscopiformes > Ammodytidae > Hyperoplus > Hyperoplus lanceolatus. Next base: position 17,088,732 of record CM049409.1, read on the forward strand.
TTCAAGTGTAGGTTTTGATAGAAGTTCTCCCTGTCTCTGCAGTTGACTTCACATCGTTCATTTTTTTCCAGTAATCCTCCCCTTTTCCCCATCTTTTTTTTCATTGGATATGGCGTCTGCCCTCTCTATTTCCCTCATTCTGTTCTTTAAACCCCACCTCACTCTCCTTTCATTCTGCAGTGCTTCAATTGATTGGATGTGACAGATTATGCCCATTCGGCTCCACTTAGCTCAGGCGGGTTGGTGTGTGTGAGCGAGGGGTTGTGACCCTCGGTGAACTGATGATGGAAGATTGGCTTGGTTGTGACTGTCATCTATTATGGATCCGGAGGGAAATTGTGTTGTCTCGATGATGATTTTAGACTAGTGACATCTCCACCCACCCGAACCACCACACCCGCCTGTCTGTGAGGTCCTCATTACGCATTCACAGCACCGTAGGCCTATTCATGGCAGCCGAATAACTCTGCTGCTCAGCTTGAGGAGTTATGATGTGTTGCATCTTATAAAAAAAAATGCCTGAATGTTATATATCAGTCCAGTTCCAGGAAACAGTCAACTTCTAAGCTAAAAAGCAAGCAGAAGCTCAACATGATGCAATTCTGTGTCGCTGTAGGATGAGTTTAGCAATTATGGTGCTGTGTTTTTGCTCTCAATTGCAAATACAAGGCGATGGAAGTTTGTAGAGCCACTCCAAAGCAATGTTGGCTAAGGGTCATGCAGAAGTATTGGCAGAATTAAAATATATCCACACTATCAATAGGCCTACTGTATGTAAAACAATGTGGCTCTAGGTGTGTCTAGACAGAACGTGAGACATTTTGCCTTGTGCTATTTGGTATGATTTTGACAGCTGGAGTGTTTTTGCACTCCCTGTTTATATGCCACCAACAGTCATGCTGATTGTCAGTAGCAAATAATCTGTATGCTTATAATGAAGAGTTATGAAGTCTGAAGTCTTAATGTACAAACACTACAGTAGAAACATTTCTAAATCACAAGGTCTAAATGTGTGCATTCCTTCAGATATGTTTTGCAAGCTTTGCAATGATACAACTCGTAAATTAACTTCATACTTAAATCATCCATTTGACTCAAAATAAAATTAAAATTCACTACTGGGGAAAGACAGTTAGACCTGCCTTGATCTCATCATGTCATAGAATGTAACCTAGACAAGCAGTATTTATAATCTCACTCCCTCCAGTGTACAAAAGAGGAATTATAGAGATTCAGACAGCACTAAAGATGACCCTAGTTGCTATATCATTTTCAAGAAATGTATTAATGCCTGTAGAGATTGCTAAACTTGCTAACCTGAAGTGAAAGCAGCTTTTTTGCATGTGGACTTTGTAAGATGAAACCTTATTGCCACACTGCTGGGTAGCACAGAGTCTTTACTCAGTAAGAATATCAGTGTACTGCTGAGATTTCGAAAGGATGTGTATAACCAACCTTCCATAAAGCTTGCAGTCGTGGGAACCAACTGGGTATCTCTTTAAACAAGGTATGTACACTAATGTGGTCAATGGGTCACTTTCAGGAATCATACTAAAATGGTAAATTCCATGTAGGAGCTTAGGGCCCTCAAATAGATCATCTATTATGACCAGCATTGAATTAGGTTGTGTGTTCCTTTTTTTAAAACATAGAGAAGTATTATGCCGCAAAAAGCGGTTAAAACTAAATGAATTTACTAAGTGCCAGCCTACTTTTTCCCAACTTTTTCCCAAGGAAACAAAGTTGGCTCTATCTCTCACTAGCTGCCAGTGCTGCTGGGAGCCTTGAGGGACAGTAGACAGTCTGTGGGCAGCACTGGGACGCAGATGGCCCTCAATCCTATTACACAGCTCCTTACACAATCTTTCTTTTACACACACTCTCACTTGCACATACACACTTGATCTACTGCAGGCACACACACACACACACACACACACACACACACACACACACACACACACACACACACACACACTGAATGGAGTTATTCCTCTGTCTTCTCATTGCTAAAGCCTAGACTGCCCTCAAAACAGTATTGATATTTGTGAAAACACTTGAAACAGCTACCACTGCAATGTGTGGTATTTCGACACTAGAAACAACAGCTCAAGGCCTGTCTCATATTGTTGTTATTGGTTAAAGGGGTAGTTTGGAATTTTGGACATAGGGCCTGATTCCCAAGTTAGCCTAAGTGTTCTTTATCATTGGAGACAGTTTTCAAACCATTTCATTCAGTCCTTTTAGTTGCAGAGTTTGCTCGTGCTAGGCTAGCGCACGGGATTGGGGTCCAATTAGCCTGCTACTAAAACAGTCTTACCCACTCCACAGTACACCCGATGAACCAAATCAATGTTAGAAATAAAACCAACCTTGCATATTGCATTTTGAGGGGCTTGCTGTGTCTCAGCAGCAGAGTTATATTTCTGTATTATATTAGTAGGCTTCGGTGTTATATTAGTAGGCTTCGGTAGTGGCGGACTGATATTACCTAGGTTACAGGCTCTATAATAGTTTGTTTATCTGCTGCTGTCATTGCTACAGACACAGAATACAGTAAACAAAGGAATTTTATTAGCCTATTCAATTAACAAGATATGGCCACGTTTGGAGGACTTAGCGATGCGTTTGCTTTTGAAGACGATTATGATGAATTTGTTGTATCCAACAATAATCTCCACTAACGTTGTCATCAATCTGTCAGTAGGCTAACAATAACATTATGAAAGGGGCCAGCTTTATTAGCTAGTGTAGCCTACCAAAAGTTATTACTTGTTCATTAGTGGCTGTTGGTGCATCTGAAAAGACGGATGGCACCGCTTTCGTTTTCAGTGATTTATTGCTCTTTAGATTGCGGGGGTTTCTCGAAGTCGTCCGGTCTGAAATTATCGCTACAGATACTCCGTTTGCGAACAGTTTCCACCGGTGTTTTTATGTCCAAACCAGCAGCAACAAGCCACTGGAAATTGATGGAAACTTTGTGGTGCCCATCTGTAGGGTTTATTTGTACAATTCCTAAATACACACTGAACCACCGTGTTGCCTAGTCCTTCGTTTCCGCTTCTGTCCCACGCTGCTCTGTTTACTTTCTGCTGTAGTGATTCGGTTATACAACTAGCCGGAGCAAAGTAAAATTCCGCTGCTGCTGAGAAAGTAGTCCCTCAAAATGCGATGATTCATGCGATGCGAGGTTGGTTTTATATCTAACATTATTCTATCAACACAAGACATTTACATCGATAGTCTAGCGTTATAATTGATTGTCCTCGGGTGTACTGTGGAGTGGGTAAGACTGTTTTAGTAGCAGGCTAATTGGACCCCAATCCCGTGCGCTAGCCTAGCATGAGCAAACTCTGCAACTAGAAGGACTGAATGAAATGTGTTGAAAACTGTCTCCAATGATAAAGAACACTTAGGCTAACTTGGGAATCAGGCCCTATGTCCAAAATTCCAAACTAACCCTTTAACCATAAACTTTTATGAAACGAGTAACTAAGCCATACCTATTTTAGTGGGCAGACCACAAGCTCATGCGAGTTATTGACATTTTTAAAAACAAAACGTTACCAGATGGAAAATGATTTCTTAAGCAACTTATTAGGCAGAAAAAAAGGAACTATTGCAAGCCAACTTAGACCTTCTTCCCTTTATCACCAAATAAAGGTGTGTTCAGCAGCAACATGCTTAAATATGTCACTGGTGGCTTGAAGCTATGTATATGTACAGTATTTGTAATATTGCTTACATAGCTTTTTATGTGGCCAGTCTCAGGGTCTCAACCTGTTGGATTACTTGACATATAAAGGCCCTGGATCAGGGCTAGTCTGCAGTTAAGGAAATGCTTTAATACATGTGAGTGCATTGTGTTCGACACATGCAAAATGAAATAACAAAACAATGTAACTGATGACATTTGTTAATACAGTAATTAACACTGTTTGCATCGGACAGAAGACAGATTGTAATGTTAAACATGATATCAGAACATCAACAAAATAACGAGTCCTGTAGAGAGAGGCAATGCAGTTAGTGTTGATAGAGCATGTACTTGTACTCATTGCACAAATGTTTGACTCTGCTGAACAAGTGTTGCCCATCAATTTGAGGAGAGGCGATATGTGTACACAGCTGTATTCACACGATAGCCTCTTATGCCTGTGAGCACAGAGCTGGAGTACTTTGACGCCCCCTCAACATAAACACAATATGCTCAGGCAAGTAAACACGAAAATACCTGTAAGCCTCTAAATACAAGGACATGTGCTGCTATTCAAATATTCCAGCAAAATAATCCTGGTTCAACATGTAATGTTGTTTTTGTGGCCCTTCCTATACATGTGCTGTATTTACCGGAACTGGAAAAAAAACTGTGGTGATCCACCAGAACTGTCAAAGAAATGGTTAAGAACAGTAAACTGAGATCTCTGTTCCTACTAAATGTCATAACCCGTATGCATTTAACATGACGAGTTACATCACCTGTACATTTTTTGTCCTTATTAATTTTTCTTTAATCAGATGTTTATTTTTCTTCATCTGTTGTGCCTTGTAACTCCCCTCCTTTTCGTCCTCTGCCTCTCACCTCTCCACCCTAGTTCCAAGGATGAGCCGGACTCATTAAACACAGACTGATCCTTATGTTACTTCTGAGGGATAGATTAAAGAGCAGTACTTTAGAAGGTACAGCAAGCCCGTATCATTCCACCCACTCTATTGGCAAAATATTTACCTGTGGGAGACAAAGTCCATAAACTGGCTATTGCTGAGGCGACAGGATAGCACTGGGCTATTGTCACAAAGGTACCAAAGGATCAGTTACAGTGTGAGATACAGAGGCTTAATGGCTTGCTATAAGTCTTTATGTTATTTTAATGTTTCACCTTGTCATAAGCTGCAATAGGCATCAACCTATTCTGTTTTTTTTGGGCTGATCCGGCTTATAGTAGTTCATGTAATCAATAACCGATAGGCATTTATAGTAAAAATGTAAATTAGGATTTTGGAATGTTAGAAGCTCCAACTCAATACAAAGCAATTATTTAATAAAACTGAAACATTCTACAAAATACACAGTTAAGCAGGGGTGTAAAGTAGCGAATTACATTTACTCGCGTTCCTGTAATTGAGTAGTTTTTTTGTGTACTTGTAATTTTTTAAGTGATTTTTGAAACCTATACTTTTACTTTTACTTTGAGTATGTTAATTGTGAAGTATTGTACTTTGTTACATTCTATATCACCTGCGTTACTGAGTAAAAAAATAGATAGGGAAAGGAGAGAAAATAAAATAAATATCGCGGGGGGCTTTTATTTTTACGGCACAATACCGGAAACTAACACAGTGAATGATCGACAGGAGGAGAGAACACATTGCGACTACATGATAACAACAAACATTGCTTCCCTTTTTCATTAAAACAAAATAATCCTAGTTAAACTACGCACGTACCGCACGTGAAGACGTGAAGGCTTTTAAATGCAGAAAACCTTTCATCCCTCCCTCACCTGATAGTTTAGCTTTCAGTTTAACAGTGCAGAGTAGGATGGAGACGGTGCGTGTTGCCGGGAGCTTTGAAAAACTTCCAGAAGACGGCAGAAAGGCAGCCTTTGGTCGAGAAGAAAGGTAAAACTAATAGACTAAAATAATGTGCAATGTCAGATGACATACGCGACCGTGAGAGAGAGAGAGAAAAAAGGCATATGCGACCCAGCTGCACCTCAAAACATCACAACCAATTAGTTTACTCACTTTAAGTTGAATCCAAGTGGTCTATGAACAAGCAATAAAGGAATAAAAAACACAGGCAGTTTAAAGCGCCTTGACTCTTGCCACCACAACAGTCATCAATTGGGAACACTGTAGCCTACAATGCAACTTGCTTATCCAGCCAGCTCCATGAGATACAAATAAAATATGCCCTCACATTCCTGCTAGCAAAAGACGTGCCCTATCAACAACATTTGCAACGGTTTATTTTAATTTTGACACTTATTTAATTAAATTATTAAAAATATGTTTTACTTAGGCTATTTGCATTTTCCTTGTTTTCAGTTTAATTAGTATAGGCTAGGTTTAAAGTCATGGTTTCAAATGTTAAATAAGTGCATGTTGCAGTTCTTAAATCAATGAATAATTGTCTATAATAATTGTGATTACACAATGTCAATCATGATTATGATTTTTGTCAAAATCGAGCAGCCTAACCTTGCAATGTCCATGGTTTTGATCAATTATACACAATTACATTATTAGAACTGCAGCTGCAGTCTGTTTAGGTCTGTAGACCGGTTAAATTCCAACATTAACAGACTATTTGCTCCATATTTGCTTATCTAAAGTATAATGACACAGTATACATCCATACTTGTGTGGTGACATGATTTGTTTAATTTGTGCACTTTAATTTGTAAAAGTGTTGCATTAATTAAACAAAACTAGTTTGTCTCTATATATATAATGCCCTACACTGAAGAGACCCCTGCCCCCTCCCGCTGTTAAAAAGTAACTAGTAACTTGTACTTTAAGTACATTTTAAATCAGCTACTTTTTTACTTTTACTTCAGTAGATTTTTAGACCAGTACTTTTACTTTTACTTAAGTAAACTTTCATCCAAGTAATCATACTTTTACTTGAGTAGAATATGTTTGTACTCTTTCCACCTCTGCAGTTAAGAAATGATAAATTAAAGAACTAAAAAACTAAAGAACCTGTAAGGCTCCAGTGTGCCGTTTTATCGTGGCATATTGCCTTTGTATTAACTATACACTGGCCATGCTAACGTTTAGGTTAGGTATACTTGTGTTGGATTGTTACGTTTAACCCCTATTATTTTCATGCGGTCCTCTTGTTTGGTAAAAAGGCGTATCACACAGACATGTTCAATTGACTGTTGCATGATTGATGCAAATCTAACTGGAATGGAAAGGTCACATTAATAATTGTCCTAATGATGGAACTGTCTGTTTCTCTGTCGGGTGTCGGGATGAGTTTATCTGGGGCAAAGTCTAACGGCACAATGTTTGGCTCATCTACCTGTCAGCAAATATAGCACATAATGCGTGCCTTCACTAATATGAGTTTAGTTGATCATACACAGATATGAAATGTGACACTTCTAAAGCGCTATATCCACCCTGACAGATCTGACACACTCAGCAAATTCACTATCACCAACAACCCACCACTGACCCAGCTGTCTTGAATGTATTACTATTTGATCTATTTTGTGTTTTATGTCATTCCTTTCCTTAGTTTTTTAGACTTGGAATTTGCTTCTGGCTCTTGCTCATGTTGACTTTAGGCAGTGGGCAGCTGCAGGCAGGCGTGTGCTACAGCCACTACTTTTCATCTAATAGCGTGTAGCTTCAGCCCCCAGTTACCACACCAAACCATGCTAGCTACTGTGTTGGGAATTTGATTCCTTGCTGACCACTCACCTCATGAACACAACCAGTTGTGTTCAATACACAAAAAAAACAGCCAGATGTACCCCTATATGGAATAGCACTGTAAACCTGTACAAATAGAACACATACAAATATGTAAAGAGTGTTTCCTTTCCAACACATGAGGGGTTTAAGCTTTCTCAAGGAACACACCAAATCAAAGCGCGACCACTCAGTATGTCTAAGGTTTCACCTCAACAACATCCAGACGAACTGAAGGCAGCAGCGAGAAGGGTGAAGATCTGTATTGTATTTAAATTATTGTCAATTTTAAATGTTAACTTATTTACCTCTGATCGTTTTCTTTGTGCAATGTTTTGGACAACAATTGTGCATGTGAGCTTTGTTTACCCCCCAAAGGGGGTGGGGCCATCATGTCAGAACCTCGATTGCTGACCTGATCATTGGACTTGATGTTTAGCCCAGTGAATGAATGAAGTAAAATATGAACAGATTATTTCCTGCAGCGCTGTGTAGTTCCGGCAGCAGCCCAGACAATGCACACCTCCCGCTTTGACTACAGTTGTATATAAAAATAAAATAATTTGCCCGTCTCCCGTCACCAATCCCCAATCCTACAGTTCCCCAGTCAGCAGCTCACTTCTCCTCTTTGTGACTGAAATATATCTAATAATGTAATATATGTTGATATAAAACAAACTTACAATCAAACGTTCCCTGAGAGGTAAATATGCCTTAAAAAATATGCCTTTATGACAATAATGTGTTATATGTTGACATTTAACATATCTGGGAAAGGTTTCAACCAAACATAATCCGAGAGGAATGACAGAAAATAGGTTGAAAAAAAAAGTTTTTTATTTTTATTTGCGATATGTTCAATAAAACGTAATCAGGGACAAAATACGTTTGTCAGCCAAACGTAATTGAGAAAGCCGAATAGTTCTCTGGGAACGTAATTTTGATGAGACAGGGTTGTCGGCTGACATAACATCCTGGTGAGAATAAAACTTTCTTTTTCAGAGTTTCACAAGTCTACTGGAAGCTTAGCATCAGGTGAGGAAACTGAAATGTCAGCCCCGTCTCCGACACAGGAACCTTCATCAGGAACTAGGAACCTTTGGATCCTATTATAGTTAATTGGGGCAAGGTTGCAATGGTCACCATCTGTTACCTCAGCATGGGCTTGAATGTTTTTAGTAGTTTTCGGTGGTCTGTGATTTGTTTCTCATTTTCTTACCAAGTACTCCCTGTCTTTCACACAACACACACAGCTTAAAATTACACATGAAACAAAGGGGAACATCTGTGCAAGAGACAGTGTCAGTGTGATAGAGTGCAAGGGACCTAAACATGTTTCATTCTGTGAAGGATGCCTCATCCTGTTTCTGGTATAACACAATCACTCATAGTATTGTGCATCAAGAAGATGCTGATGCAGTGTTCCCCAGATACCCAGATACAGTCTTCAAAACACACACACACACACACACACACACACGCACACGCACACGCACACGCACACACACACACACACACACACACACACATACATACACAGTCAACATCACTAAAACAATTTATATTTTAAAAGGCATAAGATAAATCCAAGAGACAACCTCGGACACCACTGACAGCCATCCTGTTTCTACACAGTCTCCCCTGGCCAGCATCTCTCTTTCTCTCTCTCTCTCTCTCTCTCTCTCTCTCTCTCTCTCTCTCTCTCTCTCTCTCTCTCTCTCTCTCACACACACACACACACACACACAAACACACACTCATGTTCACTCTTTTAATTCTCTCTGAGCCTGTCTCTCTGCCTTTATTCACATTGTCCTCCTCTTCTCTTTCAGTTACCTCTCTTGTGGGAGTTAAAGAACAAAAGATGATGAATGAGAGGAGCCATGTAGGCTATGTGAATCAGACAACTCAGTATTTGCAGTGGCAACCCACTCTCTCTATCACCAGGTACTCAACATTAGATAGTGTGTGAACAACCTTTACCCAAAGTGGTATAACACTGGCTTAAGCACCAACAGTCACACTTTGACAGGAATTAAAAATTCATAGGACAGCTTCAAACTTATTATGCAGTGTTACAGACAGTGTTATCCTTGATGCTTTGTCAGTTATATTGAAAGGTAAATTCATAAAGACAGACAGACAGACAGACAGACAGACAGACAGATAGATAGATAGATAGATAGATAGATAGATAGATAGATAGATAGATAGATAGATAGATAGATAGATAGATAGATAGATAGATAGATAGATAGATAGATAGATAGATAGATAGATAGATAGATAGATAGATTATTTGTCTCCCTTTCTCACACACAAATTCAATGGGATCCTCGGGATAATCAATTTCCCAGCTGAGAGTGTGAGAGAGTTTTCGGCTTGTCTGAGAAGGCCCATTACTGCTGGACAGGTGGAACAGGCCAGGCCCTTCACCCTGATGTTTTAGTTTGTGTGAGTGCATTTGTGCGCGCGTGTGTGTGTGTGTGTGTGTGTGTGTGTGTGTGTGTGTGTGTGTGTGTGTGTGTGTGTGTGTGTGTGTGCGTGTGCGTGTGCGTGTGTGTGTGTGTGTGTGTGTTTGTGTGTTTGTGTTTGCATTTGCAACTGTTGTCAAAAATAGTTTCATGCTATTTTTGTCTCTCAGACTTACACACACACACACACACGCTCTTAGTCAAATACACACATCCAGGGCCCGGGATCTGGGCAAAGTCGCTGGATAAATGGGTTCTGTACGGTTGCTACTGAGTCCAATCACCCACAGGAACCTGAGAAGTCAACTGGATTGTTGCTATCAGGCTGGATATAGGAGCTGATTTCATGAGCAAAGTACTCCATAATGCAGCCCGTCAGGGGGAGTTGTGTAGATTGTGTATAAATCCAGGGTGTGAGGCCTAAGATAGTTGCTGTCTCACAGGCTGTGTGCGTCCCAAACCTACAGCTAGAAGGACTGGACACCCCCACACTACAGCTAGAAGGACTGGACACCCCCACACTACAGATGATATAGTGCTTGGGAAATGTTGAACACGAAAACAAGATATTGGTCCTCATACAGTAGAGACACTGCTACGTATCTTCTTTTTGAACAATAGCTTTTGCTAAAATACCATAGTATCATCCTTCATGAGGTATATTTTGTGTATTCCTTGTTAGTGAGGATCACTTCAGGCTCAAGAAACAATGACCACACTGTAAACAATTGCTGTAAATTTACAGCAGGATTTCAACAGCATTAACCAGTTATCTATAAAAACAGCATTTAATATAAAAGGCAATCTGTTAAATTACAGTCCTTTGCTGTTATCTTACGGAAGAGTAATGTTTTTCAAAAATACTGAACTTTCCTGTTAATTTACCATCAAACTTGGAAGTGACGACTTGTCGTGAGCTCCCTGCACATGTGAAGCTAACACAATGTTCTTCATTAATCCTCATCCATCCACATTTTAACTATTAAGTGTTGTTACTTTATATCCTCTGGTTAAGTTTACTTAAAGTTGAGTTATATTTACTTGGATTTACTTGAATCTGAAGAGTGGTGTTTACTCAGTAGAATGAAGGAAACGGATTGCCTTAGATAAATCAAGTAAGCACAACAAAGTGTATTGTAGAGACGCCCCCTTTCCCACAATGACTTGCACTGGACTAAACGTTTGTTATGTTGCTATTTGCACCCTCAGTGAAGGGGATGTTTCACTCCATTACGTCATTATGCATTTCGTTTAAATACAATATTACTGTGTGAACTAACTGTTATTTTGTTGGTTAAAACGGTGTGTGGAACTCTTAAGCCAGATCCCTAGTTCAACTCAGGAGACAATGTACAATAGAACTCAATCATTCCATGGAACTTGATATATTGTAACAAGTGTCTTGAAGTAACAAACAGAAGCTGCTCTCTATGTGTAGCATTTTAACTAATAGGGGACCAGTGTTGGAATAACTTTAAATACCTTAGGTAACGCCTTCTTTTTTCAGTAACGGGTAATCTAACTAATTACTTTTCTCTTACAACGCCTTATCTTACTGAACTTAAATGCGGTCTTACTATGAATTGATTGAATAAACTTTAATCCAACGCACCCCTGGCTCCATACTGCTAGTGAGGAGACCGGTGTGTTTTAAGTTGTGTTTTATTCAGTGTGGATGACATTATAACTGTCAGTTAGCGCCGTTACGTCAGTCAGCCGGAGCGCCTGTTTAGTGAAGTTTCTTTTTCTTTTTCTCTCTGTTGTGTGAGCCTGCACTTTGCCGCAGTAATTACCTATCAATCCACGGTCGAAACGTGCCCTCCCTGAGTTTGTTTGCATCGCCCTTGTGAGTAAGTGTATGGAGTTTTCCCATCTCTATAAGTTATAATTTATGCACGTTATTAAACGGCCGCGATTCGCCGGTTGAAACAGCTGTTTAGCGTGTCATCACAAGCCGAATATTGCTACTGTTCTTTTCCTGGGATCTGTATGCTGCTGTGCATGTTAAAGAAGGAAATAAACATAGGATAAATCCTTACTCCTCCTCTCATCGTATGCTTCATAGTCTGACGTTTTTGGCGTTAAGTAGTGTTTTATTATTTAGGCTACTATAGTGGTTTTAGCCGACACCCCTGAAGTGAATCCAGTGATATAGCAGATCAGCACGGTACATTCAGCAGTTTCCTCTACTACTTTTGTTGAGAACAAAATACTTGAAGTGCAGGATAAACCTCTTGCTGTCTATTGATGTGCAATACACATTGAAGGTTATGTAGCCTACAAGTAGGCCTGCCTGTTTGTTCTACTCATTTCAACTGACTTGTGAAAACTGCTCAGAAAAATCAATTTTTTTGACATATAGCAACTTTTTTTTTACAGTAGGCTAACGCAAATAGTTACTTTCCCTGGTAACTAATTAGGCCTACTTCTATTATAAAGTAATTCAGTTACTAACTCAGTTACTTTTTGGAACAAGTAGTGAGTAACTATAACTAATTACTTTTTTAAAGTAACGTTCCCAACACTGTAGGGGACATACTAAACGTAATCTGTCCAATGAAATATAACATCCCCTTCGCTCACGGTGCAAACAGCAACATAACAAACATTTAGTCCAGGTTCATCCCTTTTTTTCATTAACAGTATAATCCTGTCAATTTTAGTGTCAGTAAAAAAATGCTAATTTAACAGTAATATAAAGGCAACCCTGCTGCCAGTTGATTAATGTTTTTTTTACAGGGAAATTTCTAACAGTGCAGGGTATTTACTGGCCGTTGTTCTTATGCTCCAGGAATAATGTACATATATTAGCTATTTTTGTTTAGGTATAGTGTTGTTTACCTGAATTTAATTTTAATTTATTTTGTTCTGTTAGCCAAATCGATTTAGATCTAATGATCAAGGGGATCATAGCCTGGACAGTGTGTAGCTTTAAAATCTAGTTCAAGTGGTGAAAAGCCTACAATAGACAAACAGTTCATTCAGTAGATATTAGCTATACTGAGATGACAGTGACTGTGATTATTTATATTTCAATTAGAACTGGCTTGGGATGTAGCCTACCCATGTCATCTTTTTGAGCTGTTACAGATGTGCTACAAACACTGTTCCTCTAACAGCATTGAGACGTGCTAAGACCAGCTGGCTTGAGCAGGTTTTTGTAGTTTTCTACAGAACCACTTATCCAAATAACCTCACACTTGGTATTGGACTCCCTTGGGTCCTCAGCAACACACCTGCCAAATGTGAAGTACAGCTGTAGATCAAATGAACGGCTGTTGGGAAACTCAAAGGACAGGCAGACAAACAGAAATCTCTTCATTCACAGTTAATAAATAAATAAAAATAAAGATGAGGGGGGTTACAGCTAGTGAAACCCTCTGCTCTCACCAGTGCAAACTAGCAAGCTATCTTAAGAGTAGCTCAGGGGTTAAGGCAGTAACTTTTGTCCCAATGCTATGATGAAAAAGAATCACATTGTAAAAATGACAAAATGTTCCTTCCAGGCAAACACTTCAGGGGTCTGATCTGCTACTTTTGCTCTAATTCCTCTACCAGAAGCTCCATGGCAAATCCTGCTTTGCTGCATTGGCTGCTTTCTCTGATGATTTGTGGGTTTCATGCCAGTTCTAAACTTTGCTGCCTAGTGCCAACACAATAACCCTTCCAGCAAGGGCTGTCAATCCTGTTCCGTGGAATGCTCTACTAAAATATTAAAGATTATTTTTATCGAAGCACAGCCATGCTTGCTTTTACTTAACCACCACGATAAATACATTGCACTTTAATATTAACCAAAGTGGTGGCTTTAAATGATCTACTTTCAGTACTGACTCAAACCCATCAAGTGTTGAAATATATTAAACCCTAATGATGAAATACCTATGCACTTGTATGGCGGTAGATTTTCTGCACAATGACTACAGCATCACACAGCCAGGACTTCATTAAGTGTATATTGTAGATTGGTAGTTGGGGTTTTTCAAGCAATGCTCTGTCTATTCTCTGATCCATTCCTATAACCCGTTAAAGCAAAGTTCTCCCAGAGGAGCGGCAGCCCCTGAGATAGAGCACACAGGCAGTACTCAGGAGACACAATCAATTTTTATCAGCCTGTCCAGGCCCAGGGTTCATGAAATAAATAAAATAAATAGGGCTGTTAAAACCTTATGGCTTTTCTCTTAAACTACAACAAATAGACATAGCAATAAAACGAGAACTACTAAGAAATTGTGAAATTTCTTGAAAGCTTTGTAGCTACCTCTTTACTATAACAACGTTCTGGAGGATGCAGCACATTTTGCTAAATGATGAAACACTGTCTTGTTTTCTGCTTGTCAACCAGTGTCCTCATATCACTGACACTCTCTGTCTCCGTCCAAAGTGTGTATGTGTGCCTGTGTGTGCACATATGCAGCTAATTTAAAAACCTAAGTCTTTTATGGATGGGACCAGATCGATAGAACATTTCTGCTGGCGACCTCTCATTGATGAAGGGCTCTCCCAGGCTTCTAGCTCTTCCTCCCTCTGTCACATTGCACACATGAGCTTGAGGAAAGCAGTCACCAGAGCCTGTTAAGGGCTTTCTGTGACACCACGGTGGGCTGACCAGCACATTGTGACGTGACAGGAATGACTCACATTGTATGAAAAGTGCCATCTACTCCAGGGCTGTTTTTAAATGTAGTGTTTAGAGGCAAAGTACAAGGCCACGTTACTATATTTTGTGATTAAAAATAAATTGAATGTTACATGTTATCGGTTGTCTTTGAACTCTGCAGAGCAGAAGCATAATAAGGCTGTGTAATCTAACTGATTTTCAAACTCACACAGTCTGTTCTCTCTTTTATTTCTGGAGACTATGTCCTTTCTCCCCCGACTTAAGTAGATGAAAACTATTGATAGATTATACGTTAATTTTGGTTTCTGTTCAGTTGAAACAACCAGATGAATGGCTACTTAAGTCAATATGATTCTTCTCATGTCTGCATTCATGCAGTCTGTATAGTCTCTAATATTGTATTCCCGCAAATGAGTTATATTTGACTTTTATCTGTATTTGTTTATTGTGTTACTTCTGTTTCATGTATACAGGATATTTATGTAAAACATTTTCATTTTTGCTAAAAAATCTAAAAAAGAAATAAAAAAAACATGCAAAACACAAGGTTTATCCATCACAATTGTCTATTTTCAATAATTCAGGCTATGGGCAATGTGGTATAGATTTACGAATTCAGTAGAGAACACAGGTCTTATATTATTTTGGAGACAATTCATTGGAACGTTGAAATGATGTCTCTCATTTACTAAAAGATATTCTTAAATATAAATATAAAGCTATTTGAAGCCAGATGCAAGCATTCACACTAGCTGAATGTCAAAGAGGACCAACATTGAGGGAAATGTGGCGAGATTGGCGACCAACATTCCCTATCTTTGTTCTTCTATGTTCACCTGTTTTGATTTACGCTCCATTTTGTATTGATGAAATATATCACTGTATATTTTCATTTTTACAGCCAAGCACATAGCAAACCTATACACAGACACATATATAGAAAGTGTTTTGCAGTAGGCTTTGAAGAAAAGGATTGCTCCTATTTGTGAGTGAATTAACATTTATTAAGCAAAGTGGTGGAGAGTTGACACAATTACTAGAAATATGATAAAGATGGAATTAATCCCAATCATGGTTTTGGCAGAAACACACCAATAGGAAACTCTGATAATGAGTGGGTGAGCTTTAGCGCTGAATCTTTGTGTATGTGTGGAGGTCTCTCCTACCGTGCAGTGTGCCTGTGAAACATCAACAAATGCATCATAACAATTTATTTTTTTGTGCGAGGTGGGAAAACGAAAGCTGTACAAGAAAAAAGAGAAAAGACAAAAGCTGAGAGAAACTGTAAAAAATGAAAGAGGAAGTGAGGCACGAGGTGGATCGTGTTGCACAGTGTCCTTGTTAGTACTGACTTCACAGTGTGTAGATGTGGATGACTGCTATCAGGTGTGATGCTATGAACAAGCTAAAGAGTTAAACAGAGTTTGTCAGAAGATGTGTTCATGGTTTTATTTCTTAATGGTTTTGCATAAATTAACATGAATTAATAGAAATAGTTACAGCGTGTATGGATGGTGTAAAGAGAGAGTAATATGTTTTTGTCAGTTGGTTAACTACTTGAGTGGACTTGTCTACTTTGTACTATCCACTATGTGTATCTATAACATGCAAAGAAAACGGTGACACAGACACACGCTTTTTTCATATGGCTTTCTTTGCGTTGATGAGATAAAAGTATCAAGACCGACCGCCTTTGTTGTGTCTGCATGTAAAATGGACCCGTGTCAGAGAGTAAATGCATGGTGGAAGACGTAGCTGTCTTATTTTGCTTATCATTCATATTAAAATGTCAACGTTGACACTTGCATGTTTGGCTTTGATTCCCTGTTTAATATGCCAACAGTCCTTGCACCTAAGCATCAGATATGTTGCTCAGTAAATATAAACGTGACATGTGGGTGTATTCTGACTTGCCAACCAAATGGTTGATTTTAAAAGCTATGGTGTAGGGATCTTTAACATTTAGTTGAAGCTCTGACACCCCCAAACACCACACACACTTGTGTTGTCACTCGTTTGCATGACTAACTTATCTAAATACACCTGACCTATAGGCAGAGGTCTAGTTAAATACAAAGGTTGCATGGAGGAATACATTTTAACCAAGCCCCAACCTCAGCAACCAGCATCCAATAAGGAAGTGACCTCAACTGTAATAACCGGAAGTGCCACTGGGGGGGTGGTACGAAGACCGAGCAATTTTTCTTTGACTCACTTGTTAGACAGGCCGTTTTCAAAGTATTGTCAAACCTATTTACAGCCTGGTCCACAAAACCATTTTAGTCTGTATGTTTAGGTCATATCTCCATGACAACACTGAGGGGGGTTACTTTTTTTGGACCATGCTAGTTTTTATTCTTTTGGAGGTTAAAATGTATTGGCGCGATCTCTTGAGTGACAGCTGTCCGCCCGTTGTCCCTCACTTTGCTTCGGAGGTATACGTCAGCTATCTCCCTCCCCCTCACAAAATGGCGACGCGCACAAACCAGGATTATTGGATGCCGTGTGAATAACTGAGGTCAGCCCGGATGCCACATCCATATTATTTACTATCTATGATTTTAACCTTCATTGATGTGGAGATAAAGACAATGAAAACAATTGCAACACAAAGTGTCCCTACCACCTTGGCTATGCGTTCATTCAATATAAAATGTTAACAATGGTTAAACAAATATATCCCATGTTGGCAATCTAGTAAGAAAATATGCATGGGAAGATATGACAATTTGACATCACAATTACAGTGAACAAAGTACTTTCAATTCACGGTATTCTGATAATCATTGAAATATTTGTAAAACTCTTAAAATGTCTCTCAAAGATTTGAATGGGAAGCAATGGAAACACCACCATCATGTCGCTTCCTCTTTTGGTAGCAGTTACAGAACATGGTTTTCAATGAGCTACAGAAAATCTGAATTAATTTTAAAACAAATTGAATTCTGGTTTTAAACTACACACAAACATTTAGCCAGTAAAGCTGCCAGGGGCTTTATCAATGGATTAAGTCACACAAGAACAGCATACCAATGAAGGTTTTTAACTTTTGTCTCCCACTGATGTATGGATTCAAATGATCAATACAGCATTGCTGCAAGTGGTGAAGCCAGTGTGTGTGAAATCAGATGAATAGAATGCATGAAAAGATGTCAGGAGGAATGGGAGTGCAGCACAGCATTGCAAAAGCCATTCATATGTAGATGTCACAATGTCAAATATGGATTTAAAGCTCCTCGAATCAATATGAGAATAACTTTATTGCTCTTCCACCATTCACACTTATGTAAAAAAGGACTGGCTCGGTTGGCAGAAACTAGATGCACGTATTTGTGGTCCAAGGAAGACAAAGGCAAAGCTGTCCCACAATTCCACAGCTCTACAAGCTCTGCGGTTCTACATCTCCAAGGTAAACATGGATGAGTGTACACATGGTCTGCATCTGCTGCAAACTAGGGGAGACAAATGGAGGCTGATGTAAAAACTCCACGCTGAGACACACTTGACAGAAGCTAGCCTTGATCTCTAAATCCCTGCACAGCCTTGAAATAACAAAAAATTGAGGTCACAAACATCCAGCGTTTCTTTCCTGTGAAATGGGCGACGGCGCTCTTAACGCTGTTTGTTATGTAACGCGTGTAGGCGACGCTGCATCTTTTAAGTGCCCGTAGCGCTGCTGTAGATGCGGAGCACAGCGCATATTAGGAACATGGCCATGGGCGCAAGGCAGCAGCAGAACTACAGAATCCAACATGGAATTATCCACAGCTTTTTTTCAGAAGCTGCATGTGAATTTTTCATAAACAAAGCACAGGCAGAATATCAGATTGGCAGCTGTGTGGCGTAAAACTGTACATGTGCATACCCGTGTGTGTATGTGCGCGTGTGTGAGTGTGTGTGAGAATCAGACTAAGTTTATGTGACTATGTGTATTTTAAAGATGTGTATATACATAGATCATTAACATCCTGCTCTGACCACTCTCGCAGTAGCACG
Organism: Hyperoplus lanceolatus; assembly: GCA_026929865.2. Lineage (NCBI taxonomy): Eukaryota > Metazoa > Chordata > Actinopteri > Uranoscopiformes > Ammodytidae > Hyperoplus > Hyperoplus lanceolatus. Next base: position 17,107,251 of record CM049409.1, read on the forward strand.
CTCACCTGAGCAACAGCAGTAGCACGCAGTAGCACGCTCACCCGAGCAACAGCACAGGCTTCATCATCCCCACCAGGCCAGGCTGGGCCAAGGCTCTACCATCTACACGGGATATCACCAACCCTGCACTGAACGCAGCAGCTCCATACAGCAAGCTAGCACCAGCTACCACCATGCTACAAACGTGTGAATGCAACCTTACCTTGGGCCTACTGAAGGAGAGGATCTCTGGTCTGCAAGCTGAACTCAGGGGTAAAAACGACATCATCATGGAGCTATCCTCTGTTGCTTCCACTCAAATGAAGCACCTTGTCGCCCTAAGATCCTCTGGCTGCGGCTCCCTCTGCATGACAGGCGATGATCTCTCCCGTGATCCAGCTCCGCCACTGTGGGATCTTCTTCCCCTGTCACTGTGCCCGGGCCTGTGTTAGCCAAACCTAACGATCAGTGGAGTCTACTTGGTGCAAAACCTAAGCTGGCAGCGACTGTCAACAAAGGGGATGGACAATTCCCGCTGAGCTCGACCCCTGTTAAACCGATAAATTGGTCAACAGCCCGCAAGGGTAAACATTGTGGTCGTCCGCGGACTCCCCCAGCACCGCAGCGCCTGGAGCTTGGCAACAGATTCAAAGTTATGAGCCTACAGGAGTTTCCATCAATGGCAAATGGCTCTAGCTCTCCTCCCCGGTTCCAGCCACGTCCAGTTGGCCACGGTTCACCTGTGGACAGGGATACCACCACTGCCCTGGCACGCTCCACCACCGCTGTTCTGACGCCCACCGCCTCTTCCTCTGCTGTCACTTCGCTGCCCGCTGCCGCTTCCTACGCCGCCGCTGTCTCCTCTCCACCTGTGGCCGGTGTTTCCCAGACGTCTCGTCGTTCCAACACGGGAGAGAACCGACGCAGGATGCTGCAGGATGCCATCATCAGACGTTCAGAAGGATCAACCAGACGCCCAGCTCAACCTACGCAGCTTTGCCGCTCTGGACCGCGGGCATCAACACTGCAGGCTAATGATCCAGCCCGGCCTTCACATGGTTGCTCTGCAGCGCAGCAAGGCCGAACAGCGGAACCCCAGTGCCTCCTCGTTGGCTCATCCATGGTCCAACAAGTTCTCCTGCTGAGGGCGGAGACCTTCTGCTATCCCGGTGCCCAGGTATCCCACATCAACTCCACACATTATCCACAAAAAACCCAGCAAAATCAACTTTGATCGATTTAATATTATCAAATCAAAGCAATAAAATATAAAATAAACATTTCTGCTGGTGTCTTTGAGCTTGGAATCAGTGATCACTGCCCGGTGGCCTGTATCAGAAGTATTCATCTTAAAAAATCTCAACCCAAAATCATTATTAAGCGTAATTTTAAAGGTTTTAACGAGCAAACATTTTTAAATGAACTCTATCAAAGTGACATTCATCTCACAAGTGAAATATCTGATGTGGAATTGGCCTTAGAATTTTTCACCAATACTTTCTCCTCCATTTTGAACAAGCATGCACCCCTTAAAAAGCACAGAGTATAAAATAGATCAAACCCCTGGTTCACAAATGAATTGTCAGATGTATTTGCAGAGAGAAATAAAGCATGGTCCCTAGCTAGACGCTCTGGTGAAAACTCTAAGTGGACTGCTTTCAGACAAATCAGAAATAGGTGCATATCCATGGTTAGGAAAGCTAAATCAGATTACTACCTCAAACTAATTTCCAACTGCGACTCCAACCCTGCACTATTTTGGAAGGCTGTGAATTATAACAAAAATAATTCTAGCACTGTTCACAGTCAGTTTAAAATAAATGATCAGACTTTAAATGATCAGAAATAAATTGGTTTAGCTTTCAATAAACACTTTATAGCTGCTGGTAAACTCTTTCACAATGGAGTATCTACGCCTTCCACCACCAGAAATAAAAATAGCATACCACCTCTCTCTAAAACTCCTCTTTTCAGCCTTGTTCAAGTTCCAACAAGTATTAGAAGTGTAGATGCGCTTCTTGCCATCAACCCCAGGAAGTACATGGGAGAGGACAATTTGGACCCATTTTCAATAAATCTCTCTGCACTTATCATATCAAAACAAATAACCCATATTTTTAATCTTTCCATCTCCTCTGGTATTGTTCCTACAGTCTGGAAAAAAGCTCACGTCATTCCATTACATAAAGGGGGTGACAAAAGTGATCTCAATAATTACAGGCCAATTTCCAAACTCCCATGCCTGGCAAAAATTGTAGAATCAGTCATTAATACTCAGTTGAAAACCTTTTTATCCAGTGCTTCCATTTTGAGTCCATTTCAATCTGGTTTTAGGGCAGGCCACAGTACCGTATCTCCTGTCACTTTGGTCTTAGACAACATTGTTACAGCTATCGATAAAAAAATGCACTGTGCAGCACTTTTTGTTGATCTGTCAAAAGCTTTTGATACTTTAGATCACCATTTGCTTTTAAAGAGGCTGCATGAAATTGGTTTTGATTATTCTGCATGTAGCTGGTTTAGGGACTATCTCTCTGATAGACAGCAGTCAGTAAAACTGGGAAGCTACCAAACTGAGTTTTTAACAGTTACAAATGGTATTCCGCAGAGCTCAATTTTAGGTCCAGTCCTTTTCACAATTTACATTAATAACATTGTTTCATCACTACAAAACTGCCATGTCCATTTGTATGCGGACAACACTGTACTGTATTGCATTTCTGATTCAATGCAACAATCTGTTCAGAACCTACAGAGCTCTTTTAACACCCTGCAGAACTGTCTAGTGGATCTTAGGCTTGTCCTTAATACAGAAAAAAAACAAAATATATGTTTTTTTCCAGAGCAAGAATTACACGTTTTAATGATCTTATTATTCACACAAATAATGGATCTCATATTGAAAGAGTCACTGAATATAAATATCTTGGCATCTGCCTTAGATGAAAAACTCTCTTTTACATTTCACATAAGAAATCTTGTCTGTCGTCTGCGACAAAAGATTGGATATTTTTATAGGAATAAAGCCACCTTCCCGTTGTTCAGTAGGAAAAGGATTATTGAGGCAGTTTTTATGTCTGTCCTTGATTACGGTGATGTGGTTTATCGGCATGCATCTCGTTCATGCCTTAAACTCCTAGACTCTGTATTTCACTCTGCTTTGAGATTCATTACAGGAGATGCTTATGATACACACCATTGTGTTTTATATGAAAAGGTTGGGTGGTCCTCCCTTAAGGAGAGACGTGATGCACATTGGCATATTTTTATATATAAAGCTCTAACTGGAAAGCTACCACTCTATTAGACAGAAATGCTGCTTATTTCAGATGGGCTTTATCAAACCCGCTCAACTGACATGCTCATGTTATATGTTCCCTATGCCCGGTCTGAGCTTGGTAAAACCGCTTTTAGCCATAGTGCCCCTGACTCCTGGAACAGCCTACAACATACAATTAAAATAAATACACTCATAACTGTTAACCAATTTAACATCATTATTTTGAATCAGCCCCTCTACACTTGTAACTGTTTTAATTAGGCTATTGTCTCTTTCATTCAATTGATCTGAATGTTTTAAATTGTTGTTGTATGTGTGTGTGTGTGTGTGTGTGTGTGTGTGTGTGTGTGTGTGTGTGTGTGTGTAAACTTGTTATGTATTCTCATTGTATATTGTGTATCTGTACAAACTCGACGTCATTGTAAAAGAGGGTCACCTCTCAATTGATCTTTCGAGGTTAAATAAAGGAAAATGAAAAAAAAATAAAGTGAAATCTCCACTATGCGCAAAAAACTAACAACAAAAATAACAACAAAGGAAGGAATGGATGGATGCACTAACAACAATATAGTTATTACTCACTGAATCCCACAATCCCTCTCTCACTCTATCCTCCTCCCTCTCTTTCCTCTCTCACCCCTCTGCTAAAAGGGCTCACAAATAAAGCAAGAACAGATTTCAGAGCCCACAGCGATAAGGGAGGCTGGCTGGGAAAGAGTGGGACCTAGTCTACCACGTGGGGAGAGGGCAGTGACAGTCTGTTAATCCGTGTGTGTGTGTGTGTGTGTGTGTGTGTGTGTGTGTGTGTGTGTGTGTGTGTGTGTGTGTGTGTGTGTAAAGGTGAGTGCTTGCGGACTGTGTCACAACAAGCAGAACGGAGTATCTACTGGCATTTATTGCCGTGTGTTCCACATAGTTACCGACCATTTATGATAAAATAAACCGCACACACCTCCCACCAATTTATGATAGAATAAACCGCACATACCTCCCACCAACTTGTATTAATTAACCCACCTGCTGCTCTGGAGAGTGCATGAAAATATGTAAATGGTTTTTGAAGTGGATGGCTAATGGATAAATGTTTGAAATGTCCAGCTTCTCCCCATCTATGTGCCTAATTATTGACAAATCACTATGTTGTATGGAAGCAAAACAAGTTAGAATATCGATTTATAATAGCGTCAAGTTGAAAATTAATCAAATGGACTATGAATTAAATATTTTTTTTATTAATGGAATAAGACAAATGGTGTCACTGAAGGGGAACTTGGACATATTAAGGCAACACATCAAACAAGACAAAAAAACTTGGGAACAATTGATGTAACTGTAAACTACTGAAAAGTGACTATATTAACGTCACCTTCATGAGTTAATATTATAAGCAGCTTGCATGTTAATGAGTGTATTTTACTATTACTTCACCCATACAGTTATTTACAATTTAAAGGCATGCCTTGTAATGTAATGTTTAATGCAATATAAACTTCCACACAGGGCTTTTGGTCCAACATTCAGAATCTGGAATGACATGTTTACACTCCGGTGATGGTAATGACGTGGTGCTCAGAGCTAATAGCAGTGCACTTGGATCTTCTTATGTTTGGACGGACATATCAATTCCTATGGCAGTTAAACAAAGCCCAATATGTATATATTTAGGCTAAGATCATCTAAAAAACAAATATATGGGCTAAATGCAACAGGATCCTTACATGCAACAAGAGGACATGTTTAAGAATTAAAGGCCTACTTCACCGGTTGGAATATGAAGGTGTATTGAACTCGGAGATCCTATGAATTATAAATGTGCAAAGATGTGATGTCTCTTTCTGTGACATCACAGAAAGAGAAATGTAGGGTTAGACAGTGAGACCATAAAACACTCTTTCTGCCTTTTCTCAGGCTAGGATGATCCGATTTCAATTTTTTTTGCACATTTATACTTCATAGGATCTCCGAGTTCAATACACCTTCATATTCTAACCGGTGAAGTAGGCCTTTAATACATTATATAGCTGGCCCAACCTGGGTCCAAGGTCAGACCTAGGAATCAGGTGTTACCCGAGAGTGCCACTACTAAATACTAATATTTTTTTTTTTACCAGTGACACATAAAGAGATAAAGAATCCGGGTTCAGGGAGAGGTAAGGATGCAGGTCTGTAGCATTCAGACAGACGGAATGAAACAATCTCAAGTCTGCAGGGTAAAGTAATCTCTAAGCTCTCTACGTATTTGCCTTTCATAAGGACAAACACGCATATAAACAAAGCAGTCACAGAAAAGAAACAGTGTTCCTATGCCAAGACAAATCCCTGTCTCTGATTCAATCTCATTGAATTTTTATGCTGTCCTCTATCTGCCTGCCTTCTGTCTCTGCCTTACAGGCTATTATCTGATTGGGGTTTTGCAGTTTGAAGATGCTCTTTGATTGATCGCCACTGAGTCCAGACAGCATTGTCTGAGGTGATCTGCATATACTGTATAAGCTCTCATGGTTCACATGTATTCCTCAACAAACAATGAACCAGTTACAATGTTGTCCCAGTAGAAAGACTAATGTTTTCAGGTGAGCTTTTTACAGACAACTTGACATGGCTGATACTCAAACAACCATGTTTCAAAGTCATTAGATAACTCTTCATCTAATTGATAAGTGAGCCCACGTCATTGGGCGGTAATGAGGTGATATTGGCTTATTTAAAAATAGCAATGGTATTCCTTTTATTGCCGTAATTACATCTGCTGTGTATTATGTGGCAAAATATGCAACTGCTGCAGTTTGGCAACATTTTGGGGTTAAAACCGAATGATGAGGGAGAAGAACCTACACATCTTGAAGAGGCTGATGGAGGTGATAAAAAATGATTAAAATCCACCTGCCCATCTAAGAATCAATTCCACACACAACCGCTGCTATAGGAAAAACCTTTCATCGAGTTCAGAGGTATAAGAATGCAGCTTAAAAAGTACAGTTAGGCAAAAAGTCAGAAGAGATATTAAAGAGACAGTATTGACACTGTCATAGCTATGTTGTTCCAGCGCCTCAGTGGCCCAGTTGCAGCGGAAAACTTTATCCAGCAAATAAGCTGTGTACCCTGCTGTGCATTCCCTGCAGGCTGTCTCTCCCAAAGGACCACCAAACCCTGACGTGGAAGATCTGTCCCCAAAAAAAGAACACATCTCTTTCAAGCCTGTCACTAACACCCTGTGTATAAAGTCAGCTATGCCTCTTTTACTCTCTCTCTTTTTTATCTCTTTGCTCTCTCCCTTGCTCCCTCTACGATCCCAGTGAAGAATCCTCTGGGCCAAGATCTTTTTTGAATTTGCCCCCGTAGTTATTTTGAAACCGTATCGGACCGGCTCGCCCGGCCACTGACTCATTTCCTGCCTTATATCTCCCTCATTATGTGACACAAATCAATTATGGATGAAAAAAAAACCCGGAAAAGATGCACAGGGGCCCTTTCATGTGTCAAGCCCCAGAGTATCCCAGAAGAAGAAGGCACAAGAAAATATGAGGAAGAGAAGGAGAAAATGGAGGGAATGTGGAGGATAAGAGGCAGGGCCAGTTAGTTTGTGTGTGTGCTTACATATGTGACTGTGTCCTCTGTCCAAGACTTTTTCCTCAGTGGATACCCGTACGTCACCCCTAAAGGGAGTAGTTCAACATTTGAGAAATAATCTATTTGTACTATTGGTTCGGATTTCCATACCTATTACAGAAAACCCTTGCCCACTTTCCCCAAAGAGGAAACAATGAAGACACAGTAGCACGTGGAGTGAGGATGAGACAACGTTTTTACCTGAAATAAGGTCAGGCGAAGTGATAAAAAGTCAACTGGAAAGAACTTGAATAAAAAAGCTGACACTTTCAAGGTAAATTGGGAAAGGATGAAAGAGACAGGACATGAAGATTATTAAACGAAGATGTTCATTTAAACTAGTCTCTAGAATTGCACTTGAAGTTGGTGCTGCAGGTAGTAATGCCATTAAGATACTACTTTAGTGGCAACAAAATATATGTGAGCATTCATTTTTTATTCATTCATTAATTTTAAGTGAAAAAGACTACCCACCGAATTGACTACACACTGGGCTCAGACGCACTCCCATCTACAAACCAATCAATGCCCAGAATAGGGAGACGCAGCCCTGCAATGTGAAACTAAAATAAAATAGCCTTGGTTCAGACTTTTAGTTGTGAAAAGGCCTTTCATCATTTGCACAAGTTTAATTTTTCAAAAAGAGGGACAAATAATACACCCCAAAACTATTAATGTAAAGAGCCAGATCTTCTCTTTACTTCTTGTCTGCACCAAAATCTCACACCCTTCATCGTTGCATCTGTTCCTTCTCTGCTGGACTATTTGTGTCCTTTTCACTCCCCTTCAGTCTCTCTCTTTCAGTCTCTCTCTTTCTGTCTCTCTCTCTCTCCTTCTCTCTATCTCTCTCTCACTCATCTGTCTTTTCTCACAACCTCCACTGTTACCTGCCATATTTGCTCTCCACCCACATATCTGCCTCTCTCCTGCTGGGCTCTGCCTGCACCCATTCGCTCTCAAAACCACCAAGGTTAGGAATACTAAATAAGTACTGAAATTCTCCTTGAGGGTGACTCCTAACGTTTGCCACACATGGCTCCCACTCTGTACCGATCTAATGCTCCGGCCTGTGCATAGACATTTCTGTGAGTTGGTATAGGTTTATGCCTAACAAATGAGCAGATATGCAAAAAAAAATATTTCTGGTTCAGTGTGTGATGGCATGCTGCTTTTCCATCATTTTACCTCACTGCCCCCCCCCTCTCTCTCTCTTTCTCTCTCGCTCTCTCTCTATCAGTGCCCCTCTCTCACTACCTTTGGCTTCAGCAGTTGGGATTCTATTTTTGGGGTAAAGTGAAGCAATGGCAAGCTAAGGCCTCATCCTCTGAGAGGACGGCTGCTGGCCATTTAGATAGTGTAGTGAGCATAAAACACACAGGCCTTGACATATCGCCGGGTCCCTGCACGCTAGAGCAGCAACACCATCCATGCATTATTACATTGGCTGAACACAGAGCTGCAAGACTAAGCACAGATTTATGCTCAGTCAGAGGAGGAGGAGGGTGTCCAATGCCAGTGACCATTTAAAGTTAGATAGATAGATAGATAGATAGATAGATAGATAGATAGATAGATAGATAGATAGATAGATAGATAGATAGATAGATAGATAGATAGATAGATAGATAGATAGATAGATAGATAGATAGATAGATAGATAGATAGATAAGCTTAATGGTGAATGAAAGAGTCAATGGAGGGTGGAAATGAGGCGATGAGACCAAGATAAAGCCATAGAGTCATAGAGTGAAATCGTCACTTACCTGTTTGGTAGAAAATAGAATGTGTGCAGAACCGGAAAGCAAAAGAAAGGGAGAAAAAGACAACAAGATTAGAGAATGATTCAATAATTTACTGATTTAATAAACAAAAATATTTTTTTTTATAATAACACACACACACACACACACACACACACACACACACACACACACACACACACACACACACACACACACACACACACACACACACACACACACACACACACACACCAGTTTCCAAAAAGCATCAGGAATTACCGGGCGGTAAGATCAAAATTACTGCGTGTTTTTCTTCCACTGTATGTTTATATTTGTGTGTGTGTGTGTGTGTGTGTGTGTGTGTGTGTGTGTGTGTGTGTGTGTAAATGCAACTTTCATCATTACGGATTTAAGCACTGCACTAGGCTTATACATATTGGGCTGCCATGGTAAATATGCACTCCACACACGCAGACTAAACAAGAGGCCTAGTTAAACAGACCCAGGAAGCAACAGAAATAATCAGGCAGTGAGAAACTTTAGAGAGTGTGTATTTGCATAATCTCTTCTTTGAAAAAAGTTTAGGGGAGGAATAATAAGCTAGAGAAAGCTATCATCTGCCAACACAGTGTTGAGCCAAACCCCAATGTGTGTTAATGCAGCTTGCAAGCAATACATTAGCACTCATGTGCTTTGCTTATGTTAGGACTTATTTGATCAGACATCCTGCATTTGATCTATACCCACATATGTAAAAGAAAGAAAATAGAAGAGTTAAATAACTGCTGTGAATGGTCATTTATAATCATTAGAGAAAAAATTATACTGTTTCATAAAACTTTAAAAGTTCCTCGTAGTCACTTAAATGTTAATATAGTGGTTCAACAATAATTGAAAGTTTGGTCAAACAAGGCAACGATGTTCTCTGAGCTGTGGTCATTTAATTTACTTTCAATCCTATTGAATAACTTGAATTATTGTCGTCTAGTTAATACCTTGACAATTCTTGTTGACATTAACATAGTACACATTCAGGGGCCTGGACAAAATATTGTGACATGCATGTGTAGGCTGTGGTGGGTGCTGTATCAGGGAAAAGGATATAAGCAATATAAACAGAGTGTCTGGACAGGACAGATCGGCTCTGTTGGAACTGCACTCAAAAACACATCATGTTAACCTAGCCTAGCAGCACCTTGATAAATGTGTTCACTGCACACGGAGTCACACATGCTGTTTTTAAAATACTTTTCATATGTCCTAGGAACTCTTATTTTTTATGGATGCCTTTTTAACTAATGTTTTTACACCTTTCTATTTATTTGATATTTTGAATGGCTTCTTGCTTTCTTTGCAACACATGCAAAGCACTTTACATTTCTACTCAATCTTGTCAAAGTACTAGCCTTTGCTTATTAAATGTATTTTTTGAAGGTGAAGCACTCGCTGCATGTCATTTCCTCATTGTAAAGCACTTGTAAAGGTACTACACATATAACGTATAATATTTATTTATTTTTGTAAATATTAAAACCATACATTTGTATTCAGTGCTGCAGCAGGAAGCATCGTTCTGATCTACTGATTTAAACTGTGTCTCCCACTAGCATTAGAGGTTGCTTTCCTTTGACTATGACTTTGATCTCATTCCTAACTGCATCCAAGACATTTAAGTCAAGTAATTACACGTGAATATACCTCAACTCTAAAAGGCTCTTATGTATCGTTTGGATTTGAGAACTTGTTACAGATTAAATGGCAGGTGAAATGGGGGTCTTGAGCTGCCTTTGATGTCCCCCACAGTGTCCAAAGATCTTACATCCCAGAGCGGTGTGTTCAAAAGGTTATTTACCACAAAGTCTCCTCGAGTCTCAAGCCTCGATTGAAGTGCAGCCAACATGCCCTCATCAGAAGACTCGGTGACGGCCGCAATACATCACAAAGAAGGTGGGTGCCTGAAGAAATGTGGGGATCTGATGGTAATCTTACACAGATCATGAACTGGATAATTACTTTGTTGTTTGGAAGACGGTGTATGAGACTTTTTAAGAAGATCTCACCCAAGATGTTTTATAGTTAAATGGACGATATTTTTTGTTTGTTTACCATGTTCAAAAGGCTACTATACTGTCTGCAATAGCATTCACTGACCATCATCTGGGATCAAACATCCAGTCATCAAAACGGAGTCCATTGAGACAAAAAGTAACTGGACAGAACATGATGGACAAGGACAATTAAAGCATGCCCACGGTGTCTTTAATTTGTCGCTTAGCGGAAGGCTCATTAATTAGGATTGACTCCAGGAGGACTGGGTGAAAAGAGAAGAGGCGAAAGGGAACGATATTCAAAATTAACTTCAGCTGTTACAATGTTTTACGGATAGTGTGCGATAAGAAATGAAGTCCTGGCTTTGTATCTAAAGTTCAGCTCACACGCTGATCTGTAATTCCGATGTCTTGCTCCACACCCTTAGAGCCCTGAGGCAGATCAGATGCTGCAATCCTTTGAAATATACCAACATAAAAAAGGGGGAAGGAAGTGATATCATTGGCTGGTCGGGATGCCGTGGTCGTATCGTAGTTTCTATTAAGCAGGTGCGCGATCATCTGCAACACATGATTGTAATACTGAAATTGTGAGGACCTAGTGCACGCTCTCTCTCTCTATCTCCGTACCATATTCCGACGAATGCAAGTACATTCCGCAGGTACACCCACAGACACACAGACAATTTTAACACATGTGCCTACATGCAATTTATTATGCATACACAAATTAAAATACACACACTCCCACACAAACAAACATCAAATTCCCATATCACATAGAGGTCAGTGTACTTGTTATTAACTAAAATTCTCCTCATTTTATCCCAGTCTCTTGGGAGTGTGTGTGTGTGTGTGTGTGTGTGTGTGTGTGTGTGTGTGTGTGTGTGTGTGTGTGTGTGTGTGTGTGTGTGTGTGTGTCTGTGTGTGTGTGTGTGTGTGTCTGTCTGTGTGTGTCTGTTTTTGTGTGTATGTCCAAATACCTGTGCTTTGCTGAAGGACAGTGATAATAGCTTATGTGCAGCTTTCAGCTACAAAAATATAAGAGGATCAACACAGACTTCATTAATCAAATATGATGTAAAACTAGGATTTATTTCTCTTTATGACTTAACTATCACTCATGCAGCACCTGTTTGCCATCTGTTACATTCAAGTATCCAGCAAGAACTAATTGAAATGCTGCAACATAACATTGTTTGCGTGACTGAAGGTTACACACACACACTGAGACATACTATACACACACTAACATACTGTACATAATAACATAAACATGCTCTTCTATCATGCTGTGTATGACAAATAAATGTAGCCAGAATCCGATACTATAAGTGCATCTACAGTATTTGTGTTTTCTGTGTTTGTGTGTGTATGTGTGTACTTCTGTGCATGTGTGCATTCCAGCCAGTGAACCATACACATAGACATAGGCGATCATGTCTCAAGAAAGGGCTGAGACAAGATGCTGTCACGGCATGGGAAGGATGTCGCAGAGCTCACACTTTCCGTAAACAATTCAAACACGCTCAGCCTGTTTAGAGACACACACCTAGACTATGGCACACAGAAGCAGATTGGTCTATTTAGCTGCTCGTCCCGATTGAGCGGGCCTTTGATCACACATCAAACAGATACCGGGCAAACAGGCACGTATGAATTCACACGCACACACATGCACAGACACACTCACATGCATTGCAGAGTGTTGTTCCTGAGAATGAGTGAGAAGAGGGGACAAGAGCAGGTGAGAGATAGGAGAACAGATGGATTGAGAACATGCAAAGAGGGGGAGAGAGATAGGCAGAGAGAGAGTGAAAACTAACTGCAATATGACGATGAGTGAAGACATGTTTTAGTTGAAGGCACTGCATGTTGACATGTTGTTTGGTATTTCTGGGATTGGATTATCTATTTATAATAATTTCAAAATGTAAAACTATGTTACAATTGGATGAAAAAAAGGTATACAAACACACAATGAATAAATAAATGCTAATAAAATCAATCTGAAAATTCCTTGAAAGTATTCGCAGTTACACTTGCTGCAGTGATGAAAAGGTATGCCATGATATTACTGTCCTTCCATGACATGACAGGTTAAAGAGAGTTGAAACTAGAGGAGGTCAGTGGAGTAAAGCACTTCCGCTGAGTGTTAAGGTGCTCTATAACTTGTTGAACCATTGGCTTTTGCTGACCAGTTCACTATACCTTCAATACATGATATGTAATACTGATGCATGGCTTAAACACTGTGTATCTGAGCTAAACATGATATATATATATGTTGTATTTTCCTATGCCATAGCATGGGATAGTTAATGTTCACATTCTCAGACACAACATTTTAAAAACTCATATAATTAGAAAATTATCCCAATTACTCTTTGTATAAGTTGCATGTTTGTTCCATATCAAGTCAATGTGACTGATTATTCCCCTATGTAAATTCAACAATGTGTTTATAATATAAAATACACACATTATTTACTTAGCCTTAATTAAATGTAACATTTAATTTGTGAAACTGCTACCAATAATGTAACACCGATGACTTAGGACTTAGTTTCTACATTTGAATTTGATTGCTTTGAGGCAGGAGTGCTTGACTACAATTGCTTAATGGAATATTTATGGTCAGGCAAATGGTTTGCCTGATCCTTTTTCCTATGAAAAATATTGTTTTTTTTAGTGTGAAAGTCAATAACATCTGAAAATGATGAACCACATATATATCACAGAGGTTTTCTCAAGGAGGCATTGGGCTTAATATTCCATCGGAGGCTTATGGCACCGACCGCACACTGAAGCTGCCGAGTTATCCCACACACAGATTTGAGGAGAGGAACTTGCTGTAACCACAACATAGCCAAATTCAAAGGATTTCATTCATATCTGATTTGCATGAGCAAACAGTTCCCCGCATACAAACAAACACGCATGGACAAAAGCGTTGTGTACACATGCACATGCACATTAAGTATACAAAATTATATACACATACACTCAAGCCAACGGGGCATGAATTCACACACGTTGTATGCATACACACACACACACACACACACACACACACACACACACACAAAACACTCCAGAAACAGCTCTCTAGTATAAAAGCATCTGAGTCTTAATGAGCAGGATAATGTGGGCCGCTGTTTTGAAATTCCACTTTTCGTCGGTATAGCAATCTCCAATTCCTCTCCTCCCTCTCTGCCACCCTCTCTCCTTCTAAATCCCTTTCTTCTGCCTCGCCACTCTCCTCATAGGCCTCCTCCTCTGTCTAGCAGCAGCAATTCAGTTTTAATTGCTTTCTGAGTCACCTAATTCCTCAGAGGAAAGACAGAGAATGTGAAGGAGAGAGATGGTATATTCATATAATTTAAATGATCAACACACACACACACACACACACACACATACATACATACTCCCTCTTCTCTTCACCTTTTTCCAAAGGTCTACTTGCTCAAAACTTTCAAACTCAAAAATAATCCTCTTTTATTCTTAAAAAGTCCAGAAACAGTCCTCTGAATACATGCCATATATTTTTTTACCTTGGCATACAGTACTCTATTCACTGCTTGAATTGTATTTCCACCTTCGAAATGTGGCAGAAAATGGGAGCTAAACCTACCTTCCAATGTACTAGAGGAGTTTTTTCTCTTCATTGCTTCAAGTGGAAGAAACTATTCACATCCTCTCAGAAGAAAAAAAGAGGTATAACTTTATTTCAACGAACCGCTTGTTTTCCAATGAATAATAAAGACGACAAATGTTCCTTGCTTTAGTTTCTCTGCCCGACTTCACGTCTTGTTAGGCCACCCTATTCTGCAAAAAAATCCATAAGATAGTCTTGTCAGGGGAAAGTGCAGCAGCAGCATTTATGGGGTTGTATATTGCATCATGTAGTCACAGCACAGTGGCTCATTAGTCATCCTTCTTTATCACAGATGTATTTATTTTTTTCTTGAAGGAACCATTCAACAATTTTGCGAAATATGCTTAATAACCTGCAGAGAGATAGATGCCAACATCAATAATGTCCATTAAGTATGAAGCTAGAGCCAAGAGAGGCAGTCAACTGTGCCTACCAATCAGACTGGAAACAATTCAGACCAATAGGTTCTCCCTGACAACTTGTCATTTCTGTACATTTCTCTTAGTGTACAGATTAATGAGATGATATCTAAACTGTTCTTTTTTTTCTGCTTGAGAAGTGCTGGTAAGTACATTATTTTAATGTTTTCCCTACAAGAGTCAACTTGTTTCAAAAAGGAAGCTGGAAGTGACCAAATAACATGCAAGATACAGTGTGTGTGTATATATAAAAATGACAGTCAAATACCGACTAGAGCAATCAGATATAAACATAAGTCTCTCTCTAGCTACTGACCAGTGTTGGGAGTAACGCATTACAGGAAGTAATGCATTACTGTAATGCATTACGTTTTGCTGTAACGCGGTAATGTAAGGCATTACAGCAAAAAAAATTGTAATATGTAACGCGGTACATAGCTCAGAAACGTGCGTTACAATGCATTTTAAACCCGAAATTGACTGGTTTGTTGTTTTTATACAAATTGGCCAACACCGCGAGTTTCGCAGAGGAGAAAAAAAACCACGCTAATGTTACTGCTAGAGGAGAAGAAAACTCGATTTGCTGCTACAATTGATTCCAAAGATGCGCTAGCCTACTGGCTTCCGTCTCACTGCCAAAGTTATTGAAAACTTTTGTGGTGTTTGGAGACTCTGACGTGAAAGCACGTATCACTCGGGTGCTGCCGCGAGCCCCTCCCCGTCTAAGAGCACTCGGAGGCGGTCAGTCTCGGAGCAGCCCCTCGGAGCGAGTCCCAGCCTGCTGTCAGAGCAGAGAGGTGACACATCTCCGCGTCCAGGCTGCAAATGAATCGCGCTGTTGTTAGGTGCGAAATCGGAGATAGTGTGCCACGAAGCTATTTATGCTGAAGCGGTATTGCTGGATTTAGGAGTTATTTAGAGATATGGCAAGCAAAAAAGTTAACGAGTAGGGAGTTGGTGTTCACTCTTTCTACGGCCCCGGTCACGGTGCGTCCATGCGCAGCAGTGGTGCAGCTATGCGACGCAGCATTATATATATATTAATATTATCATAGTATAATGATAATAATGATGATAATAGTAATAATGCAGAATAGAAGAAAAAGGAAATAAAAATGGTGGTGGGTAAAAAAATCATAAACGCCTACTGTTTACATGAGTTTTGTGGTGTAGTTCTAGTTTACAACTGTTGGCTTACAACAAAGTGGAGATCATTACAAATGGATGGAGGGGTGAATCTGATTAAATAAGTTCAACTCTCTTTCAAAATATCAGGTATTTCATGGAAATTACATAATAGCCTACAACATGGCCGCCACCATATGACGTCATAATATGCTAATTAGATGGGAAAATTTACTCCCCAGATAAACTTTAGGTCATTCTCAATATTTGTCTCATTTACACTTTGTCTCTATCTCAAACCACTTTCAATCCAGAGCCTTCTGAAATTTAAGTGTCAAAATCTAGTATTTTAAAAAATAAAACCCGGCGCCTAAAGGGTTTGCTTTGATGCAAATTATGAAATCTTAACATAACGGCGGTAATGATGGTGCGTAAAGGACAGCGCAGTTGGCAGCTCTCCTCAGCACTACAAGTGCTGCAGCAAAAAAGTCACAATAAGAGTTGATCGCTTTGTCGATTCATGCCTCTGACACACACGTCGACTCCCAACATAATGAGTGGAGGCTTTGAATTAGCAAAGGACGGAGATATATATTTAGGCTACTATTGTTATTATAAAATATCATGCAAGAGAGACGATAAACAAACATAATGGGCTGTTATCATTTAGATTAGATGGCAAGATGATAAGGCAAATTCTTTGGAACAACTAAAAAAGGCAAAAGTTGATGATGTGAACAACTTGTTTGTGCTTTTAAGTCGCCAGAAGAAACAAATCTTTGAGGCTCAATTTACTTTTTCAATCTACAGTAGTAGGCTCTAGCTCTATTGATATTAATATAGGCTAAATAAATACCTAAAGATACAGTATTTCTATTATAAAATGTATTGCACCATGAGCCATAACTGTGACCATTATATTATATAGCATAGGCCTACTTGTGTTAGCCTTAAGCCTAGCTCAGTCATTATGCCATACCATGTCACCTCCTGCTGTGTAATGAGCTGCATTGAACACAAGAAGATCTATTGAGAACACCAAATCCATATTTCATGTTATTTTGGTGAAAGTAATGCAAAAGTAATGTAAAAGTAGTGTAATGCCTTACAATTCAAAGACAGTAATATTGTAATGTAACTAACTACTTTGAAATGCCAGTAATAAGTAATAAATACCGCATTACGCTTTTGAAGTAACTTGCCCAACACTGCTACTGACACATATGTAACTTATCATTTCAAACTGGTAAATTCCCTCAAAAAATTAAAATTGCAAAAGTCTTACCGCTGTACAAAACTGGAGACAAACACCACTTCACAAACTACAGGCCTGTTTCACTGCTTCCTCAATTTTCAATTTTCTTTGCTGCCAGATTTAACAAATTCATCAATAAACACAATTTACTAACTGACAGCCAATACGGCTTCAGACCCAACCAATCCACTTCATTAGCAGTCATTGAGCTAATTGAAAAGATAACAAATTCCCTGGACCAAAAGAATTATGCAGCCGGTGTTTTTATTGATCTCAAAAAAGCATTTGATAACATAAATCATGACAGAATAATCAATAAATTAGAACGGTATGGTATCAGGGGGGTTGTATTAAACTGGCTGAGGAGCTATTTACAGAACAGGCAACAGTTTGTGAAGATGGGTGAACATATACCATCTTGTTTGGACATTGCCTGTGGGGTCCCCCAGGGGTCAGTATTAGGGCCAATTATTTTTATTCACTACATTAATGATATATGCAAAACATCAAAGATTTTACAATTCGTGTTATTTGCAGACAACACTAATATTTGTTTGTACGGGAGAGGACTTGCAGCAGCTTCTGGAGTTAATTACATCTGAAATGAGCAAATTAAAAAAGTGGTTTGACAATAATAAATTGTCATTGAATCTAAGTAAAACAAAAATCATGTTGTTTGGAAATTGTAATTTAAATAATGACGTAAATGTTGAGATTGACGGTGTTAATATTGAATGAGTGTATGTAAATAAATTCCTTGGTGTAACAATAGACCATAAGCTCAGCTGGAAACCTCACATAAAACATGTTAAATCATGCTAAACTGTCACAAACCATCTTAGTCCTGTGTAAAGCAAAGGATATATTGGATCAAAAATCATTGCATATTCTTTACTGCTCAATGATCTCACCTTATTTAGATTACTGTGTGGAGGTCTGGGGGACCACTTACAAAAGCTCACTGCTACCACTAGTCACAATACAAAAACGAGCCATAAGAATAATCAATAAAGCTGGATATTATGATCACACCAACCTCCTGTTTTTACATTCCCGTATCATAAAGTTCAATGACCTGGTTGAATATCAAGTTGCACAAATCATGTTCAAAGCTAGAAATAAACTGCTATTAGGTAACATTTAAAAACTTTTTTTTGACCGAGAGGGGGGTTACAATTTGAGGGAACAGTTAAACTTTAAGACACTCGCTGTACGCATGACTTTAAAATGTCATTGCATCTCAATTGGGGGTGTGAAACTGTGGAATGGGATGAGCATGGAGCTAAAGCAATGTCCAAACATGATCCAGTTTAAAAAAAGGTTCAAAGCAATGATTTTCAAAAGGTACAGGGATGAGGGTGAGAAGTAAGAAGGAAATTATAAATAAATAAATAATAATAATAATGATAATAATAATAATAATATATATATATATATGTGTCATACACACATATATATATATATATATATATATATATATATATATATATATATATATATATATATATATATATACACACACACACATATATATATATATATATATATATATAATATATCCATAGATAGATATAATAAATATATAAAGACACACTATATATATATATATATATATATATATATATATATATATATATATATATGGGTTGTATTGATACATATGGATATATATATTGATTGTATAGATCTGTATGTAGATATGGATATATTGATTGTATATACATATAGATATATGCATTGTATAAATATATAACATATAAAAAAATCATTGTGTTTTAAGTTGTATGTATGTATAGATCGTAAATGTCAAATATAGTATCGCCAATTGTATAGATAGATTGTATAGAGATTATATGGATTACAAGAAGCGAATATAATAAATATGTTTATTTTTTTTACTATGGAAAAGGGGTAGGATTAAATAAGTGTATACTTCTTCCTGCTCCTTTTCAGGCATATCATATCAATATATGTAATTTGTTTTCTTTTTTTCTTTTTCTGAAGTCATTTAAACATAAATTTTGTTTATTATATTTTTATGCTTTTCATTTAGTTTTGTATTGTTTTTGATATGTCTGAAATAAAATGAAAAAATTCAAATACAATCAGAGTATTTGTTTTTGTTGAACGAATATGCAGCACCACAGAAAACTGAGTAGAAGTTGATATTATACAAAAAAAATGTGTTTAACATGCACACTGTTCTTGATTTCAATTTAGTGCAGACTTCACTGGAATCAAAAGCAGCCCAAAAGTCAATACTAAAAGAAAAAGCTCACAAAGGATGGATCAAAGCAGTTCCAGAGAGGGAAAGTAGGTGATGTGTTTAATAAAAAAAGAGGGCCATAATGTAAAAATGGCAGATATAAATTAAAGATTAGGCAAAACTGCTCAGTAAAGCTGGTCTGATCCTTTCAACTCTTCTTGACTGTTCCGAGTCTCTCCTGCTTTCTCATTCAGAAAAGCTTTGAAGTTGGAATCAAGGACCCCTGTTCACACAGCGGTGACAAGACAGAATTGATTTGCCGTTGATGAAAGTAGGCCTTGTCTGTGTGGGTATTTTGTCTGGGTCCAGTGATCCAACCAAAGTCAATATGTAGGAATGTAATACTAGCAATTTTTTTTTGTTTTTGTTTGAGGTTTTATATTATGTAAAGCGCAGACTCAGAAAGATCAAGAATAATCAGCATTCCTCCTAGCGAGTGCACTTCAGCTCAGACTAGACATTAGTATTTATATGAGGAAAATTATTTCTGCTTTTTCACTGTAAAATGTGGCACAAACTGCTGTTTATACTTAAGCCCTTTAAATATTTATGTGAATATATCGCCAGTGCTCTTTTACTCTTCTTTTGCCGTTTCTGCGTGCTGTTATTTGCCACACTCGGATTTTGAAAATAATGTCTGTGAACCCTTTACGTTGTCTGTAGTGTTTTGCTTGTGAATCATTGACACTTGTTTACATCTGTCCTGCTTGGTCAGCAGAGTTACAACTGCATGGCACAGCAGTAAACAAGATATTTGGTCTGTTCATAATGGTGTTTATCACAACCATCTCATTTGTAGCTGTCACTTTGAATACTAAAAACACAACCTCAGTTTAGCCTCAAAACTTTGCTCTCCAGAGAACCTGAATGCAACAAACAGTGTGGTCCTAAATCAATGACAGCCTTGATAGGTTTTGCTGAGTCAGCCTGCTCATCAGTGTGTGTGTGTGTGTGTGTGTGTGTGTGTGTGTGTGTGTGTGTGTGTGTGTGTGTGTGTGTGTGTGTGTGTGTGTGTGTGTGTGTGTGTGTGTGTGTGTGTGTGTGTGTGTGTGTGTGCGTGTGTGCTTGTGTGTGTATGTGCGTTTCTGTGTGTCTGTGTGTGCTCATAGTGGTGTGTCTGCTGGCAGCTGTTTAGTGGCCCAGTGCTTGAAAGTGTGTCTATGAATAATAAAATTAACAGTGCACACATGTATGCCTTTTAATGCCCTTGAATTAAACATTTGCTCTCTGGTAAACCAGATACTCTCACCTCAAGAACCAATTAATGAATTATCAAGTAGAATCTTTAGAAAATTCAACACTGCTCAATAAGACTTAAAACTTCTAAATGTTTCACTATGTGAAAAGCCAGGCGGACGTCTGTCCTTTTTTAATATGTCAAGACAGTTATGTCATCAGTGCAAAGATGTTTAGTTCATTCTTTTAAGGTTCGATCAAGTTTATGTGCTTGTGTGTCTGCTGGGAGAAGGTGGGACAGCCAGAGTAACTCAGCTTGTGCTTTATCATGCACTATTACACAACTATGCTTACATTAACACCTTAATTATCTTCCTCTTTCAGTTTGCCCACTTTCCTCATTGTAACACGCACACACACACACAGACACACACACACACACACACACGCACGCACGCACGCACACACACACACACACACACACACACACACACAACATTTTAAAAAGCATTAAGTCCAAATATATTTTTGATTCAATGCCTTTAAGCCTGACACATTTGCCTCAACCTATAAACGAGCACCTCTATGTCTGAAAACACAATAGTCATTTGTACTGGACAGCAAAAGGCAGAACAAGACGTTCCACTCACAAACATCTTCCAATGCAAAACTTCTTTCGACCACCACTCATTTGGAGGGGTACAGCTATTCATCTCACTCATTAACTTCAAACCAATACCTACTCAAGGCCTGTCGGATGACCTCAACCATAACAAAAGATGGATCAACACCATTTGTCTCAAGTAAGAAAAAGAAAACATTGCCTCAATGCATACACCTTTGAGAAATTACAACATAAGGCATATAAATAAAAATCATACTACAGTACTTCCATATTAACTTATACTGTATGTACTGAGTAACCTTGAAATAGTCCAAACTGTAGAAGAAAAAAAACTGTTGAAATTAAATCTCCTCTCTCTTTTTGAAGCAGTCTTTGAAGCATCAGTGTGATAACAGCCAGTGTGCCAGCGGCAAGGATTACTCAATGAATGTAAAGCTCCCCTTGCATCTTTTCCAAATCCACAGTACAGGTGATACGTTGAGACGTGCATAGCGATGCAGCAGCCTATCGCTTTAGCCCAAGCTATCATATCTCCTCTATCCTTACTCTTTTTATTATCTACTGTATGCAACAATAACACAAGGGAACAAGAATGCACATTCAACATGTCTTCATAATCAAATAGTGGGTGGAACAATATCAATCAACACCATAGCTGTTTTTCAGCTTGAATGAGTTAAATAGAGCAAGAGAAAACTCACACTATCTAAACAAAGTCAGAAGGACTAAAATGAGTGTAGTGCTCATGCGGTGAATAGTTAATGTTTCCTAATTTATTCAGGAAAAAAAATCACCCTTTGATGTTCATTTATGTACATGAGGGTTTCTCATGGCTCTGCTTTTGTTTCCATCCAACACATTTCTAATTGTTGCAAGAATGCAGATCAATAGAACTTAGACCTTTAGTGATAATAAATATGCAATCATCATGCTTGCCTCTATCTGACTGCCTTCTTTCTTCTTTGTAAAACAGTTTTCCCTCTATCTGTGACGTTAGCATCTTCCCTAACATCTACCCTCCTTCCTGTCCTCTTTGTTTTCTTTTTGTTTTCTTGCTTTATAACTATCCAAGTCTTTTATTTTACTGAAATATGACATAGATCAGGTTGCTGGGGGCAATTTTATGATCTCAAATTGCCTCTAGAAGTTTGGTCAATTGCAGAGAAATGCCTCTGGATACTAGTCAGGATTCAGTGTTGTGGCAAGGGAGAGTCAGACAGAGTGAGGGCTTTCTGCCTACTGTACCAGCCTATTGTAGATACTCTGGGAGGAGTATGTTTGGCTTTTAACCTGGGAATTCATCAGTTTCTTTTTTAAATATCTTTAAACAAATGTTTACAATTTGTGTTGCACCAATGTTGTAGTTTATGGAGAATGTTTTAACAAACATGGAGGGATATTCACATTTTTTATTGATATTTTCTTTCTCATATTTCTGTCTTTGCATTTTATTACCAACATTTTTCAAGGCCTGCTCCTCGGTAGGGGACCTTATTCATTGTAAATCTAAAAACAATATTATGCAGTAAAAAACAGAATTACTTACAAGATTCATGGATAAATAAAATACAGGTGAAAACATTTGAGTTAACTTGTAAATTGTTAAGAAAAAAAATAAAATCCATATCAAGCCTTGGCTGTATACTGTGCAATGTACATGTTGTTTCAGCAGCCATAGTTTAGCAGTCAAGCGGGTTCAGTGAGCTGCAGCCGCCAGTGGTTTGTTAAATTGTGTTTTCACATACCCTGCATTACAATACACTAGAATACTACAACCACTGCTTCAGTTCACTTCACCACAGCAAAATGGGCTGCGAGAGGGAGCAACATTAAGTGTGTGTGTGTCTGTGTGTGTGCGTGTGCGCTTGTGTGCGTGCGTGCATGTGTGTGTGTGTATGTGCATACGCAAATGACCCCACAGTTGACTGTATATGTAGTTTTTGATGCATATGACACTTCCACACATCCCCAGAAAGAGTAGAGGACAAAGAGGAGAGAGAGAGAGAGAGAGAGAGAGAGAGAGAGAGAGAGAGAGAGAGAGAGAGAGAGAAAGAGAGAAAGAGAGAGAGCTGCACCTACACCTGTCAGGTGACTCTGGAACAGATGGTGAAATCCAAATACAGCACCACAGGCGCCAAAGGCAGCGGGCTGACGCTGTGAGTGTGTGTTCCTATCCGTGTGTACTTTGGTTAGGTCTGTATAACTGTGTGTGTTTGGATGAGGTTAGCGATGAGCTCAGAGGTGGAGCGCGGCCAGCAGCCCAGCAGCAGACAGCTGGCTGCGGGTTTGAGTCCTGAGGTCTAGCCCCTGCGGGTCCATGCATATGGCCATGTACTGTTAGCAGCAGACCTTATTTTATGTAAAGCACTTTGAACCCAGGGGGGGCTGCAGGTACAAACAACTCTGATCTACACACAGCTTTTAAAGTTATCATCTTTCACATTTGTATATAAATTAACTCCATGCTGCTTAAAAAATGTGTTATGCAGTACAAATGATACCAATATAACAATAGAAGCTCTTCAATGTTCTCTTTTACAATTAAAGGGATGGCAGGGTGTGTTGCAGTGAGAACCACCATGGCTGAACAGACAAAAGTAAGACAAATTCAACTTAAAATCATAGTAATAGCCTGTTTTACTGATACCTGGAAAACCACCACACTATGCTTATAATAAATCCCTCTCATGTCTGTAAAAATATACTGAACAAATACTAAGCGCCTATGAATATGTGGGGGGAAGAAAGATTTAGCTTATGATTTATTTTTACTAGGGCTGTCAAAATAAACACGTTAAAACAGGGTGATTAATTTCCGGAATGTAATTTTTTAACGCAATTAACGCATACGTGCAGAATGATCCGCCCCGTATATCCCACTCGCTCTGCACTACAGTCACTCTAACGTTGTGGCTGACCCAGGATCAGTAGCTGCGCTCTAGCCCATGCCATGTTTTGAACAACTAACGGCCATGTCTGTGTCGTGGGCGGCAATTGATGTCGGGAGCATCCAGGAGGACACACATTGTCCGCTCTGTTCAGAGCCCGCGAGGACACAAATGTCTGCAGTTTTCAGAGTTTTGTGTGATTAGGCATCAACATAACGTTGGCTTTCTGGCACAAATGAACAGTCCCGTAGACGGTGGTTGCACGTACAAACACACACATAACCACACACACACACACCGCGGACTGCAATCAAGTTGTATTCAAGAATGCACAATGTATGGATTCCCCAAATAAATGCCATTATATAGCCTATATTTGCTGAAAGACATAGCAAAGAGACAGACAAATTGAATTATGGTGTGGTAGGCATATATTTTAGTTAGCATTTTTAATTTATTTTCAGTATTAAAACCATCATTTGGATTTTCAATAATAAAAATACTAATTCTAAATGTACATATCCACCTCCTGCCATTTATCTTTCTGTTCATACAACAATATACAGAGAAAATTCGAATTTTTCGGGCAAATATCAAATGGTAGAATTAATCGTGATTAATCCACAGCATCCTGTGATTAATCTGATTAAAAATCATAATCGTTTCACAGCCCCAATTTTTACTCATACTCAATGAACTATTTGAAAATAAAAAACACAATAAACAAGTGAGAACATTGCATATAACTTAAAAATATCTCTCCCACTTAAAATAAATACATCTTTGCTATTTCTACAACAGACGATTCTCTCTATTCCGAGCTATCACTAATATATTTAATGTTGTTTTCAATATGTTTGGCACCATAAAATGTCCCTAAAAGGACGGTTATATGACAAATGTATTCAGAAAAATATGACTCATCCTTCCATATAGGGGTTGTTGAATTTGTCAGTGCCTTAAATGCTGTGGCACTCTGCAAAGGCTCAGCGATACTCGGGATCACAGGCCAATCTTACACTGAATTTGCCCAGAACACTTTCACACTGCAGTGTGAGCAGAAGTGCAAAAAGCATGAGGAGCTTTATGAAGGAGCATTTCGTAAAAATGAAAAGAGACATCTAAAAGAGACTGAGATTCTGGGATAGAAGTTATAAAATCCATTGGTCACACGAGTCCTTGCTTTTGTGCTGTATGTCAGTGTTATACCATTGCATTGTATTGTTTTATGATTGTGGACCATTGCTATTGCTATACATTTAATCGTCATTGAGAACCTGGCAACACTTTGGTTCCGACACATGGACTCTGCTTTAGCTTAGCTCCCACATTTGTCATAACTTGTAAAAATAGAAAATAAAAGTATGGTTAAGATTATCTTCAATAATAAATGTTCATTATTTTGCTTTTGTCATTGACTAATATTTGTATTTTTCACTTTTCCATGAGAGCTTGTAGCCATTGTAACCCCCCCCCCCCCCCCCCCCCCCAAAAAAAATAATAATAATAAAAATGAATCCACTGTTTTTAAATTCCCAAGGTATCAATAGGGATTTCAATCAGATAGAAATAGAGAATGGCTTCATTCTCCAAGCGCATTTCCTGCATTCATGACTCAGCATTAATGAACTGTGATATGATTGTACAGGTCACTATGATATATATTGTCCCGTACGCTAATGCTGTTGAACTCGGCGGATGGCTCAAAGGCATCTAATGTCGACACAGTGGCTGCCCTTCAAAGCTGTGGTTGGAAACAGTAACATGCAATCACTGTAACGGTAATTTAATATGACTCAATGATCATGTAGCCTCCGAGCAGACTGTGGAATTGGCCTTACACACATATACAGACACATACAAAATGTGTGTATGGTCAGTATATATTCTATTGATTAAAGTGAATACTAAAAAAAATAGTTTGGGGCTGTTTACGATCATACATATTAATTATATATAAATGTATTTCTTATCATACTCACAAGCAAGGCTGGCAAATCAACATGCATTCATTTGTGTTTCTGAATGAGACAAACATTAGAAAACAAAAACTAATAAGCAGATCATTATTGTCTTCCTTTTAAGCTAAAATGTTTGCATTCATGTTCCATGCGCTAGCCACATAGTGGCAACATGTCCCTGAAGATAAAATACAAGTGCAAGCGTGCGCTTACAGTTCTGGTAAATCTGGAGCTGCTCTTGACTTGTTTAGCATCAGAGCATGATTCTCCTGTGGATAGTAGCAAAACGAAAACAAGCTGCAGCTTCCAGCATTGATGTCCCCCCCCATTTGGAAGAATGAAGTGTTTTGGAGATGCAGTTACTTTGACCCTATCCTTGTTTTCCCTCCACATACTCTAATACACTACTTGTTGTTTGCCGGGAAACCAAACCCTGTTATTGTTTTGTTTTTTTGTTTTCCATCTACAAATCTCAAATGTACCTCATATCTGGTATGTACCTCATAATAGACACTACTAACAGACAAACACAGGCAAATAAACAAACAAACAAACACACACACACACACACACACACACACACACACACACAGGCACGCACGCTTGCACATACGCACGCACACACACACACACACACACACACACACACACACACACACACACACACACACACACACACACACACACACACACACACACACACAAACCAAATGTTCCCATACTTCCAGCTCAGTAGGGGTACTTTTGTTTTTGCTACCACTCAGACAGCATACCTGCATCAAACTAGGTTCACCGACAACAGCAACCAATCAAAAGCCCCAATTAACCAAAGAGGTAACATGACAAAAGAGACACAGTGAAAAGGGGAAAATGATAATAGACAGAGGGAGACCATTGGTATCAGCAGGACTGCAGTCGGCGTATGTGAAATATTTTGTCATAAATGGATTGTGGGATTTTGTCAGTTCTTCTTGATGCCAAATCTGTGTGACAAACAAACAGACAGAGAGAATGGAAGAGAGAACTGCCAGTCTCTCCCTCCCGCAGCTTTTCACCTCCATCTCAATCTGTCTGCAAAGGGATGTCGCCAAACTTTTACAGCAAACAGCAGGTGGAACCCGAAAGGGAGCCCGCAAGTTTCTGATATATCAGTTCAAAGATGAGCCTATTTTTTTCTCCTGTGTATTTGTTTTCATCCATGCCTCCACCGCATTCACTTCCCCGGCTGTGCAAATAGTTTGTTTTTCTCTTCCCTCATCACATATTCAGTGTTCAGCCTAAGAGATTCTTCCTGAATACTGCTTATAGTGAGAAAAGGCAAAGAAACAGGAAACAACAGTTTGAAAAAACACAGCCTCACAGTTAGCCAACCTTAATGACAATCTACACTGACAGTGTTTTTGTGATGCATATCTGAATAGATTTACTTTTGTTTTTTTTACAAATGTATTCATGCACACTGACTCGAAGAGACATCAGCATTGTACATCCCCAAGTCCATTTTATTTGCTCTTGTAAGACAGCTGAAGTTTAATCCCCATTGGAAGACATTCACATCTCCATACACTGGCTAATATTGTGGTTTATGAAGTACATCTCTGATTGAACAATGCCCCTATTGTCACTATTTCAAGCTATTTGTGTCCAGTGACTGATTGTTCTGGTTGTATTTCTGATATAAGTCAGCCACCAACAGCAGTGTTGAAATGCCACTATCTTTCAATTTCCTGAATGATTTTAGGGCTGCTGTTGTTCCAAAAGTCACCCTTCAAAAAAGCTAATATTTAATTATTTTCAGTTTAGATAATTGCAGTGGTAAGATGACATGGCATACCAAGTCTGAAACAATTACAGCAAACATAAGTATTTATTTTGAGGTACCTGTAACCCTCATCCTAGCAACCTACTGTATGTACCATAAATATAAATAAAGGTTAAATAAATAAAGATAATACATGGACATTACTGACTGGGTTCCCTGACTATCCAAAACTTAAACTAGTGGAACAAACAACCACCATAGCAATATATTAAATACCTAATAGATTTAGAGCCACATATGGAATTGGCACAATTCAGAATTTGAAAATATCAGATTCAATGTCGCTTGTTCTGTTGACATGAAACAGAAAACACACAACTGAGTCACACATGAGCAAAGCAATCTAAGTAAGGCCCTTTTAACATGCAGTCTGAATTCATACATACCGGAGATACAACTGCAGTGAAACTTATTACAGTAGTATTTATTTTGCAACGTTGTTCTGTGTTTTGACACTCTAGTGACAGATCAAGTGACATCTTATCTTCCCTATTTGCATTTAGAGATGTACAGAGAAAAGGAAAACATTAGACAAGGAAAGGGAACATATCATGATTCAAAAAGATACAATGGAAAGATATGCCCAATGGGAAACACAGGAGGAGAGAGAATGTTGGACCAATTTGTCTATATTTCTCTCCAGCAAATACTTGCACTCTCTACTCTATCATTATCCTCCCTGAAAGCCAAGGCAGAAGCTCTCTGTGTGGCCACCTCACTAGAGTTCTTTGCTCTATCCTCTTCCACTCCTCATCCCTGTGGATGTATACACAGGCACACAGATGGCCTCTTTTTGTTTGGCTGTAGGTTTGAGGAACTAGACTGGAGGTGATATAAATAGACACATTCACACTGAAGCAGTTTGCTGCATAGTGCAAGTAAAAAAAATAATACAAAACTGTCAAAACAAGTCAGGCTTGAGATGCAGGGTGACAGGCTTTAACAAGATGGATGCAAATGTGTACTGCAATCTGTTCTGATGACAGACTAAATGTGCTTGGCTGCATTGAAGCATCCATGCTATGCTATGCTATGATATGCTATGCTATGCTATGCTAAAATAAAATAAAAATGTACATTGTAATTCAGGGGAAGTGGACTTATTCAGATCCATCATTTTCCTGAAACAGTAATCCAAAACTGTCCAATTACTTAATTAAAAAAGTTGGATATTTTAAATTGTATGACATATATTATCAGTATATTAACAGTTAAACAAGTCAAATCCTTCGGGCTACTAGTAAACTGCAGTCAATCAACAACAAGCTTTACCTTAATTTGACTTTACTTTTGAGCGCTATGCAGCACCTGTGAGACTACAGTTCCTTTTCTCGTGCATGTGTCACACATACATAGATCTGATTAATAAGGTTGAATCATTCAATTAAGAGCAGTTTCCCCCATGGTTGGTAGAAGCTCACACACAATGGACACTGCACTTCATCAGCAATTGATGACACTGTTGAAATATCTATACATGTTATACAGTGATATGCTTTGAATTATGTATGAGGTTCTTTGTGGTGTGACATTGATTGAATGCGGCAAACATGACGTGCAATTTGAAATGTGCTGCAGTGAAGCGTGGGACATCTTTGACATTGAGTGTGAGACTGTTTGAAAATGGAGCGAAAAGAAAGATAATTATTCTTCTCTCTGACAAATGAGACGGCTTTCTTTTAAAATGTATCAGTATAAATTAATGAACAAAATGCACATATTATGCATAATTCTGTTTCTCTCAAACTGTGACTGATAATAGTTAAGTGCATATTATATACACTTTGCATGCGCCAGTGCCTTTGTTACACCATTAATCTTTATAACATTATTCATATAACAAGGCCACTTTAAGGAGAGCATAACATTCCTACATTTACCTGAATTACCACACTGTAGTTAGTAGCATATCAAGCTACCAGGGTTGACCCTAAACTTTTCAGGGGCCCCCTCTTAGTATCATCCAAGGACATAACATATGGCTGATGCAATGTAAAAAAACAAAACAATCAGATCACTTTCTTAAAGCCACTAGACCTCTAAATGTCATTGATTTACCTGCCAGCACTGCAAACTGTCCAAGAAAATATTGTAAAAATACTTCCCTCTCGTCTTGTTCCTTCATTAAGGGAGTGTTTGTTTGGCAGGGGACATTCCAGCTGAACTGTCCATTTCTCAGTTTCTCTTACTGTTTTCTAACTATTTGTAGGCAATATGGCTCCAGATGTTGTCAGTTTTTGTTGAAAAAGTTCAGTTAATTGTAGCATCATGTTAAAACATTTATGTTTAATTTAAGGGGGCCCTCAGAGACCAGGGGGCCCTAATAAACTATATAAGTAAAAGGGCAGGGCCGGCTCTGCAAGCTACAGCTGGGCTTCTGCATATTACGTGTCCAGGTGTATGTGTGTGTGTGTGTGTGTTGTATATTACTACAGAGACACGCTGTCACCTTCCGAAGCCCAGGTGGCCAGGGTCACATGAGTGCCGTATGTAGGCGAGCTGGTGTAGAGCGTCCATCTGTTCTCTTTATACACAGTGTGCCTGTATACGTGTGTGTGTGTGTGTGTGTGTGTGTGTGTGTGTGTGTGTGTGTGTGTGTGTGTGTGTGTGTGTGTGTGTGTGTGTGTGTGTGTGTGTGTGTGTGTGTGTGCGTGCGTGCGTGTGTGTGTGTGTGTGTGTGTGTGTGTGTGTGTGCATGTGTAAAAGTGACCTTGCTTGCATTCCAGAGCAGACCTTAAAAGCTGTAACATCTCAGCCTTTTATTTTGACTAGGTGTCTGGTAGAAAGTTTAATTATGCAAAAACAGCAGAGACTCCCTGATCACAGCCAAACACTGTTAGGCTAACAGGCAGTTTGTTGGGCTTGTTCTGTTCCATCTGCCTTTCTATCCACCTATTAGGACTGGGTATTGTTCATGGACTTCACAATATGATACGCATCACCATACATTGGTCACGTATGGCAAAACTTTGAGATAAGATACATACTGTATTGTGATATTAGGCTTTGTATTTGGAAGGGGCCCCCACTGTCATCTGTGTTGGCCATGCTGCTTCCAGCTTTCACTATTTCTCTATCATAACACCTATGTTGAAATTTAAGTTAGGTTAGAACACTATTATAATAACCCAATCCCTCTACCTACATTAAAGCTGTAGGGGATAATTGCTCACAGTAATTAAATTGTGCATAACTGTAATGCAATAAAAGTTTAATGAAGGTTCATTCAGGCTGCACTTTACTTATGAACACTGTCTGTTTAGTTTTACAGACAGGGATTATCCCTCACGATCACCTTGTTTTTGTCCCACTGCGTTATTTCGTACTGTTTTTAGTCTACACTACTCTGTTACGACTTCAGTTTGTCCTATGACCTGCTTTGCAAGAAGCTGTATTAGCAGTTTTCCCACAAAAGCCACCACCACCAGCTAGAGAGACATGATTACTCACTGGCTTCCCACACTACATGCATGGAGGGCTTGACCAAGAAAAGTACTGACATTAAGGATTGATCTCATCTAGTATGCAATATGTAGTCCTTCTCTTAAACTCTAGTCTCCCCTTTTAACTGGCAGATTAGTGAGAGCATTTAGATCAAAAATGGAGTAACCCAAGAGTTACTGATGTAACTGGAAACACCAGCACGTGAACATTAAAGTACTATGTTACAGTTTTTTTTCAATCGCTAAACCACAGTGGGCACAACTGTAGCTCAATGTGCAAAACTCTAACTACAGTCTGCACTACCAACAGTCATTGGAGCTGAACAGTTCACTTCACCTGCAAAATAGGCTCAGTGCAGCAAACACTATGAATTGTCCTCACTGAGATAACACACATTGTCAGTCAGAATATGCTCTGAGTACAAACACTAGCATCAAACCCCAATACACAAATTACAAACTTTTAATCTTTACAGTTTGAATAATTTGAGTTATTTCACACAAATTACATAATATTTTCTTTGATGAAAGGGTGAAATTCTTTCACATGAAATTGTTTATTTTATAATATACGAGCTTTTTTTAGGAAAACAAAAATAAATGAAAATCTGAAGTTTGCTTCAATAGATACACATTTTGTATATTTTATTGAAAACATTTCCAAATGTAGTATCTATCTGTGTAAATATTCTATACTTGTAATACAGAAATCTATCCTGTAATGTTGTCATTTACAGTAAGGAAAGGCAACTCTAAGCTGTTTGTTTGCTGGAAACTCTGTATTACAGATGCAACTTTGGATTTTTGCAGATTGGGTTGCACTCTCAACCCTGCCTCTCTCAATGAGAGACCATGATTCACAACAGGGTCTATCAGTGTAGCCCTTACTGTATTTCATCAGACATTACAGCTCATATGTCTTCCTCCACACATACACACTCTCACTGCCACTCTTCTCCCTCCAACAACCTGTCTTCATTGGTCCTTTTCCAAAAAAATATATATATTTGAGCTTTCCCTTTATACTGTATATGTTCACTAACAAGTCTAAAACAAGACATCTTAGTGTTTCAGTTGAAATTGCAATCTGCAGTGTTTGAAATGCACTCATTCAGTTTTGAATGTGGTCTACAGTTGTGGCAGTAGTGTGTTAGTGCTTGAAAAAAAGGGCTGGAAATCCACAGTGTTGTGCAGACTGTGGTTAAGCCATGAGATAGGTGTGTAGAGTTTTGAAAATTGTGTTTAATCAATGAAAAACGAGCTACAGTTTGGTCCGAATGAACCGCTGCTGTGCATAGTGTAGTTAGAGTTGTGCACTTGTCATTCCAGTTGTGCCCACTGTGGTTTAGCAATCGAAAAAAACTGTAACAGAACGTTTTTTTACTGCCGCTGTGCAGTTTCCTGTCAGCAGCGTATTTTGTGGTGCAGTATTTATATATATGCCTGTCAGCTACATAGGGATATACTGTATATATAAGGATGTAGAATGATACCAATGATAAGTGTCTATTCTCCAAACATTGACAAGTCTGGTAAAGTTTTTAGTTTTTTTATTCTCTTTCATAAGACTGTGTGTGCATGTGTGTGTGTGTGTGTGTGTGTGTGTGTGTGTGTGTGTGTGTGTGTGTGTGTGTGCGTATGTGTGTGTGTGTGTGTGTGTGTGTGTGTGTGTGTGTGTGTGTGTGTGTATTTGTGTGTGTGTGTGTGTGTGTGTGTGTGTGTATGCGTGTGTGCACGTGGGTGTGTGTGCTTTGTCATTTAAATATATTACTTCTTCTCTCATCCATCCATTTATATCAATGTCTATCTTGCCTTGAGGGATTCTCCCTGGGAATCACATCATTCCTCAAACGTATGAGTGCCTTTCCATCTCCTTTCTTCATTTGTGTCTCTTTCTTTCTAAGTATAGTACATTTGTGTTTGTGATCCATTTCACATGTAACTTTCTTTGTTCTCACCATGACAATAATTGCCTTTCACTTCCCTTGTACGGTCAGGGATGTTTCTGAATATGTTTCTAAATATAAAATAGCACCGCCACACATACTATTGCTTTGAGATAAGCTAAAATAGGAACTCGTGTGTGCAAAGATTTCCAATAAAGAGAAATCAGCATTTCAAACCTAATTCAATACAACCAAACTGACTTCATCCAGTTGTCATCTATTGATATGTCAAGGCCTACCCAAAATACTATATACAGTATATTTGAACCATGGCCTGATCCTATACACTTGATAACAAACAATCTTGCTAACAAGCTAAAAGCTAACGGTGGAATACTGAACAAACTGAATTGCTTATATGGCTGGTAATTACCTATGTAAAATATGTATGAAACATTGGCCTCTGGCAATACACTTACACAAGAATCGCATTGAACCTGGCACGGTTTAGGCCCAACATCTATTATTATTTCAATGAGAGAAGTCAAAGATACGACAACATCGCCTTACCACGATACAATTATGGATTCTAACAGACCTTCTTTATTCCAGAAATTCTAATATAAAAGTCTACAATAACTATAATTATGTCTGACTGGTAAGGAACATCTTACCTTTACTATTTACCCTAACATCACCCGTTCAATAAAGTTATCCCATTCCCAATTCTTTGGGTTCAGTCAATTTTCTGGAAACCGTCTCTGAAAATTGTTCACAATCATATTTTCGAGCAGCCCCAGTTTCATTCCAGGGAAAATGAAGACGTGCAGGTATGTGGCAGAGGAGCTGAAGCCTGTTTCACTTGGACATGTTTTGCCTAGTAAACCATTGATTTGTTTAAATGGCTTGTTGGAAAAAATTCAAATCATTAGTGCAGTAAATGGTTGTGTGAGCAATACAGGTGGAGGGTGGTGGCTGGATGGGGGACTCTCTAACAGACTGGGCTCCGGTGTCATTAGCATTTGGCTGACAAGACAGTATGGATTAGGGCTGGCCCTGGGTGTGCAGAAGTGCTGATGTAGGGAATAAAGCCCAACAGCATGCTGATAAACACATGGACGCGAAGACACCTTTGAGCATACATTGGCACACACAGACTTGCTTGCTGCGTGCCCCACCCACCCACACACACACACACAGCTACTACTTTTCTGATCTGCATACTTTAGTCTGGGTGAGTTTAGGAAACTAAAACTATTTGATTGAGGTTAGTGGTGATGTAGCAAATTCTCCCTGGCACTTCAGGGTGACAGCAGCTGTCCAAATGAATCGCTTCCTCTGTCACAGCCTGACCGTGCACTGCAAGTATGGTATATTTGCAGTCATTATCTGGGATGAAATTGAATTGTATCACTCCCTAATCTCTCACTATTCAGGCTCATTGCGTATACCGTGGGGTACCGACATTTTTTGTATCTTCATTTGAATCAGCTACTAAAAACAAACAACTAATGGCGTCATATCTTACTATGAAGTATTAAGTTGAGGTTCCTTCAGATGTGTAGAGTTATGTATGTGTTATATCTGTTATGGAGAGAGAAGACACATTCCCTTCTGTCTCACAGGCTCTTTTTTTGGTCTCTTCCTCTGATTACATGTGTTTCTCTCCAACTCCACTCCGGCCAATTACTGCCAGTGCTCCTCCCGGGGCTGGCCTGTATTTCTGGCTGCTTGCATACAGCTAAAGGCCCCTGTGGCTGAACTGCTGGCAATTACACCTCAGAATACACACAAACACACATACACACACACACACACACACACACACAAAAACCTCTACAAACACACACACACACACACACACACACACACACACACACACACACACACACACACACTTCTACAAACACACACACACACACACTGCCCTGACTTCAGGCGTCACTGACAGGTTGTCTAATTGCATCTCAAGAATTGATCATTAAGCTGGAAAAGCTCTGGTGCCATCAAAGCTGTGTGTTAATGTGTGTGAACAGTTCCCCCTCCCCCATGCGTATTTGTACGAAGCCTGCGGCGGCATCAGGGCATCAAACTAGGAAACATATCAAAATATTATCTTCCATTATGCATCATAGCTTATTTTTTTTCATTATTGCCTTTTCATATTTACAGTGGCGAACTTATGCTGCATTCCTTTGTACTCGGAACTCGGAAATTTCCGACTTGGTAGTTCCGAGTTCCGACCTGTCGGTGTTCCAGTGCATCTGCTCGGGAAAGTATGGACCTCCTTTCTCATCCAAATAATTAAACGTTAGGCTACATCAAGTAACCGTTGCCAGGTACCGGTAGATCCAATAGACTACAATTCAGCCGTGACTCAACATATGGACTTCAAAATCACTCTTTTTAGCCAGTTTAACGGTTCAGATTGTTGTTGTGACGTAATCTGCGTCATCTCAGTGAAGTCGGGAGAGGCAGACGTTGCCCGAGTTCCGACTCGGAATTCCCAGTTGAACAACCGTTTTATTGCACTTTTCCTTGTCGGAAGTCGGAAATTTCCGAGTTCCGACTACAAAGGAACGCACCATTAGCCATTTGGGGGTTCCAGGCGAACAGTCATTTGGGGAAGAGAGAACGCTACAAACTGGCACCCGTCTCACTGCCGGTGAGAACAATCCTTCCCAATATCTGTTTTGATGTTTTTTTTATAATTTTCTATCACACTTATGGATCTGAGATGATGCTAGATAACTCACTGCTTGAAGACCACAGTGCATTAATGTAGTGACGTGGGGACAAGGGAGGGGACTGCAACTGCAGTCACTGACAGGAAGTTAGCTAAACTGACCATTCCGCTTGCTGAACATTTAAGGTGGAGCTGCCAAATATATGCTAAACTAATAAATATTGTTACTACAAGTAATGTGTTGTGTGATTTTTGTCAGTAGCCTACCATTAAACCTAGCTTATGCACTCCGAGCGCCACTAACTGTTGCAGCGTCATGAGCCGTGATGCATAAGATGGAATAGTCCATGTAGTGCAGACTGAAGGGGGGTGCACGGTTGGCAGAAAGACCGTCAAAACATGAGTAATTAGACATCCCGATGCTACAATTGTGAAGAGATTTTTTGTTGAAATAATAAATATGGGGACAAAATATAAAGAGGGCATTTTGGGGGCCCCAAAGGACCTTGTATGGGTCCTGTGGCTCCAGGAAAATGCCTGGTTTGCTAAATAGCATGGCCCGCCTCTGCATATTTATTTTCTATGGCAAAACTAATAGAATCAGCCTCTCCTACTTTCCAACACAAAAACAAACATTAGCAGTAAGTTAAATGCACTCCTGTAGACTCATACTCTTGTCACATTCTAATTTGTTTTGATTGTTATGGGTTTTGTCACACATTTAGAAGTTGAAGTACTCAACATCATTGTTTTCTGTTGTTTTAAATTAAATGCAAAATTGAAAAACATGTAGTACATGTAGAGAAAGTCAGACAAATTAAGACAGATACAAACAGAGTAAAAGGCCAAAGAAGGGAGATGTTTAGCAACAAAGGCCAGATGTAATCAAATATTCAACATCGTCCTAATATGCCTATTTAAATTAAATAAGCTTGGGGCAAATTTGTCTTAATTTAGTACAATTAACCTGGTCTCCACAGGCAAACCAAACATTGGTGGCCAGGGCTGATTCATTATGGATGGGACTCAAAGTGAAATGTGGTGTTAAAGGATTTTCACAGCATCTTGATGCTGGCAAAGAGGATTATTTGTCCAGCCGTTAGCTGTTACCTTATGTCAACTTTCCCTTTGGTGCATTGAGACCTTTGTCTTTTCATTGTATTATTCTGTGACTGTTAAAGGCTATTATTTTAGCCTTCAACTGTTTGTTTTGTGTAACAGCATTTTGTGCCTTTTGTTCCGATCTTGTAAATGTGTTCTGTCAGTCTCGCTCCTGCTCTCTGTCTTAACGACTTACTCGCCATGTCTTGCTGAGAAAAACATAAATGTAGGTCTTATCACAGACTTCTGCTAGAACTCGAACGAGGCACACCAACAGCCATACACACACACACACACACACACACACACACACACACACACACGCCAATACACACACACACACACACACACACACACACATTACATTTCTCCAGAACACAGCCTCAAGCCACAGCTGAAATGTCAGAGAGGCAGCGCATTGAGGAGGTACTTTTTCGGTCTCTTTGGTCCTGCCCATTTCAGCTCTGTCCAAGCAGACAAGCAACTGCTCTAGGGAAAGAGCAGCACAGCTTGTTGTGAGTGTTGCTTGCTGCACTGTCTTTGTCATCCCTTGAAGAGGAAAAAAACACAAGAAGGTGTTTTTCTTCCTTTTTGTGTTTCCTTTTTGTTGGTTGCTCTTGGATTCAGTGAAGCAGGCTGGATTCTGATTTGTTCAACTGGATTTCGCCTCATGTCTGCTTTCACTGCCAATAAACAATGTTTTTCTTTCATTGATGATTTGAGTCAGGGGCACGCACACCTGGCTGGCTGGCTAGGTTTGGGTCTATATGATAGAAAGTGAAATAACACCCAAGTGGTTTGGTCTTAAAATCACACCAACTGACCTGATTTGCTGTCTCACTCTTAGTCACTTGTTTTTTTTTTTTTTTTTTATATTATGAGGAAGAGGTTTAATCCTTTGGCCCTGAACAATTGTTACAACATTTAACAATTGTCAAATGAGTAATTCCATTCCTCTTTGTAATTTTGGGACCTTCATCTATCATTATATATAATAAATACCAGCAGTTTGGTTCCTTCCCGAACTCCATCTTCAACTTAATGTTCATTTGTCACAAGCCATTTTAATTGGTGCACTTCATCTTGTCTTTTGTGATAGTAAAAACTAATCTATCACTGACGGCAGGCCTCCCTCTTAATTTGCCAACTGAATAAAGTGCACATAGAGACTATATATGTACTGTATGTACAGTAGAGTAGAATCTCATGAAATCCCAATATGTAGGGGGCCTTATACTGTATTTCCCATACTTCATTGGAATACACTAACTGACTATAAGGGATTTAAGATATTATCCCCCCAAAAAGACTGAATTATTTTAACCATTGTTTGATTAAAAAGGGTGTGTCCTTTCCGTGATTGAAAATTTAAAAAAAAAGTTAGGTAAATAAGGTAAAGTGAAGCAAGTGTTTTGGCCAGGATAATCATGACGGGAAATGTTCATATTATCCCATGCCTAACCTATAAGTACACATACACAATTGTGTGCTTGCAGAAATGTGTCTGTATAATATGGGATTGTATGAGCTGCTCTGTCTCATGGACGACAGTTTGAGGGTGAAAATTGAGATATACTGTTGCCTTCAAATTACACTGGTGTCTCTCTCTCTCTCTCTCTCTCTCTCCCATCTTCTCATTCTATCTCCCCTCTCTCTCCATCTTCTCCCTCTCTCTTCTTCTCTCCTCTCTGCCACAAAGTCATCTGTCAGCAGTAAATAAATCCCATCAGTTGTCACAGCGACCCCTTGACAACATCCAGGCTCTGAGGGCCTTGCTTCATGCCAGGAATATTCATGCAGACCCCAGACAAGCCAGCAACAGACTCTGACAAATCACTCACTCAGCCACCAACGGACAGGGAGGGAGAGTGCCAACTGCAGGAGGAAGAGACAGAACAACACATTCTGCTACACTGTAGCGTGTATACAGAAAACGCTATGTAACAAATTAAAGGAGTTTTATATGTTTAATATTTAGCTGGAAAGATAGTGAAATTGCCCCAAAGCAGCAACACCTGTCACTTGCCAATACACAATATAACAGCATGTTCTAGATTGAAAACTAGTGGAACAACAACAAAACTATACTACTATACTTAGCTTCTTTCCATCTTATTTATCTATACTTCTTGTAGTGGTAACTTCATTCTTCTCATTATTAGTATTACAACATACAGTATATGTTTACAACAAATTGCTCATCTTTCTATATAGTAAACTATCAAGTGGTTAATTTAGATGTATAGTGTATTTGGTCCGACATGCTCTAATGTGTAAACCATTGCCAATGAATTGAATAAAGCATGATAAGATTGAATATGGAGATGTTGATGTAAAACATGTGTTATCCCTAGTCACTTATTTAGTTTGCAGTGTTAGACCTTTGTTGAATAATGGATAGTCATGATAATCCCTGCAGGAATATCCTAAACATAAACCTCAATATTCCAAGTATTATTACTATACATATGAGTTGAATTGAATTTTTTTTTTAATTGAATTGAATTGAATTGAAAGTGTTTTTATTTCGAACAAGTAAATAAATAAAAAAAAATAACAAAGCAATAATAAACAATAAAATGAATTAAACAAGTGGACAGTTATAGTAAAGTAATATTTACACACAATGAAAACCACAAATGAAAATAAACTGTCTTGCACTTGCTTTACCTGTTCGAAAAGGGGTGAGAAGAAGAAAACTTATTTAATCTCACCCCTTCTCCCTGATTTATATATCTATAATGACTACTGGCTTCCTTATTAATGATATAATAATAATCGAAAAAAAAATAGTACATATTAATATATATTAATTTTCAATATGATACAATTTGTTACCAATTGCATATTTATCTAATAATATCGTTGGATTTATCTAATAATGTTGTCAAATAATCTTATAATAATATCTAATTAAACATTCAATATTATATAAATACCGTCAAATATATACAAATATACATACATGTAAACATATACACTATGTTAAACACCTTCTTCATCCCTGTACCTTGTGAAAATCAATTCTTTGTATTTTATTTTAAACTGGTTAATGTTTGGACATTCCTTGATCTCCCCACTCAAACTGTTCCATAGTCTCACACCACATATTGTAATGCAAAATGTTTTCCTGGTCGTACGGACGCTGTTCACTTTGAAATTAAATTTTCCCCTTAAATTATAACCCCCCTCACGATCATTGAATAATTTTTGTATGTTTAAGGGTAATATGTTGATTTTAGCCTTAAACATTATCTGTGCAGTTTTAAATTCCACCAGATGTGTGAATTTTAATAATTTTGACCGTATGAATAATGGGTTAGTATGATCCAGATATCTCACATTGTGAATAATGCGGATTGCTTTTTTTTGTAGAATAGTGAGTTAACGTAATGATGTTTTGTACGTGTTGCCCCAGACTTCTGCACAGTAACTGAGGTATGGTAAGACTAGTGAACAGTAGAGAATACGGAGTGATTTTTGATCTAGAACCTGTTTTACTTTGTTTAATACATAAATACTTCTTGATAGTTTTGATTGTACATGTGCAATGTGTGATTTCCAACTTAATCTCTCATCTATAATAACCTCTTTCAATTTCAACTCCATTTATATTGATATTTATTTGCGTGTTCATTCTATAGTTACCAAATAACATTATTTTTGTTTTGCTTAAGTTTAATGATAGTTTGTTTTTATCAAACCATGTTTTTATTTTGCTCATTTCCATATTGATGATTTCTTCTAGTTGTTTTAAATTCTCCCCAGAATTGTGGAAGTAGAGAGACAGGTCTGTAGTTGGTGAAGTGATGCTTGTTCCCAGTTTTATACAGTGGTATGACTTTTGCTGTTTTCATTTGGTTTGGAAATGTACCAGTTTGAAATGATAAATTACAGATAAACGTCAATGGTTTTGAAATACCCACAATGACTTTCTTGACCAATGTCATGTCGAAGTCATTAAAATCAGTAGACTTTTTGTTTTTATATTTTGTAACAATATCCAATATTTCTTTCTCCTCTACTGCTTTGAGAAACATTGAGTAGGGATTTCTTTCCAATAATTTATCATAGCTTTCACCAGATGTCCCTGGATCAGGGATTTTTTCTGCCAGTTCAGGTCCAACATTTACAAAGAATTTATTAAAACTGTTAACTACGTCATCCATATTATAATTTTCATTATCCTTATCAATAAAATACTTAGGATAACTTATTTGCCTAGGGCTATTTCTTATAATACCTTTTTGTATATTCCATATTCCTTTAATATTATTCTTGTTATCATCTAATATTTTCTTATAATATTCTTTCTTGCTTATTCTTATAATATTGATTAATTTATTTTTATATACTTTATATTTATTCTCAGCATCTTTAGTTCTATGTCTTATGAAATCTCTGTAAAGTGTGTTTTTCTTTTTACAGGCATTTTGTAATCCCTTTGTGATCCATGGACATTTGTTATATTTTAGTAGTCTATTGTATTCTTGGATTGGACAGTTTTTATCATATAATGACCTAAATATACTTAGAAATGTTTCGTATGCACCGTCAATTTCATTTGCTTGGTATATTATGTCCCAGTTCTGAGCCATCAAGTCGTTTTTTAGTGCATTGATGGTTTCTTCTGACTTCACTCGTTTGTATTCCGTTTGTTTTTCTAGCTTATTTTTGTAATTGCAGTCATAGATTGTAAAGACTGGCAAGTGGTCACTGATATCATTAATCAATAATCCACTCATTACGTTGTTTTCGATTTCATTTGTGAATATGTTATCAATCAAAGTGGCACAATGGGATGTAATTCTACTGGGTCTAGTGATTTTCGGAATTAGGCTCATACTGTACATGGTATTAACAAATTCATCTGTAATGTTGTGTTTATTAGGATTTAACAGGTCAAAATTGAAATCTCCACAGATAAAAACTATTTTGCTGTTTATTTGAGAAAACATACCCTCTATCCAGTCCTTAAATATTTCAATGCTTGACCCAGGAGCCCTATATATACAACTTATTATGACATTTTTGTTTTTTTCCTTGCAGATTTCAATTGTTATACATTCCAGTAAGTTATCAACCACAGTTGTCATACATTCCAATACCCTAAAGTTCAATGACACATCTACATATATTGCCACTCCTCCTCCACCCTTGTTTTTTCTATTATTATACCTGAGTTCATAACCATTTAGTTCGAAATCTATCCCTTTGTCCGTGTTGATCCATGTTTCAGATATGGCAATTATGTTGAACGGTTGTGTGAATTTCTTTAAATATTCCTTGATGTTATTGAAGTTTGCATAAATACTTCTGCTATTGAAGTGTATAATTGATAATTTGCCCTTTGATGTAATGTTCCGGTTATACTGATCATCTGTGTAGTAGCAGCATATATTGTTGTCATTGTTAATATTCGAGAAGAAATTATTGTCCGGGTCTATGTCATGTTCCATATCTTTTAGATTGTGATCTGAGTACTCACTTGTGTTTAACTCCAGTTGTTCATGCTCGCTTATCCTCTGATATATTTGGCTGTTGATTCCACGTGTATTTGGCTGGATTCCGTCAGTGTGTGTCATGATTGTGTGTGTGTGTGTCTGCATGTTACCTCAAATTCCAGTAAATGATTATTGGTATTTGTCCAGCTCTGCGACATCTCTGATTACCAGCACTTTAGCTTCCTCCGGTGGCCCGTTGAGTTTAATGAAAACCTTGCAGTTGGTGGTCCAGGTGTTTTGGATTTGTTTCTGCTTCCTGAGGTAGCGTGCCTGTTTAGCTATTTCGGCGTTGCGTTTGGTGAGATGCTCATTCAGGTATACATCGGATCCTTTAAGACGTCTGCCTTCTCTCAGTAGAGCGATCTTGTTCTTTCTGTTTACGAACCGGATGATTATGGCCGGTTTATCGCTGTTATTTTTCCTCGGCAGAGAGTGGCATGCCTCGATGTGGTTGCAGTTCAGGTGGATCCCTTTGGACTGCAGGAAGGCAGCCACCTGTTGCTCCGTTGAGCCGGCATCCTGTTCACCGGGGCCCCCCTCGCTGTCAGCTGTCACCGCCCGGGCGTATGACCGGGGTTTGAGTGAGTTCCTTATTATCAGCTCGGCTCAATTTTCACAGTGTCCACACTGAAGCCTTAGCCCAATCCTTTTCACCTATCCTGCAAACCTTTCCACCACAACAGACTATTCTTCTTATGCAAGCTTCTTTTTTTAAATTGAATTTGTCTGTCTTTCTCTCATAGGTGATGATAGGGTGTACAAGCATACATCCAAAGTCTGGCCTCTTTGGGTTTGGCATGGCTATTATGCCGTCTTTGCTGTGCAGAGACAATGGTGATGGTGTTGCAAATGCTTTTTGGTGATTTCTTCTCCCTCTTTTTATAATTTCGTATTTTTTTATTTTTCCTTGAATGAGGCTCTCGCTCCATTCTCATTTGGACATTTTCTCCAGTGTGAATAGCTATTATTTTTTAGTAGCTCTGTAAAACTCGTTTTATATTCAATTCCTTGTTGCTCTCTTTGTGTGTGTTTTTTTTGTGTCACATCCCCATCCATAGACGGCCCTGAAAACCTCTGCCAACCCATCCCTTACCTTTTTCTTTCTCTCTCCCTATCAATTGGTCCCTTCACTGTGTGACCAGAAAGAAGGATTTGATGAATGCATATTTCCACTTTATATATTCATGAGAATTTCCTGAAGCCTATCAGAAAGACATAACTTATTCAAGTGGGAGTTATAATTGAAATCCCCTCCATCTCTGCATCAGGAGTTTCGACAAAAAAAAACTTGGGAGGGAAAGCCCTGAAAGGAAGGCCGCACTTTGTGATTGACAATAGGATCACACCTTGAGCTTTCTCCCTAATTTGGCAAGACATTGGACAAGGTGGAAAATGTCTAAGAGAGCAAATGCTTAGTAGTTGGTGGGTGAGAGAGTTCAAGGAGTACAGTAAGTACCTGAGGCGAGGTTGTTATGTAGATTACAAAAGCAGGGAGATGAGCGCCATATGAATCGTTCTGAAAGCATAAAATCTAACGGTTTTGTTGAAGAGACGAGAGAGAAGT
Organism: Hyperoplus lanceolatus; assembly: GCA_026929865.2. NCBI lineage: Eukaryota > Metazoa > Chordata > Actinopteri > Uranoscopiformes > Ammodytidae > Hyperoplus > Hyperoplus lanceolatus. Next base: position 17,151,291 of record CM049409.1, read on the forward strand.
GGCCTTCATCTGAACTGGCTGTTTTTCAGTCATCTGAGTTTGCGGGTAAATACATGAACATCTTCACCTCGCATGGCTAGCTTGCTTGAACCAGACCCATCGTGCAAAAGAAAACCCCCTGTTCATTTCAAAGATAACAGTGAAACCAGGCAAAGAGTTTGGGCTGCCATTTGTGGCGGTTGCTATCTGTAAACCTATCCACATTCTTTAACGGCCACATTCATCCTCACAAATGATATCACCTCTATTGTTTGGCAGATTTGACAAATATTAAGATCGGTATCGGTCGCTTTTGCCCAGATCCCTGAAGACTCCCTTCATTATTCAGCAGTCAAAGCCAGACATTCTCTCAGTAATAGGCCCAAACAGCCAGAGGGATTTAGTTGATCCGCACTGTATACATAAGACCTTCCGTTTTTAGGCAGTGTGTCAAAAGACTGAAAGACTGAATATTAATGAGAAGGTCTAGTCAAAGGATGCATACATATTCTAATTCAGGGGGACTTTTCAAAACTCTTTTTCACTGATGTTTATTTTGTCTATTTGGAAAACAAAACCGGCCAGTGATTGGACTTTTAATCAGTAAAGCATATACACTGCATACAGATAGAGGTTTTTATCTACCGCTGATGGGGAGACGAGGATACACACAAAATGTTGAGAGGAAAAGTGCAGGCAAGTTTAATCATGCTCTGGAATCAGAAAAATAATACAAATAGAGGAAGTTAATGTATCAGGGGTAAATGCATCAACAACAGGCCGAAAGGAGAAAATGAGCTTCATCAAATCGATCAAGCTGCATTTCAGTCAGAATAGACAAGTGAACACACACGTAAATGAATACTCATAGACCCACTCACATGCACCAAGCTACAATGGTATGGCCCCTTAGCAGGCTGCCTGAGGGTCTGGCTTCAGAAAATGCCATTGCAAATTGAGATCGCACAACAGTTAACGCCACACTGACATTCCCCAGCTGGCTGCTCACAAAGGTCAGGGCCCCCACCTGAAGGCACAAACAGAGGGAGATGGTAGCTGTGGTCACTTCTGAGATTTGACAGCCTTCAACAGCCAGCTACAAGTGCATTATTAACTGTGAGTGGTGGGTGCTCAGGAGTATTATGGGCTGAGAGTGAGGCCATTGGCAGCTTTGTGCTCACTATGTGCCAAAGGAAATAGGTGATGTTTGGCTTGGAGATTGATCCAAATGTGTGTCTTGTAATTGCCACTGCTCACTGCTGCTTTTAATAAGGATTTGATGGAGCCGTGTGATGCCAGAGAAAGGTGTCTCCGTTCAAACTCTGATCATGTTAAGGAGCTCTGATCAAGTGTATCACATTTTCATTTGCCTTGCCTTACTTAAAAGAAAGATGACCTTGCCTTCCACCTTTAACAATTATGTTGTTCTAAAAACCTGATGAAATGCATTCTGTACATCAGCCAATCAGAATGGAGTATGCTCCACATCAATTTGCACTTTCATATTTAACCAAGCCGATGAGTGTATGCAGTGTAGCAACAGGCAAACAGGGACTCATGTCATGTTTCATACCCATTCAGTTGCTGCTGTGACATGGTTAAGTGTCATGGATCATCAATGTCTAACATATTGTATATGGAACCTAATTAGAGACGGTGGTCACTTAGTGCATATGTGCAAGAGAACATACACTTAGCTAACAAATATGCATGCTGCACTGCATGTACACACACACACGCACACACACACACACACACACACACACACACACACACACACACACACACACACACACACACACACACACACACAGAAACACGCCCCTTCCTACACAACACACTCCTCTCTTGACAATAGACAGACACACACAGGGTTGATGGTGTATAGCGTTTGAAGGGCATCACCGGTGTCTCTGTCTCTCAGGTATCAAGAAGATAGCAGGGTAGCTGGAACGTCATTTATCTAGCTGACAGGGACAAGCCTCTGTGACAGCAACAGTCAGCCGAGCAGCACAGCGGCAAGGTTCTCTCTCGGTAATACCACCGCCCCAACTACTGCACACAACAGCAATCCATTACAACAAGCATGCATGGTCTATTGTGCCGATGTAAAAAAAGAGAAAAAGTCAATTTAGTCCAATATTTCATTCATAGGACCTTCAAAGCACGTAGCGTCTTCCTCCTCAGTTCCCTGTTGCTCTGCTCTCTGTACTGTCAGATAAAGCGGCAATGGCCCAATGAGAAACTGCCGAGATATAAAATAAAGCAGGCAGTTCTACCACAAGCACCTATGATTATGCCGCTCTTATATTCACTTGAGAGTGCCTCCAAGTTTGTTATACTCTTTTCACCCCTATAATAAATTAAACTGGCCTTTGAGTTTGTCTTTTGGCATTAAAATGTCGTTAGTCTCACCGTGCTTAATTTCATGCTAAAGTGAAGTGATTAAGTGAAGCTGAAAAATATTTTATCAGGGTTAAATTGCGGGGGCGGTTGTGACAATGTTCAATGATAGCAGTAAATATTGATAAATAAGGCTATATTATGAACAGAGGATTGCTGGAGTGACTAATGAAGCTGAAACATGTACAAGCATTTATATTGAGCAAAGTAACTTTTTTTTTTTTTTTTTTATCACATTCACATAACTGAGTGACTATAACCACAGGTTTGTCAAAAACTCAAATTGCATATTTTCTTCTTTCTGTCAAGCTTATTAACTTTTGTTTTAGCTTTCCGTTAAAGAAAGAGCCGAAAAAGGACAACAACAAAAAAACACTTCAAATGCGATGCAATGATCTAGCTGTGGATGTGTGCTGGTATGTGTACAGGTTGTCAGGGAAGCAGGGTGACATGGAGGTGGCTCATAATCAGCTCACTCTCTGCACACTGAATCAGGTTGAGGATTACATGCCTTATGCTGACTCTAACACTAATATGGCTGCTTTCAGCCTGGCTCATCTGTTATAGTGGAGGCATTAGTGTTTGTATGTTTGATTTTTTTTTGTGGGGGGGGGGGATTTTGGATTGTTGCTGCAGCAAAATAACCTTTTTACCCAGAGTCAAAAAATATATTTTAAATTAATTACTTCAACATCTGTGAACACAATGATTTGAGTTATACAATCCCAGTTATATTTTTATACAAACACATTTTAGTGTGACAGCCTGTGTGTTTGGATTTAGATTTTGGCTGAAAATCAAGGCAACCTCCACCCACCCATCTGGCAGTTACATCTGTACTCAGACTTATTTACTGCACTGCTAGGCCTTATGTAAACGGAAATGATGAAGAGAAGATGGAGGAAGGAGGAAAATAGAGGGATGGAAAACCAGAAATGATAAACGAAATATGTAAAGGTTCAAATATGGGTTTAAGAGAGAGTGAAGAGGTTAAAAAGCAACTTGTGATCAAGTAAGTAGGTTTTATCATAACATCACTTTGCCTTCATAATAAGTAATCACAAATTAATAGTACTAATCATATGGGAAATAGGTTTTTCTTTGCTTTTGCAGTTGCACCAATGAACTAACAGCCTGGCACTTTTCACCAAATGCTCGGATACTTTAAAAAAAAATTGAGCAAACGTTATCAACAATGTTTTTTTTTATGTATTTGTGAATATGTTGATTTAAATCAGCATGGCAGAGCCAAGCACACCAACACTGGCAAACAACACAAAAAAAGAAAAACAATTTCCATGCGATGATTGCATTTCATTATTTCTCCTGGCTTGTCGCATATACGTAAGAGAAGGGAACAAGAGTGGTGACAAATAAATGTGCTTGAGTGGCTCTAAAACCAACATTTAAGTGATGCTTAGAATTTAAACCCACAGCTACTATCAATACAGGCTCTGTCCCTAGAGGTCTAAAGCAAACATGCAATGCCTTCCTTTTCAGTATGAATTGTAATTGAAGTGCAATTCTCATGGGAAAGAAAATGGGAAAAAGGAGGCATGGGTTGAAGGGGAAAGACTGTGTGTCTAAGATAAAGCAAACGTTATATGCTATGAAATAAAAGTATAAATAAGGGAGGATGCAAGGGGATTTTCCAAGTGCAGTGAACGGAAGCCACTGCCAATCAGAAATGTGCATTAACTCGGTGTACAAGCCAATAGGGATAACATAATGGGGGCTTCCCATCCCTGCTTCGGAGCTTGTTTCTGTCATTGTTAATCTCAGGAAGTAAAACAAACCTATTCAAGTTTTAACGGTAAAGCAAATGGATGCATAATAAAGCAATGATTATAGATTGACTTGACTTTCCATTTCTTCTTGTTGCTTGAGATTATGTTTCGGAAAGGGGTTATATTGTTTTGTCATAATTCACCAATAATAATATTGGCCTTCTATTGATCTATTGGAGATTTAAGTGAAAACGGTAAAAGTCAACTAATGCCACGTGTAAGCTCTGTACTTGTTATATGTTGGTTGCGATCAGAGGTGGAAAGAGTACAAAAATATTCTACTCAATTAAAAGTATGATTACTTGGATGACATTTTACTTAAGTAAAAGTAAAAGTACTGGTCTAAAAATCTACTGAAGTAAAAGTGAAAAAAGTAGCTGATTTAAAATGTACTTAAAGTACAAGTTACTAGTTACTTTTTAACAGCGGGAGGAGGCAGGGGTCTCTTCAGTGTAGGGGATATACATCTCAAACTAGTTTTGTTTAATTACTGCAACACTTTTACAAATTAAAGTGCACAAATTAAACAAATAATGTCACCACACATGTATGGATGTGTCAGTATACTTTAGATAAGCAAACATGGAGCAAATAGTCTGTTGATGTGGGAATGGGAATGTAACCGGTCAACAGACCTAAACAGACTGCAGCTGCAGTTCTAATAATGTAATTGTGTATAATTGATCTAAACCATGGACATTGCATGGTTAGGCTGCTCAATTTTGACAAGAATCATAATCTTGATTATTTTGATTGACATTGTGTAATCACAATTAGTATAGACAATTATTCATTGATTTAAGAACTGCAACATGCACTTATTTAACATTTGAAACCATGACTTTTGACTTTAAACATATCCTAATTGAACTGAAAACAAGGAAAATGCAAATAGCCTAAGTAAAACATATCTTTAATAATTAAATTAAATAAGTGTCAAAATCAAAATAAAGCGTTGCAAATGTTGTTGATAGGGCACGTCTTTTGCTAGCAGGAATGTGAGGGCATATTTTATTTATATCTCATGGAGCTGGCTGGGCAAGTTGCATTGTAGGCTACAGTGTTCTTAATTGATGACTGTTGTGGTGGCAAGAGTCAAGGAGCTTTAAACGTGTTTATTCCTTTATTGCTTGGTCATAGACCACTTGGATTCGACTTAAAGTGAGTAAACTAATTGGTCGTGATGTTATGAGGTGCAGCTGGGTCGCATATGCCTTTTTTTTTCTCTCTCTCTCACGGTCGCGCATGTCATCTGACTCGCGTGTCCGCGAGTAACATATCTTGCCCATTAGTTTTACCTTTCTTCTCGACCAAAGGCTGACTTTCTGCCGTCTTCTGGAAGTGTTTCAAAGCTCCCGGCAACATGCACCGTCTCCATCCTACTCTGCACTGTTAAAGCCACTACGAGTAACATGGCACGTTGGCGTCTCCTTTGGACAAAAGAGGTAGTATTTTTACGACGCCCGCTGTCGCAAAGCTGTTTTGGAGCTCGTGCCAGGCGCGTGAGTGTGAACTGAGAAGGGAGCAATATAGCGCATGTCCGTGTGTTGAAAGTGTGAGGACTCTCAGGCTACGTGTCCGACTCCTCACAGAAAGCGAATGAACGATAGACGGCAGTTAGTATGGATCACGATGAGGTAATGTGTTTATGCAATACAGGATGTGTGATTGGTAATAGTCTCATTAATCACCTTATGTATGCAGATGATTTGGTTATATTTTGCCCATATAGTGCTGGTTTACAACAACTTTTAAAGGTTTGTTCCCAATATGGTGTGGATTTTGATATTCGATATAATGCAAATAAAAGCAATATTATGATTGTCAGAGGCAAAGAAGACAGGAAATTGGTGTTTCCTGATTTCTTTTTATCTGGTACTGCTCTTAAAGTATGTGCTGATGTGAAGTATTTGGGCCACCATTTTGATAATGATTTGTCTGATGATAAAGACATCAAAAGACAGTGTCGTAAGATGTATGGTCAAGCCAATATGCTTGCACGTAAATTTAACATGTGTTCTACTGATGTATAGGTCGCACTATTTAGAGCATTCTGTACCCCGCTATATACTGCCCATTTATGGCGTGCTTACAGAAAAAACAATATGAAAAAACTGTGGCTTATAATGACGGAATGCGGATGCTTCTGAGAATACCGAGATGGTCTAGTGCCAGTCAAATGTTTATAAATGTTGGTGTGCCTACCTGTCATGCTTTAATTAGGAATTTGATGTATAGTTTTATGTGTAGGTTGACAGCATCTGAAAATAGTATTATTCAGGCATTGGCCAAGCCTGGTTTTAGCTCTGTCAGGTTCTCATCCACTCTCTGGAGACATTGGAGAGCATCTTTGTATACTGCAAGTGTTGTATGCTGATCTCTTATTTTATTTGTGTTTTTTTATTTTTTATTTTTTTTTTTATTTTAATCTGCATGCATTGGTGTGCTTTCTTGTTGTTATTTTTTTGTATTGAGTCTATTTTTATACATTGTACTATGGATCTTCATGTGTCCTGAATAAAATCATATATATATATATATATGTTGTTGTAAATAATTACTATTTCAGATAATGGTTATCTGATGATGGTGAAGCAAAGCAAACTTTGTGTTAGTACCAACCGCTCATTCATTTAGGAGTAAACACTGCAGTCTAGTTTCGCTCTCGTGAAATTGTATACACGTTGCTTGGCAACGCCCTCGTCCCCACCACCCCCCGTAGCCTATATCACTCTCCCTTTTGGCTTTTCTTCATTGCATTTTCTTTTTTTTTCTTTGATGGTTCAGCCCCGTTATCGGTCATTATGACGACAAATAACTGTATCAAACAAGGCTCCCGCTCCCCTTCCCTCACCTGGAGGGATAGGCTTCTCAATTCACGTTGTTGCGCCACACTGAAATCTGCGACCAATACGGATATGTGACCATAGAGCCTGCACGAGCGAACCGAAAATCGGACTGGGTGTGCGACCAGACCAAATGCAGTAATAAAAACTATTTAAAAACGTCTTTCTTTGCACTGATTGTCTCGTTTGCTGTTAAAGGTAATTAATGATTATCAGAGGAAACATGAGGCTGTTTAAAAGATATTTAAATGTTACTCGTAGCCGCTTTAAGCTGAACGCTAAACTAGCCTATCATGTGAGGGAGGGGCCGATCGCACGGCTGGATGAAAGGTTCGCTGCATTTAAAAGCCTTCACGTCTGCACGTGCGGTACAATGATAGTTTAACTAGGATTATTTTGTTTTAATGATAGAGGGAAGCAATGTTTGTTGTTATCATTTAGTCACAATGTGTTCTCTCCTCCTGTCGATCATTCACTGTGTTAGTTTCCGGTGTTGTGCCGTAAAAATAAAAGCCCCCCGCGATATTTCTTTTCTCTCCTTTAGCCTATCTATTTTTTTACTCAATAACGCAGGTGATATAAAATGTAGTGAAGTACAATACTTCAAAATAAACATACTCAAAGTAAAAGTAAAAGTATAGGTTTTAAAAATCACTTAAACAATTACAAGTACACGAAAAAACTGCTCAATTACAGGAACGCGAGTAAATGTAATTCGCTACTTTACACCCCTGGTTGCAATCATAATTAACTATTGTTGGACAGTGGATATGTGCATTTACAGGATTAGTCTGAGTCATTTATATTAATATGTTCATACTTATTATTGCCATGAAAATGGTTCCCCATTCAAATCCATGGTATTTGTTAAGAATCCAGGCATAATACCGCTCTCGTCTTTCGCTATCAACTTTTCAAGTCGCCCTTTCAAGCCGGCAGGTGGTGAGTGTTTGATGCCTAAAACATACAATATTTTTGTTGAGTATTCCTTTGAAGCGAACAGATTTCAGTGGGGCGCTGTGCAGAGAGTGAACCCAGGGATCACACACACACAGCAGCAGCACCTCTTTGGAAAGCTACTCCTCAGTCAATGAAAGCCAAGCTCAAGCCAAACCAAGAGTTACTCCAGCTATGCAAAATAAAATAAAATTATTTGCTTTGCTTTAGAGCATTGGCTTTATACTGTATGATCCTTGCCCTTATACCTTGTAGGTTGGGAGTCCAATGCCCCAGATAAGTAGGGAGAATTATTGCAAACCAGATGGCACTGTCTGTACTCTCTTACGTATGATTCACACTACATTATATTAACATTGTGAATATTTGGCACTTATCCACTGAGGATCTTTAGTCCCCAATGTGTGTGTAATTGATATTATGAATTGAAGAGCTAATGGAAAAGAGTGGGCACAAGGGGTCAGTCCTCTTTAGGGAAAAAATAGCTCCACACACTGTAACAGATGCACAGAGGGTTTCTGCTTTTCATCACATGATCGTTTGATTGCCTGCAGCCAAGATGGGCTTTGCCACAGACAAAAATCCAAGGAAATTAAACTATAATTGATTCATGCTGGGGAAAATGGCATCTTTGCCCAGCCATTTACCTCAGGGATTGATCATTGAAGAAAAAAAATCACAGTACATGTCAGTCAGTAAAGGAAAAGCTAAAACAGATATGACAACGGGCACAAACATGGTAGAGAGGCAGTGGATTTTAAAGAGGGGTTTGCGTGTGTTACTGCTTTCCACCATGGCATGTTTGTACAGAGAACATAGTGTCCGCAATCGCAAAGAGACATTTAATGCCATGGGATTTGAGGTGTTAGTGGAAGAGGCAAACACACATTTTTGAGCTGCAGTAAATAAATCCTAATATAACTGAAAGACAACACGATAGAGTATCTGAGAGAAAATAATTGATGTGGGAAAAACAACCAGATCTGATCAAATTAAAAGAAGATGGCAGGAAATAAGGAAAAAAAATAGCACTTAATAAAATCTCGGCAAATAAAGCAGGTTGCACATGAGTGCAGTGGATCGCTCCTATTACTTTTTGGAAACCAGCCATCACATAAAAGACATGTTGGGTTTTCATTCAGTGCATCCTACATGCTTGGAAATCTTGCAAACTCAGAAAGAAAGGGCCGATATTGCATAATGATTAAGGCAAATGTACAAAATGGACAGCGCCTGTTATTTTGCAGCACGCACTGTTAGCAGAACGGCTTTCACAGTTATTTTTTTCCGAATTAAATCCAGTTTAAACACATTTTTACACACACAAATGTTTAGTAAATCAGGCCCTAAAGCTGACAGAAATCAATAGCTTGTATTTCATACATATGCTCAATAACACCTCCAGTGTACTGTGGAATGCATGTCAATACAACACAGAGCAGATTTGACAAGTTGCTTCTGGCTGAACATGTCCATTAGGCTCTCATAAACACATCTTAGTCTGATGGTCATTTGGGTTCAATACCACTGTTTTGCTGCAGACTAACGTGTGCTTGAGAGTGAGAGGTGATTATAACAAATGATGTTACTGAGGTCTTTACACAAGTCAAAATACATGTTTTACCATGTGTTGAGATGTCTGGATTTATGTATAGTTTTATAATGCCAATTTGAACATCGACATAACACCTGCTGGCATGCTTAGCGATCTAGTGTGGATGAGTATCCCTGATCAGCAAGAGCTACATGGGTTTATCCACGGCCCAATATAAAAACTGACAAAATAAACAATACCATATTACCACTTAATTTAATATGTTTATTGTGAACAATGCTCATATTAAAAGCAGGCTTTAATCCTCCCAGTGGTGAGCAATTTAATTGAACCTTATTCGTTGGGACAGTAACAGGCCATTAATAGGCACAGAGTGTGAATTTTGAAAGCTTATAATTCTTACAGGACCGATAACGTAATACACCTTCAAATGCTCCTTTAAATAGGATGCATTATTGTTGTTCCACCATTTACACATACTATCAATGGTATTACAACTGTAGCCAAAGGATGCAGGGATGGGGGTTGGATTTATCATTTATTTTGTATCCAATCTGTAGGGAAGTCAACTTAAATACAGTAATAAATGACCTTTCTTTCATTTTGAAAAACAAACGACTAAAACTACAAGAAACCACAAGATGGAAATATATATAAATATACAAAGACATCTAAACAAAGCTATTTCACATTGTAGTTATAATATCAAATGCTAAACTATTAACAGAGAACTGGGGAGCTATTCTGGCCTGAAATCCCATTGATATTTTAGCATTGTTATCAATTCACTCTTAAGCAGCATGTTATCCAACCACAAACTAAATACTAGCAGGCAATTTTCTCATCCTCGTCCTTATCAGACCATCTGTGTTGTGCATTATGTGCTCCCTTATGCATATTATATGCACTATTATAAAAGACTATCAACCTCTCAAGTTCAACCGCAGAGCTATACAAAAGGCCTAAGTGATTGCAGGGGTGTTACAAAGGCCCATTTAGAATGATCGTATGGTTCATGACCATATTTCTCAGTCACTCGTTGGTGGAGAACAGAATGCACCCAACAGTCCTGCAGGGTCTGTTTGCCTCTCAACTCTGTGATGGCACATAGCTACCACTTGAATCAGTATACATGCAATGCATAAACATATTTAGAATGGGAAAAGCTTTAATGAGAGAGAGAGAAAAATAGAAGCTCTAAAATTTGCGTGTTCATCTGGTTGCACTTGCCATCTACGATAGACCCCTGGAGACCACAGCCTCCTGGAATTTGAATTGCAAATAGGCCACACTCTTTTTTTTCTTATTTTTCTTTTAATTTACAGATTAATTTCTCCACAGTGTGTCTTTGAGTGGCTCTGCAAAGAAGGTGGCAAGTGTCTGCAGAGATCACCATGCTGAGGGCAACTCCTACACAGCTCCATTTGAGAGAGTCGTTGTCATGTTTATCACCCAATAGTGTGCTTGTTTGAAGTAATTGCCCTAAGGCTTTCTAGTGGAGCGTGGCATCAATGGCGGGTCTGTTGAGACAGTGATAAGTCATAGAACAAGAAGAGAGAGTAGCCTCTTGTCAGTTTTCTGGAGGAGCCATCTTCAGGATGAGGGACAGGTCAAATCCTCTCCACTGTACTGTTAACAAGAGGCTCCCTCTCAGGTCAGTTTCAATGTATTATATTATTTTTTATGGCAATTGAAAAAATATGGTTTACTTATTCTTAAACCATATATCAAATTTTGTGGACCACTGCATAACAAAGAAGCTTGATCTTGGCCTTTCCTAAACACAGGTGATATAAAAAGTACAATACTTCAAAATAAACATACTCAAAGTAAAAGTAAAAGTATAGGTTTTAAAAATCACTTAAAAAATTACAAGTACACGAAAAAACTGCTCAATTACAGGAACGCGAGTAAATGTAAAGGTACATACCTGTACAATTAGATGTAACGCTTTCCATAATCTGCATGTGCATTAATGTCTTTATAAACAGCTTTTATTTGTGGTGCAGAGCAACTTTGTAAAATGGTGGGACTTGGTTTAAGAGTAAGGCTTTTTGCATACATTACATGTCAAGTTATCTATACAAATCACAAGACCTACTCTGACGTTGAGTAACGTCTACAAAAAACGAGGACATAAAAGTACCCTACTGTTGTAACAAGAAAAAGCTAATTAGGCTGCCTTTAATTTTTTGGTCCAGTGGCATTATTAATAAAAAACAATTGCAAGAATGTCCCGCTATAATATGCTATATTAATCAATTCTATATTGCTCCCACAAACACTTTTTATAGGTCAGTAACGGATGAGGAACAGTCCTATTGGCTGCTATATAGTGAGACTAAAGGGCCGTTTCTATTGGACATGACCTTGTGTTGAACAGTCTGGAAGCGGAGAGACTTTTGTGTAAATTATTTCTTGACAAAGTGCTTTGGCAAACAATGGAGGAGTAATGGTGTGTTTCACAGAGACAAGCCTAGCGCCTCTTGTATTCACAGGGGTGAATGCACTGGACGCCATTTAGTGCACATAAAAATGGCTTTTGGCTGCTGGCAAAAGTCTGAGCTCCTCACTAAGGTAGGACCAAAGATAGACACAGGAAAGCGTTTAATAAAAAAAATTATGACGTAATTAATTCAATATAAAAGAAACTTCTATGACAGTGATTTTTTCCCCAGCTTTCATAGGTGCATTTATCCATTTGTCAGCTGTGATATATACTGTGATATATATATATATATATATATATATATATTCTGATTTATTGAATGAACAAACCGTGTTTCAAAGCAACACTGAGTTATTCACAGATCAGATGCTCAGCTTTTCTGAAAATGTCTTGCTAAAGGTTCCAGTTACAACCAAATATTATGTTTCCTAACAGATCTATGACATAATGAAATAAAAAAACAAATTGTGATGGGGGATGTTGGTGGAGTGTATTTGGAAACATGAGGAAAAGGGAGAAAGAGAGGAGGAGCCAGAGAGCAGGAGGGAAGGGAGCAGCACAGATGCCTGGCTTTTCCAGTGCAGTGCACTGAAACATGAGCCAACACCACAATTAGGATCCGCGGAGATTCTTGAATAAGACATTTATCAAAGAAAACAACGTTTCCTGTGTCGTATCCTGAACCTGAAAACTTTAATACGATTTTGTTTTCATTGCATCTTTTATTGCATCTGTGTGCAGGAAAAAGCTAAATGAAAAACAAAATAAAGCCATTGCCGAGTGAACCACAAAGAGAGGTTGCTGTTTGTGTGTGTGTGCATGCTAATGTTTGCCTGTGACCAGGCAACCCTATACACAGCCTGGGCCTGTGGAAATCAATTCCACATCTCTGCACTACCTTGAACCGACCTTGTGCTGGCACAGCCCATCACATATATGCAGCCTCTGTGTGATGGTGCACAAAAAAAGTATGCAATACACAAAAAAACATACATTTTTCAACTTATATCAACATAGTTAATTTAGCTGAACTGCAGAGAGAAATAGGCCGTAATTTAAAAACAGCTTATAGCAGAGATGGTGTGTTTTATCTGTGGTTGTTATGCTATTAATACAATCTCATTATGATTGTAAGAAATCCTATTTACATTGTAAATATAAAACATTGTTTACTACACTCCAACAGTTTTTTGTATATACTGTTTTGTTTGTTGTAAATACAAATACAAATAGGATGTATATGTATGTGTACATTATGTGGTACTAATTATACTACAAAAGCAGGGTCAGACCCTCCTCAAAGTGGCTGTGAGCAACCTTAGTTTTTGTTGATTCTAGTGGCAACTTTGGACAAATGCGGTAGTGTTTTTACAACACTGGCATCTGCTGTTATAAAGATATTTGCTAGTGTGTGCCTGCGGCACGTGCATTGTTTTAGGTAGAAAGTGAAAGAGACCACAGGACGCGGAAATGTATATTATGTGACTTTGCAAGATTAATATTGATAATATGATGGTGAAGCAACGTATACATTGATTTAGTATGGTTCTGGACACACAGGAAGTTACAGTCTGCCTGTCATAAATCATTGTGTAAGTTCCCGGGAAATCAGACCTGAGCAAAGGCATTAATAGTAACTGCATACAAATAGTGTTCTTTTCGCTGATGGTCTCATTTGCTGTTATAGGTCATTCATAATCACCAGAGGAAAAATGAGACTCTTTTATGAACATTTAAAAGTCCCTTATGATGTTTGACCAAACTGCAGCCCTGAGTTACCTCTACCTTTAAAAGAGAAGCCTAAACACTGCCGTCAGGTTCCTGTCAGTGGAACTCAACACTTTGTGCACAGATGTTTGACATGAAAGCCTTTTACTGGCTAAAGGAGCATTATGCCTCAATGTCTCAATGTCAATGTACGTTTGAGTGTGAATCATCTGCAGGAAACAGTGAGCTTTATTGACCACAGCCTAATATCGATTGAAAAAGAAGCAAAGTAGAACGGCTATTATTGGAAACACAGTTTTATTGCAAGACCAACCATTATTTGAGAATTTACAGCATATAATCTATAACTCAATTGTTTTTGTCATTTGGTGCTTGAGTAATGAACAACACAACTTGTCAGTAACACCAGCAACTACTAAGCCAGACACCTTTGCAATGGATATACATTTAAACTTAGGACCTACACTTGTAAGGATTTCAGTTTTTGACAAAGCATCAATATCCTTCCATCCCAAACGACCTCAACTGTAAAACACTGCAGCAGGGGCGACATTTGAAGGGATTTGCTCTTGTTTGCACACGCTCCCTCGCTGTTTGCAAGCATCTTTCTCTGCAGCCAGAAAAGAGGTTTGTGCGGTTAGGATCTAAGACCATCTTGGGCGTAAATGTGCTATTTTTTTATTCATAAATCTCTCATTGTTGTGGCTTTGTTGCCGCCCTGTGCAGGTTACCCCATCTCTGGAAGCAACATAGTGGGTATAAAGAGTACAGAATAGACAAAGATGAGGGATGGGTATCTCTTTTTCTTCTCTCTTCCTCACTCTCTTAACTATTCACTTCACGTCACAGGTGTATCCTCTCTCTGGGTGGGAATACACCATCTGGCACTTTGGATTTCGATGCTATATTTAATATATTAAAATGTGAAACATTCTCACAAATCACCATAGCACATGATCTCATGGTGCATTTGTTAATGTACTTCAATTTAGTATGAATCTCACAGCACAAGATTTCTGCATCTGAAATGTGCATGGGATACATATGGTCTTAAATGGAGTTTCGGACCTATTTGAGTATGAATTACATGTTTGTAATAAGAGCTTGAGGTGAGAGCTGGGGGGATTGTGGAGGAGTTAGAGGCAGAATGCAACATATGAACATATAATTGATTTTGTATCTAATGGTGAAACATTGGTTCTTCTTGGCTGTAATTGTTCTATCCATTAGACCCAAGTCAAGCTTCCTCTTCCCTCTGTAAAAGTAATGGACTGCAGTTACACATATCTCTTATCGAAATAGGTTTGTGTGCGTGTGTGTTTCTGCTTTTAAGCATAAGTCTGTGTATTTATTACTCTGTGTATTTGTGTGGTTGTGTTGTGTAAGTGTGTAAGTATTTATGATCATCCTACTGTTTTCATTCATCCAATATCAGTTGTATTGCCCTTGAAACACATTGCATAACTTGTATAACTAAGGCTAATCATTTTCAATATTAGGATTAATTATTTTTCATTTGAGGCAGCCTCTGGTTACCATGATTTCCCTGTTGTGAATTGTCTCATCAATTAACATCATTCACATAGTTTTTTCTACTCTGGTTTGTACAATGGTTAGCCATGATTGTATTACATATTCAAAAAGTGAATATACTGTGGGTCAAGCCCAGCAAGAAAATCAGGCTTCAAATAGAAGCTCCGCTTGCTTGCAAAAAGTCAAATCATTAATGAATGTTTTCCGATGTGTTTACATGAAGAAAAAAATAAGATAGACAGCCTTAGATATACATCAATGTGGCTGCTCCAAGACATGGTTCTAGTGGGATCTTAAAAAGCACTGGTACATCAACAATATCTTCCAATCATTCATATAATATCTGACAGATAATCTGGGGATTCATGCTGAATTTGTGTTATAGCAAAGTCTCAATCAAATGCGGCATGATCATCAATTATTGCATGAAAATATGCCTGCAGAGTCACACACATCCATACACACACAAACACACCATGCTACACATAGATAGGTATCCCATGTAAGAAGGAAACCAATATTTCTGAAAGTGCATATGCTGCATAACTTTGTTTGACGGCTAAGTAATTAAACTCATCCAAGCACGGGCTGCATATCAAATGGCAGTCGCTGCATAACACATGGTGCGGGCCTAAATTAAATGAATTAAAAGTGATTCTGTTGTGAGAGTGGCGCTCTCGAGCGAATCAGCCACCATTTTGTTGGGAGCACAACACGTATGCAATATAAATATGGGTACACAGCAAATTCACAAAGAACACACACACACACACACACACACACACACACACACACACACACACACACACACACACACACACACACACACACAGAGTTTACTGGAAATTAACCCAATTCTGTGAGTGGCGTTGGCTGCTTGTTGTGTAGTGTTTTTTCTGCCACAAAGCCAGGCGCACAGATGTGTCAGCCAAGCGTGAAACAAAGCCACAGATGTAAAACTCAGCAGCAGATAACTCTGAAAGATGGTCTGAATGTCAGCAACATCGTGACAAGGCAGTGAGCGACTTTGTAGGATTCTATCAACCCTGAAGCCAAAGAGGAGTTTTAAACGGTAGCTGGCCAAAAAGCCTGACATAATATTTATTCATTCCAGATGCAATGCTCAAAATAGTATATAGAACAATTCCATTGGGAGCTTTATACTACTGCATCTTTGCATGTAGTTTTCTCCACACAATATAATAAATGAAAACTATAACTAGTGGTTACTGTGAAAATGTACATGCATCACGATATCAGTATGATGGATAGTTCTGAAAGAAAAACTAATCTACAGTGCATTATGTAGTTCAAATTAAAGCACCAGGATTAAAATACAGTTTTTAATTGAATGCATAAGCAATAACCACAACCCATTAATATAATATAATTACCATACTCTCCAAAAGGGCATTCACTCTTGAAACTGCATTTTATTGATATATATATGACTAAATTAAGTATTGCATTATTGAGCTCTACTCTTTTGGTTCCTAGTGATGGTTAAATACCACATGCACTGTATAGTTCAGTCCCACTGCTCTCATTTCCAGCACTGGCAGGTGACAGTTTTCAGCAATCAGGCTCTGATAAACCCATAGCGTACACGGGCTGCACCGCACAAAATGTCGAAATGACAAAAATAGAAATAGACCGGTGAAAAACGCTGAACATAGGAGCTTTGAAGTCACAATTTCCGTCTTACTGCAATCATTAGAAACAGGTTTCCAATGAAAGCATTGCTCTATGTTGGCTGGATGAGTAAATAGCCAAGTTATACCCACACAAATTAATCTTCAAATGGACAATTATGATGTAGGCTTTGATCAAGGTGTGTCTTTACATACGTAATTGATCTGAATTATTATCCGACCAGTGACTAAATATCCTCATGAAAAAAAAGGCAGAAACAATCAAACTGTGCATGCTTGTAAAGGCCACTATCTTTCACTAGATGAAAAGTGAGTGGAAGTATCACCTGCAGGGGGAGCATCTGGCTGCTGGCCCCCGGGCTCTCCATCAGTGCCTCTCCCCAGCTATAAGGAGTTCCCTGAGCAGAGAGCTACAGAACCCTAAGGGTGTATTCACACTGGGAAAGTCCGCTAGTTCACTTGCTTTGGTCCAGACCAAATAGAGTTTAGATTTTTTTTGTTTGATGTGGTCCACTTTCATGTTGCCCCTTTTGCAAGTGAACCAGCATTAAGAAGTAAAACCACACGTGATCTGAGGTCATTCATTCATTGGACAGACATTCTGGGGTGGGGAGAAGCAGGAAAAACAAAGTAAAAACTGCGAAATATATAACTGATACGATATGGGGTTAAAAATAATAAATAAATAAATAAATAAATAGGCCTACATCTAGCCTATAAATAAAATCTAAAAAAAAACATAAAATTATTGTTGTTTCATATGGTTATACTATGTAGGCCTGTGTCAATGTGTGGCTTGTAGCCTACGATGTGAAACATGATATTTACTGTATTTTTGCTGCTGGACGCGCTGCTCGCGAGGAATAGGCTCAAGCTGACACACAGCTGATTTAGCCGTGTGTCAGCTGGGTGTGAGTTCAGCGCGGCTTAGCTCCAAACTGACACAGGGATAGTATTGACGGTCCCGTAACATGGGAAGCAGAATAAAAACACGCACTTCATACAAAGCGCAGCGTGAACCTGCTGTCACTGTGCGGGAGACGCTCACCTCTCCTTCATCTGATCGCTGAACACATCAGCATGTTTACGCGTCCTGTCTATCAAATGTAATTCGCTCGGGGCTCCCGGTCAAACCACAACTAATCTTCCTAACGATGGCGACAACAACGCTTTCCTATAATGTGAAGCTGACAGCGATTTATTAAAAAAGAAAAGGCACAGTGCTTCCTGCAATTGGGTCGGATCGCGTCCGGCCAAATTCACACCACAAACGAACTGCAGCAGAGTGCGTTTTGAAGCGCATCGAGACCACCTCTTCAGCTGGGTCTCGGAGCGTTTGTTTGGTCCGCCCCCGAGTGCGATTGCTGTATTCACACCTGTCTGAAAGATGCGCACCAAAGGTGGAAGTGCATCTGAGTTCGTTTCAACTGAACTAAACACGGCATGTGTGAATACACCCTAAGGCTCAATACCCAACACCTGCTGCACAATACGCTATGCCAAGCACACACAGCTCCCATTGCTAATTTGTCATTGGGGCTTTGCATTTTATTTATTTTTCATAGAAGCTCTGAAGATGAAATAATATCTAATAAATTCTCAAAGGGGAATCATATTGCATCATTACACTGTTTTCACCTGACTTGATTACGTTGCTATTTCAAATCAAATATGGTTTCATCAAAATATTGACATTGCCCGTGCCACTGCACAAAAAGTATTTGTGTTTACTGACACCACAGTTTAAATACTGGTACATAACATACAGTGGTGTATCTGAACAAGGGTAATTCAGTGAGAGCCCACAATCTGTGACATAATTATAAAGTAATACCACAGTAATTGGAACATTACAAAAGTATTACAAAATTATCAAAACCTTAACCTCAAGGAGCAAACCATTGGCCCAAATGTGCACCACTATAAGCACAATGTCAGCCTCACACGTTTGCAAAACAATACACGCAGTGATTTGCAAAACATTAATCACACTTGAATACATTAGAAACAGAAGAATATCATTAAGTCACTTCCTTGCTATTCCAAAGCACTTACTGTCAAATTACCAAACACATGAGCCAGTCAGACAACACAGCCACCAAATGCGCAAAAACACATTATTGCTTAATTCTAGACACACAAATCAGGTTTCAGCACTATAAAAATGCAGCAGGTAAGTTCACCTGCCTTTACAGTAACCACAATGGAAGGAGTCAGAAGAAGAGTGAGAGTGAGGGTGAGAGGGGGAATCCACAGAGGAGAAGAAGGAGGTAGAGGTAGAGGTAGAGACCGAGGTGGAGGAAGAGGAAGACCTGAAGCGGGAGGAGAACGTGGAAGAAGAATAGGACCAAATGCATCTAACCACACGCAACAGCTGTGCAAGGGTGGATTAGACATACAAGAAGGTTCTTCCAACGTTGACTTGCCAATGAGGATATCGCCTGTGATGTGGATGAAATTCTCTGTCCAGATCCAGCTAGGCGAAGAGATAATGTCTAGTAGTTTCTATACTTTATTTTCTGTTTTCTTTTATTTTTATTTTTTATTTATGTAATTTTTAACCTGTACTGGATACAGTATTTTGCGTATGTGTGTTGTTGTTTGATGGGATAACAGTGTTATGCACACTACTGCAGTCATGTTTTGTTATGATTATCCATGTTGACTGATTTGGCTGTATGGAGAGAAATAAATTATATGTACCTCATTCTGCAGGATTGGTCAAGTGTTTGGTGAACATATTGTATTTCTGCACTTTTTATACATTACTCAAATCACTGAGAAGTGGAATTGCTAAATGTGTTTTAGGTTGGCAACAGGGGTGTGTAACAGGTTCTGACAGAATTAAGTAATATGAAGCATGTGTGTTTCATGTGGTGACAAAATATGTTTTTTATAAATTAGTGTATAGTTTTGACAAGAGTGTTTCATTTTGCTAAGGGTCTGAAGTGTTCTGCTAATGGTGTGCTTGGTGTGCTAATTGTGTGTAGTGTTTTGAGAAAACGAGCCCTGTTTTCAAAACCGTGCTTAAGCAATCGAAAAAAACTGTAAGTGGCAAGTTTGACTTTTAAAGATGGTCCGTTTCCCCTGGTTCTGAATCAGAATACAATTTTATATACAGTCAGAGTTTTCTAAATGTGTATTGTATTTGAAAGCCCCTCAGACGCATCATAGTTTGAGACACACGGTGTGGTGGGATTCACAAACAATGCATTGTTGAACTGCTCTGCATTATGCCCTCTCTCATCTGTTTATGTCTGAGTCATCCTCGCTCTCCGCTTTTGTTTTGGGAACATGGCGGCTTTCTCACTTGCCCACCCTCTGTCTCCTCTGCTTGTGCTCGGTGACCTTCAGCTCCCTCCATCTCCAGCTGTCCCACCGGAGTACACCTCTCTTCTCATTTCATCCTTGTTTTCTGCAGTGTGCTCTGCTCCGCTTCCTTGTCCTCTTAGCTCTCACTGATGGAGGGGTGTAGAGAGGAGATACGTGGGAGGCACATCTGGGTTACTCATGTGCGGCCTTGATAAGAGTGTATGCGTAGGAGGATTGGGTGTCAGCGTGTGTTTTCGCATGCATATGAACGTGTGTGTGTGTGTCTGTGGGGATGTGTTTAAGTGCAGCAGTGATATAGGGTAGCAGCAGCCATTTGGGCTTCAAGTGAACCTCCCCCTCTGCATTGTCTTAAGCTGCTTAGCACTGTATCCCTCTTTCTCACTCTACCCTTCTGTTCCACAGTTTTCCAGAGAGAGTTAAGATATATCCTATAACCCGGGGAAACAAAAGGCTGTCGGTATGTGTTTGTTTGGAGAATATGGTGGAAGTTTGCCAATCCTTTCTTCACAACTTATGCATGCTGGGTTTACAGTTGCCACGTGACACAAATTAAGCGTCCGAATAGTCAGTAATGGCCCTATGATTGAACGTGAGTGCTGGCCAATCAAAGAGCTGACTATGAAGGTGAAAGATATAGCTGCGTTTCTGATGAAAATGTGTGAAAGCAGATGAATGACACAGTGGAATACAGATTATGTGGCAAATGTATTATGAATGCCAAAATGAAAAAGATAAAATGTGTGGAAGGGAGAGGATATTTTTGCAGAACTAAGTACGGAAACTTGAAAGAGCTGTCATGATCATATAAAAATAAGTCATCATCACTCAGCCCCTGTTTGCCTTTCTTCTGAGGAAAATAAAACATTATGACAAGTTAATATAAATCATAAACGCCTTAGCTAAGGACATACAAATTAAGAATTAATTTTAGTTGCTACGTTGCTACTACAGTCACTCAAACTTTTTAAATTATTCCATTAAATAGTTCATGCATTTTGTTTGTGTTTGCCAGTTCCTCCCCATGTCAGCAAATGGTGTGTCTGGTGCTTTGATATAGTGAAAGAGCCTGTGTCCAAGCCCGCGGTGACACAGTGGAGTTTCCTTCGCAGTTGAAAAGCTTGTTAGTGCAATGTCCACCAACAGCCAAGGGTGATTACTCAAGCAGGAAACCAAACCGACAGTGTACGTATCTGCAATGTGTTTTTTTTCTTTTTTTCTGACAGAATATCTGTGTTTATTGGCTGTGTGTGGTCATATGTATATATTTTCTATTCTATTTATAAAGTCCTTTGGTGGAAAGTACAGGTGTGCGGCGATGAGAGTAGGGGCTATGCAGAGATCTCTGGCTAACTGATGTGAAGTGGGTACGTACAGATATCGGCATGCTGTTTGTGCAGCTAGCAGCAGTGTGCTGATGTAGAGGCTTCTGTCTACACAGCTATCAGGCTAAGAAGAGAGCACAGATTTGAGGACTGATGACAAGCATGCAGTCGGGGTTGGTTAAAGGGCGATTGAACTCTAGCTGTGGCTCGCTCATTATAGCAGCCTGAACAAGGAGGTGCAATGTTTGAAACCATTTAAAATACTCCCCTCTACTTTGCAGTTCCCTATGCAGTGTTTGACAGTTAATTTTACTCTTTCCGGGGGCTACAGTGTACTCTTTATTTTGACGTGACGACAAGTAATACTATCTACATCAGGGTGGGTGTGGGTGACCTTTTCATGTGTTACTGCCCCAAGATACAAACCTGTAATGAGTTATCGAGTTGTCTTGACACATACTGTAGATGTAGCTTTGCATGAGGGAAGTGAAATTAAACAAAACAAAAGGCCTTGGTGGCTTGTCCTCCTTCTAAGTTCAAGTCACAAAGTCTTACAAAAAGCTATCAATGACCTCTGTACTTTTAAAAGTTGCATTGTAAATCTACTTTGGGTAGCTTTTCTTTCCTTGGCTTTTGGGTAAACTGTAAAGGCTTAAAATCAAGATAAGGCAACCATTATGTTCTTAATATTTAACATGTCACACAAGTCTTGGCCATTGGCATTATGTCAACGCCTAATGGGGGCTGTAGTTGCTGAATGCCTGAAAAAAAATCACATTTTACCTACCCAGTACAGTAGTGGATAACCATCTATCTTATGTATGGACAGAATCCCCAAACAGAGCTTTCGGTTTTTGAGAAACACTGATGAAAGCAACCCCTGTATACAAAAAACAATAAATCACTGGGTTTTCTTATACAGGAACATAAACAGAAGCTAATGGAAGAGAGGAGAGAGGAGACAGGACGGTGCATCTTTCTCTAGTCCCTGCAACAGTTTTGCTATTTTGCACTGGCCATTATTCTGTGCCCCTGTCCAAAACCTTTAGGCTCAGTACTTTTAAGTCACACAATTTACTATAAATCTAAATGCAAACACGTGCCTCCCAAGGTTCACAAGGTTGCAATACTAAGACACTAGCATGCACATGAACACATAAAGCACGTTAAACACACAGCCACATGCAGTGGTAAGTGTGTGTCCTGGCCTTCAACCTCCAGTGTGGTGCATCATACCCAGGTGGCCAACCCCCTGTTCTGTGGCTGAGTAATGGCCCCAGTGGAGCAGCACAGAACTCCATCCATCACAGCTATGCTGCTGTGAACGCTCTACACAAACAGGTACATGCATGCACACACACTCACAGACTCACACCCATGGAGGCAAGATGTGCAACTTGGACCGTACCAAAAGAAGAATTAATAATTCATTAAAAATATCAAGTTGGTTGGATATGTCAGCGCTGAATGGCTTACAAGAGGAACCGAAAAACACACAAACCGCATGTCATTTTGGTGTTTATCTTCTATGATTGGTTCTATTCCTAGCCCTGTGCACTCATTCGTCAGCTGGCGTCGGAGTCATTTATTACCATTTGCCTTGTCAGTCAAGCCCCTGATCCCCTCCATCCATCTCCCAGATCCGGCAGCACTGTCACCACTAGAACCAACCCTCACTGCCTGCATAACTATGTTCAGCATTCCCACTTACAACTGTAAGAGACACAGTCTGAAAATAGGGGACCAAGGCTGAACCATAACCCAGGCTAGCATGATATGGCATGGAAGGGAAGCCAAACCCGAGATAGAGAGGGAGAATTGTAAGTGAGAGGATGTAAGGAGAAAAGGGTTATCAGAAGGTTAGACGGATAAGAGAAAGAGGAGAATGGAGGGAGTGGGGAGGGGCAAGATGAAAGAAGGAAGATGATAGAGATGACGAAGGGTGTGAGGAAAAATACCTGACAGAGAAGCAACATGGAACAGAGGAAAGATACACTGCAAGAACAAGGCAGTGGAGAACGCTGGTGGGGAGCTGAACATATTGAGATGGATGGAGCGGAAGTTGTCAAAAAACAACACTAATTTGAGAAGAGTTTGACACGAAGCATCTGCAGTTTAGCATTGTGGAGCGAGTGAGACAATAGAGAGAGAGAGAGAGAGAGAGAGAGAGAGAGAGAGAGAGAGATAAGCAGGGGAGAAGGAGGGGGTCAAACATGAAAGTGCAAGCTAAGCAGACATCACAGTCCATGTCGGGACAAAATCAACGTATTTGACTGTTTCCTTCTGGGATTCTGAGATGTAATTAGCAAAAAATACTCAGCAGCGTAACCGCAGAAACATACAAGGTTTACCTCTGATTTTTGCTCAGCAAAACACAATCGCCATCAAAGAGAGGATATCATCGAAGCAACATGGATATTTGTTTTGGGTGGTTGCTTATGTTCCTGCTTATTTATATTTATTTACATTATTAAGTTATGATTTCTGTCTGATTTATCCAATGTTGACAAGAGCCATCTTCTTATTATATACACTAGGTTATTTAATTAGTCTCTCATAATGGATTAAAACAAGAACATAATTCCACCTGTATGTTGTACAGAAAATCTGTTTAATAGAAAATGTAACTAGTAGTGACCCGTATCAGAATATTAAGAAGAGATTAACTATCCAGATTGTTGACAACAATTTAGGTTAAAGTCTGGCTAGCGTTGACAGTTGACTGTTTGCAGGTTCTAGGCAATTCAACAGGGTTAATATATCTCTAGCTTGTGATATAGTTGATGCATTGTTTGTGTTTTCGTTGCTGACTTGGCCTCCCTTAGGCTTTGGGACCAATATTGCTTAATCCAGGACAGAGAGTACTCACAACAGGAAGCCCCAGCAGGACTATACTACTGGGCTCATAACACACACAATGCACACAAAGACACGTAAGCCACACGACACACACTAGACTTTATTCAAGGGCTGAGTGCTATAGTCATGCAATACCATTGAGTGAGGACCGATCCCAGAGTGATTCACACTGAGAGGTAAGGCCAGGTGTTCAGGCTCTGCATCTCTCATCAGTAATTAAGACTGGAATCCTCAGGCCTCTACACCCCATAGAGAAAAAGATGGTGAGGGAGAGAGAGAGAGAGTCAGAGAGAGAGAGAGGGGCTCTCGCTGAGCTTAGAGATTTGTGAAGCGTGACTCATACCATATCCTTGTCCCATTTATACTTTTCACTGAAATGCATAGTCACTCGCTTCTATCTTGTGCACCCCCACTTCCTGGGATCCATAACATTCACATTCCTGAAAGTCATCTGATGATGCTAGGCTTTGTTCTAGCACACTGCTCTATTACTCGAATGCTGGTTAAAACAATTGGCGTTTTCGCTTTTTTGACAACAAGCGTTTGGACTCAACCTTTACTCTTTTGAACTACACTAGTTGTTGCAATGTTATTTTGGGCTCGGGCAGAGAATCTAACCTCTAATGTGCAGGTCCCTGTTCACGGCAGAGTGTTCCCATGGCATGGGACTGTCATAAAGCTCAAACACATGTGGACTGCTTTCAATGTATTATATGCACTCATTTAATTATATAGCTGTTTAAAAGTTCTTGTTCTTAAATGCTAATGGTTTGTGGGAAAGCAAATTGCATTACAATGAGGAAAAACTGCAGAGAACGAGTACTCGGGAAAATTGTAATTTATGTGCGAAAATCCTTCCCAATGGCTCTCCCAAAGGACAGTGTAGGGCTGGGCTCCGCTCATGCAGATGGTGCCCTGTAGGTAGACCCTAATACACATATGCTTGCAATAAACGTGTGTATTTGCTTTTGCTTAAATTTTGATTTTTAATAAACTCCCCGCCATCCTTCCAACTTAATGATCCGTTTTCCTCTTGATGGGAGAGACGCTGAAGAGGATGGGCAGGCCAGACTCTCGCTGTCCATCTGCTAAGAGGTAATTATTAAATTATTGAGCCATTCAGGGTATTTAAACTTTCATGGGCAGCCATTAGCATCTGAGCCTGCTGCAGAAGTTGACGGAGGATGAGGTAGCGTGCTGCACACTGGCTAGTACTGTAGATGAACAATATGTGGAGATGGGGGGGGGGGATTGAGAGAGTGGATGAGAGGCAGCAAGAGGCAGCGGTCGGTCGGTGAGGATGAAGACATAGATGACCCAGATAAACACGTCTTGCGCAACATTTGCTCTCCTCCTCTGGCTCCTCTTTCTTTTCATCCTCCTGTTTTTCGTCATGTTGCCTCACCTCCTCCTCTTCATTGTCATCATTGCTATGATTTTCTTCTACAACTGCTGCTGCTCACCCCACTCCTCCTCCTCTGGATGAGTAAAAGTAAGCAGTGCGTGGTCTCAAAGAACAGATTAACATTAGTTTGGATGCACGTGGCAGTGCTACACACATTGCCAATGCTGCATGTCTGAACCATGGGAGGTTAAAAGATAACATGGATGCATGGAGTGATAGGAACACAGTTGTAGGTTAAAGGGAAGATGGTGTTATGATAATTGGTGATTCATAGTGAAATGTGGGCGTGTGCTAGACGTGTAGTGTAGACGATGTGTGTCCTTAATTGTGGATTTGAATCGTGCCTGCTTTAGGTGGTGTGTGCACCTTGCTTGACATGCAATTTCAGCCTGACTTAGTACTGTTGAGATATTAGGACTCTCCTTGTCATTATATATAAAGATACACCCACGGACGTACATACCACACTTCAAACTGAATTATCATTACAGGCCAATCCAAGGTTCCTACTTCCTCGTCCTCCTTCTATCTTCATGTCATCATAATGGATTTTGTCAGAGTTTTAATTTAAGCTCTGTTTAGCTTTTTCTTACCTTCTAAGCCTTTGAATTTTACATTTTTCTGACATACACTTTCAACAGCCGTTCAACTTACAGTTGGATTCCCTTAATAATGATCTTATTCAACCGTTAAGTGGCAATCAAATCATTAACCTTTCCAATGTGAGCTTAGTGCAATGCACATAGCGTGCTACGGTATATCACGGTATATCAACCCACTTGGGCTAGATTGGGCATCTTGTACAAACGGCTTTTGGTCACCTACCATTGAAGGTTGCATGAAGAAATTGGAAGAGTCTGCTGTTATAAGTTGTATGTCATGTACGTACGGAAGAGCTGGTGAATTCTTAAAAAAATATCCGTAGGCTTTTCTACTTGGCCTTTTACCACTAAGTCCCTTGCCACAACTAATGTGTGTGTCTTTATGTGTGTATAAATTAATGTTTTGGTTAGTTAGAGCAACATGTTGTTCTTTTGTCACATATTCTTATTGGTCGCAGATTTCAGTGTAGCGCAGCAACGCAATTTGAGTAGCCTATCCCTCCAGGTAAGGGAAGGGGAGCCTTGTTTGAGACAGTTATTTGTCGTCATAATGACTGATAACGGGGCAGGACCATCAAAGAAACAAAGAAAATTCAATATAGAAAAGCTATAAGGGAGAGTGATAGATGGGTGGGAGGAGGGCGTTGCCAAGCAACGTGTAAACAATTTAACAGGAGTGAACTAGTCCTGCAGTGTTTACTCCTAAATGAATGAACGGTACTAAAACAAAGTTTACTTTGCTTCATCATCGTCAGATGACCATTATTCATCTGAAATATGATTAAAAATAGATTTTCGGGACACTCTACCTCTCACCCTACATTTCCAGTAGCGCGCGGGGAGATTTCTGAGAGAGGAAGGTGGGGGCATGGCCGGAGCTTGCCTGAGCAGCATTACCATAAATGGAAACATCCGGGAACGTGACGACACGATACCCGGAAATTTGAACAAGTGAATTCTCGACCGGCTGCCCTAGTGTTTAGTGCTCTGCATAGCCACCCCAGACGGTAAGCAGGGAATACGTCTAAATGCATGTACATAATTATTTGATACGCTAGTATGGTTAAACATGACTATAAATCATTATAACAACGTTTATAGGTCATAAAAGTCGAAAAGTATCATAGGTCCTCTTTAAGCCATTTAATAATTAGTCTCTTGCTATTTTCATTCATTCCACTTATTATTATACTATGATTATTATATAGATTTTAAACTCAGCATTATGCATTTGACTCTTAACATTAACAGTATTTAATACAACTGCTCTGAGTTTGTCCTCTGGTGTTTCCTCAAGGTGTTTGGGATAGTTTCCTCATTTCCTATTGTATTGTTCTATCGATTCCAGTTTTTAACCTTATCTTCTGTTATTCATTGAGTTCTGTTGTGTTGAGTGTTTTTATATATCAGACAGTGTTTTGTCTCTGGATTGGGGAGAGGAGTTAGTATTGTCTTTGTATTCTATGAAAACACTTTGGGTTTCCTTTGCTGTGCATGAAAAGTACTATATCAATGATGTTTGATTCATTGATTGAATTAATTGAGTGTATATCCAGTAGATCAATCAGCTCTGCAGCTGTGTGTCGAAAGTAAACCCCTGAAGGTTGCAGCCTCTGACTAGTTTGTGATTTAGAGGAATTTCCAGTTCACTTGCCCACAAGCGGACTTTGTAATCCATGGCTTGTCCCGGAGATTGCGTTTATGTAATCATCAATGTTAGCAGCCCAGACAATGAACACCTTCAACCTGGTAGTTCACACACACACACACACACACACACACACACACACACACACACACACACACACACACACACACACACACACACACACACACACACACACACACACACACACACACAATGAATATTTGACTGTTTCTATGGGCAACATAGGTACAGGATGAAATAAAAACGTCGGGACCCATCGTCAATCATCGAAGCAAAGTTATGTTTGACAGTCTGGAAAAGGTGCCATGGGATCTGAGTCCAATGTATCAAGTGCACATACTAATCTCATGCAACACATTTAATCACATTGAAAGAGCGCATAAACAATGTACACTGTGTTCCACAAACCAACACATGAATATGCAATGCCTACTTCATCTGTATGCAGTCTTTATAACACTACTGGACCTTTGTGTTGTTTCAGGCAGGTCATACACACAAACAAAACTCCTAGCAGTTTATCCGGATGTATGCATTTGTCTCTAAGGAAAGAGAGCTAGAGAATGATAGATACACTGCTAATGAAAATGCTTGTGTCTTTGTGTGTAATGTTATGTTACGAGTATCGGCCCTTCCTCTCCTGCAGACATCTTCCCGGCCAAGCTGCCATAGTAATTATTATTTACTGATTTGTAATTGCTTGTTGAGTCTCTCAGGGCAGCTTGTAATCACACTCATTCCCCTATAAAGTAATTGTTTCTGTTCAAACTGGGATTGACTGTAGTGGCTACACTGGTAGCATATTGTGTTCCTCTGAGTTGGTTTGTGGTGCTGTTTTCAAGTGTTACTGGGGTCATATTTTGTGTGCTGCACTGTGTTGTAGGAAATCATGATGTGCTGTATTGATTTCCATTATATTACAGAATACAATACTGCGTTGCTATTCAATATGCACACACCCTGTCTCCTAAAAGGATATATTTATACTGTATAACTTGTTTGCAATGCACATGTG
The DNA here is from genome assembly GCA_026929865.2 of Hyperoplus lanceolatus. Taxonomy (NCBI): domain Eukaryota; kingdom Metazoa; phylum Chordata; class Actinopteri; order Uranoscopiformes; family Ammodytidae; genus Hyperoplus; species Hyperoplus lanceolatus. The sequence goes on from CM049409.1 coordinate 17,180,385, forward strand.
TTTTGTTTTTGATCAATACAATGAGGAAGGAGATATATAAACAGATCAGAAGATGGTTCACTTCATATGTTTTAGTTTAGCCTTTTCTTGTTAAGGTTAGGCAGGGAGACAATGTTGTCTTGCTTATGTGTTATTAAAAAATCCATATTGAATTGAATTCAAAAGGGAGGAAGTACATGCTCGTTCAATGTGTAACCAAAATAAGGATCTTACCCATACCTGCATGTGTTCTAGAAGTCTAAATCAGGGATGTGTCTAAGACTTATGTCCAATTTGTTTTGGCTCGTCATATTTTATCCAATCTAATATTTCTGTAAATTTTCATTTCATTTTCATTTAACTTTTATTTATCCTCGAGAGACCAATTGAGGGGTGACCCTCATTTACAATGATGTCGAGTAAATAAATTCCAAGGAAAAACAACAATACATACACAATATTCAATGCAAATACATCAAATACACAACAACAGGTGAAGAGAAAAAAAAAACAATTGAAACATTTACCTAGTGGTGAAGAGTGGCAGCAATTAAAATGAAATGGGTGAAAGTACAATATAGCCTAATTAAAACAGTTACAGGTAGAGTTTGGCAGATTTAAGATAGTTTGTTTAAATTGATTAAAGGATATGAAGGTATTTAGTTTAATTTGTTGCTGTAAGTTGTTCCTGGAGTCGGGGGCACTGAAGCCAAAAGCTGTCTTTCCCAGCTCAGACCGGGCTTGTGGGACAGAAAGCATGAGCATGTCAGTGGAGCGGGTCTGATAAAGCCCATCTGAAATTTGCAACATTTCTGTTAAATAACGAGGAAGCTTCCCGGTCAAGGCTTTGTAAATAAAAATATGCCAATGTGCATCACGTCTCTCTTTAAGGGAGTACCACCCAACCTTTTCATATAAAATACAATGGTGTGTGTCATAAGCATCTCCTGTGATGAACCTTAAAGCAGAGTGAAAAACAGAGTCTAGGAGTTTAAGACATGAATGAGATGCATGCCGGTAAATCACATCACCGTAATCAAGGACAGACATAAAAACTGCCTCAATAATCCTTTTCCTACTAAATAAAGGGAAGGTGGTTTTGTTCCTATAAAAATAGCCAATTTTTTGTCGTAGTCGACAAACAAGATTTTTTATATGGAAATTAAAAGTGAGTTTATCATCTAACCAGATGCCGAGATATTTGTATTCTGTGACTCTTTCAATTAAAAATCCATTCTTTGTAAAAATATTAAAATCATTAAAAGTTGTAGTTCTTGCTCTGGAGAAACACATATATTTGGTTTTGTCTGTATTTAGAACCAGCCTGAGGTCCACTAGACAGTCCTGCAGGGTGTTAAAAGAGCTTTGTAGGTTCTCAATAGATTGGTGCACCGAATCGGAAATGCAATACAGTACTGTGTCGTCAGCGTATAGATGGGCATGACAGTTTTTTAGCGATGAAACAATGTTATTTATATAAATTGTGAAAAGAACTGGACCTAAAATTGAGCCCTGTGGGACACCATTTGTAACAGTTAAGAACTCAGATTGGTATCTTCCGAGTTTAACTGACTGCTGTCTATCAGAGAGATAATCCCTAAACCAGCTACATGCAGACTGATCAAAGCCAATGTCATGCAGCCTCTGTAAAAGCAAATGGTGGTCAACAGTATCAAAGGCCTTTGAAAGATCAATAAAAAGTGCTGCACAGTGCTTTTTCTTGTCTAATGCTGTAACAATGTTGTCTACAACCAAAGTCACAGCAGAGACAGTACTGTGGCCTGCCCTAAAGCCAGATTGGAATGGGCTCAAAATGGAAGCACTAGATAGAAATGTTTTTAATTGATTATTAATAAGTGATTCTAGAATTTTTGCCAGGCATGGGAGTTTGGAAATTGGCCTGTAGTTATTAAGATTATTTTTGTCACTACCTTTATGTAAAGGAATTACATGAGCTATTTTCCAAATTTTATGAACTATTCCAGAGGAGATGGAAAGATTAAAAATATGGGTAATTTGTTTTGATATTATATGTGTCGAAAGCTTGATTGAAAACGGATCCAAGTTGTCCTCTCCCATGTACTTCTTGGGGTTGATGGCGAGGAGCGCATCTACAACAACACTTGTGGGAAGAAGATCAAGGCTGAAAATAGGAGTTTGAGAGACTGGCGGTACGTTACTACTGGTGGTAGAAGGTGTATATCCTCCATTCTGAAAGAGTTGACCAGCAGCTACAAAATGTTTATTAAAAGCTAAGCCAATCTCTTTTTGATCATTGAGAGTGTGACCATTTAATTTGATCTGAGTGGGAATTGTGCTAGAATTGTTTTTATTATAGTTCACAGCTTTCCAAAATAGTGCAGGGTTAGAGTAGCAGTTTGAGATTAATTCAAGGTAATATTCGGATTTGGCTTTCCTGACCATGGCTGTGCACTTGTTCCTAAATTGTCTAAAAATTGTCCAATTGGTATTATCTCCAGAGCGTCTAGCTACAGACCATGCTTTATTTCTTTCGGAAAATAAATCAGACAGTTCACTTGTAAACCAGGGGTTTGATCTATTTTTACTCTATGCTTTTTAAGGGGCGCATGCTTGTTTATAATTGAGGTGAAAGTATTGATGAAATAGTCTAAGGCTAACTCAACATCCGAAATTTCCGTAGTGAGTTGAATGTCACTATGACGGAGATCACTTAAAAAGGCTTGTTCATTAAAATTTTTAAAATTACGTTTAATAATGATTTTAGGTTGAGATCTTTTTAAATGAATACTTCTGATACAGGCCACTGGGCAGTGATCACTAATCCCAAGATCAAAAACACCAGCTGAGACTATTTTATTTATTTTATTTGATAGGATTAAATCGATTAAAGTTGATTTTGCTGGGTTTTTTAGATTAGGTCTTGTGGGCTCAGTTATTAATTGTGTAAGATTAACGCTGCTACAGATTTCTTTGAAAGGTTCAGAGGCTCCAGAAAGCCAGTCAACGTTAAAATCACCCATCACAATTACCTCTCTATTTACATAGCTGGAGAGCATATGTGCTAGATCGGCCTATACACACCAATTACAACAAAATAATCATTTGACGATAAAGATAATTCTAGCGCGAGAAATTCAAAGCAATTTGGAACAGAGACAGCATGTAAAAGTGTTACAGAATAACAGGATTTTACATAGACAGCCACTCCCCCACCCCTAGTGTTTCTGTCTATTCTGAATAAGTTATAATCATTTATTGCCACACTAGAGTCATCTGTACTCTTCTTTAACCAGGATTCAGTCAGAATCAAAACATCTGGGTCTGCCTGGGACACAAACATCTTTACATGGTCTAATTTATCATGCTGCAATAAACTTCTAATATTTAAATGTAGAAAACCCAAGCCCTTTCTTGATTTGAGAATTTGTGGGGAATTTAGCTTACAGCTAGGAAGCATGGCTTGTTTTTCAGGGTCATACAACACAGGTTTGTGCCTGTAGAGGGAGCCAGCGTTAGAAGCAGCAGGTGGATGGGCCGTTGGAGGTGAGAGAGGGCAGTCAGATGTGATGTCCAGAGCTGGAGGAAGGTTTGCAGCACAGATGGAAGGGGAGTATAATTCATGTTGAGCAGGACTCCGGGGGGGATATTTTTTAATGGAGGTTCTTCTGATGGTGTCATGCTGTGGTGAATATCAGTCCAAATTAAATGCAATGTGCTGGATGAAGTTATTGGTTAGTTCTCTTACACCTTTGGTGTTTGGATGGAGGCCGTCAGATTTAAAGAGCTCGTGTCTGGTCCAAAAAGAGTCAAAGTTGCTGATGAAGCCCAGCATGTTTGCAGAGCAGAAGGACTTCAGCCAGTCATGAAGACTCAGGAGGCGACTGAAGCGCTCTGGGCTTTTAGACAGAGTGGGGGTGGGACCGGAGAAAATGCAGGTTTTCCCCAAACTCTGCAGGGTGATGGACAAACTCTCTAATTGGGCATAGAGTTTGCATGATTGTTTGTTCATAACATCATTTGTCCCAATGTGAAAGATGACAGTGTGGGCTGTAGGGTGGCGGTCGATGAGGGCAGGTGATAGCTCAATGATGTCACATACCTTTCCTCCAGAAAGGCAATAGGTGAAGGCACCAGGGAGGTGAAGATATCTAATAATGGAGTCACCTATGACCAGGATCTCTGGCTCCATTAGCTGTCCATTACGACCAGGAATACTTCCAAGTGTGAATTAAGCATCAGAGTCAAAACTGTCCGGTTAGATTCTCTCAAAACGTCGGAAAAAAACAACACTTTTTTGTCATATTATTATAAGAAAAGAAAGACGCGACCGTTAATGCACATGCACTTGACCTCTTTAAATGTATGCATACCTTCAAGGTCTACATTCAAACCTAGTCCAACATGCCAGCGTTAAAGAGAGTACAAATGATTCAATGATTTAATGCATTGTTTGATTAATTATTTTGTTGGTAAGCTTGAAGGTAGTCAAATTTGTATATTTTGAGTCTATCAGTGATTTATTTCTGAAATTAGAATGTACAATACTCATCTTGTTGAATGATAACTCTTACCTGGCTGTATACACCAACATGTATGAAGAAAAACGTACTAGGCACTAAGTCTGTTCAGTGTTAGACGTGAGCAATACAGAACACCTGATGGAACACAAGGTTACTGTCTGTATGACCTCTGTGCGGTATAAGCCGTCCCAAATCATGGATTGAAAATGAACACTGCCATTCAAACCATGTCACATACCACATTAGTTTTGCAAATCACATTGCAAATAGAGAATGAATATATAGTATCTTATAGTAGACAATCGTATTTTATGTCTTCCCAATTCCCCTTTGAATTGTTAATCCCAATAATGCTGATTTGTTTCTGAACCAAAATGCCCCAATACTCAGAAATGAGAATAACAGCTGTTGTTAATAATAGCTGTTAGGTAAGAGACATGGGGGGAAGGGATGAGGGAGGAAGATAAACGAGAGAACAGCCAATGAGAAGAGAGAAAATGCACAGTTAGGTCCTGTCAGCAAAAGCTTAAAGATGGCGATTAGCGAAACACCACTTTGTAACTTCATCCATATTTCACCAGTACGTCAAAGACTCAAGAGGCAACGTCCCACTATCCCACAATTCTTTATTTTGCCCTTCATCCTTTGCTTTCACTGGGGTATATGAAGAGCAAAGTATTACCATGATGTAAACAGGTTCCCTGCACTGGTACAAAAACCAAAAAAACCCAGTCATCCCTTTTTCTAAACGCTGTGTCAGTATCATTAAGCTTCAGGACAACCTCCAGTGGTTCACTCCTGACCAGTCCACTGTGTTTCATGTGCCTATAGGCCAGTACACACCGGTCTGACTAAAGTCTGCCTAATCAGGCAGCTCCATTCTCTCCTACATGGTCAAAAAAGTGCGAAGAACATACAGAGCCGACTACCGACTTGCAGTACGTTCTGCGCTTGCGTTGGATGACATTAAGTAGGCTGTTATCATAAAGCAGGCTGTCATTATAACGGACATAATGCATGCTGCAGACAGACACACACACACACACACACACACACACACACACACACACACACACACACACACACACACACACACACACTTGTGGCCGCTCCTCGCCTAAACTACCTCAACTATTTCTGAAAACATGTGAAAACGTCATGCACGGACAATCTAATGCTGTGTGCTGATTGTGTTTACCTATAACAATCCGAACATTCTCCAATTCTATCGATAGCTTCCTAAATCATGTTTGACAAGTAATGTCAAAGTGAAAGTGAAAGTAATATCTTCTCCGCTGCCGTGCCAGAGCAGAGACGGGCTAGCCCTCCACCAATCAGATTGCTCCGGCTGAAAGACTGGCCAACGCTGATTGAACATGTTGAATCGGGTGAAAAGAAGCCCGACGACATGTACGATGGCCAAAGTCAACAAACACACCAAACAGATTTGTGTCCCCACCCCCTTCAGACTCTCCGACCATGTACGACGCCCAATTATCAGGCCAGTGTGTCATGGCCTTAACACAAACCATACACGTTCATCCTCTCTGATACTATTCCCTGACTGTAGTTGCTTTCTCCCACCTTCAGTCCCTTTACTCTTCAGACATTCCTCCACTTTCACACTGCTGAATCTCAGCCTTACTTTTTTAAAGGGTCTCTTATATTCTTAATCCATATCGATTTGCTTGCACCCACTTTGGGACAGGGGCTGCCCTGAGTGAAAGAGAGAAATTACCTGCAACACTGAACAAATTAAACAGTAATTTACTCCAGCTGAATCCAGGCTCAACACAGCAACCAAGCAGCAAATCCAAATGTTCTGGTAAGCCAAGGAAATAAGGTCTGGCCTCCCATCTCTCTCTCTCTCTCTCTCTCTCTCTAACCCCCTCAGAGGACTGATAAGCACCCTCCATTGGCAGGCCTTAGCTGTATATGCGACAGCTTGTCTCGTAGGGATAGGGGGATAAAAAGCGTCAATCCTCTCTAATTGGTCAAACCTATGCTGAGTTGGACGTGGCAGGTATTATTCAATCGGCAACAGGCCTCTCATCAAGTCAAATTATTGAATGGGCTGAGCTCAATCAGGGTAGCAGTGATTGGACTTAATTGTGGCTTTTGGTTGGGGATGAAAGACACACGGATGCGCTCCATCAAATGTGGGTGAGCTTGCACACATACAGTACACGTGCACTTCCTTCCAAAGATTGTACCAACAAGGAAAGGGACATACCTGTGCTTATAGAGAGAGACAACAAAAGCACAATCACACACCCCCTCAACAACCGAGTGAATATTGCACGCCTATTCAACAATTGTGTAAAATGTTTGGATGAAAATGGATTACAACAAAGTTAATGACCCTAAAACACACACTCATTGGGATAATATAATAAACATAGCAGGTTTAGTATACATAAAAACACATGACAAACAATGACATATTTATGAAGTTATATAATGGTAAACTAAACTCAGACTCAATGGACACTTTAACCATTTTAAATTTGATTTGATCACAAAATACCATTGTAGTTTAGTACAATAGTACATAGTTTGGACAATTAACAATAATTTAGAAAACATATTGGCATATTCTGTCATGATAGAAGGACGTCACAGTTCTTGGTTTTGTTGTTCTTCATTTCCATTAATTAACAAATAAGTTTGCTTAACTAGTGTTACAGCACAACATATGCCTATTAAACATAACCTTATGTAATTTCAAAACAATCTTACCCAGAAGGTGTGTGCAGTATAGCTTCAATATCTTGAGCTGTATCCCATGTGTGTGTGTTTTCTAAGATATTCAGTCTGTTTCTAATATCTGCCTGGTACTTCATTTGGCTGATCAATGTAGTTTTAGAAAAATTGAGAAATACTTTTTTTATCATAATTGAAACCCTACACTTGGGTTTAATTCACCAGAATTGACTCCACCACATTCCCATCAGCAACATATGTTCCAAGCTTGATATTTCTTAGGTAAGTCTTGGAAGCCAGACAACTCTGGTTAAAGGAGACACATTTCAATATTACCATACGAATACTAAAGGTTAGGTTATTATAATATAATAGATACACAATCATTGTATTTGCTCAATATATAACCAGTTAGACAGTAACGTTTGTTTCATTGCTCCCTTGTTTGCTGCTTTTGTAAAGCCCTAAATTGGTCCACTGTAGAGGAACTAAAGTTCAGCACCCCAGTGGGTGGACAGCTCCCTCACATGATTACTTTTATTTTAGCTGAAACATGCAGTAAGACACAGCATGGCCAAAAAGGAGTGCTGCCTCGGTCAGATCATCACTTCAGTGCTGCACAAATTGGACAGCTGCAGTGGAGTTTAAACTCTCCGGGCAGCTCCCTTAATTCTCTAGAACACACAGCTGTCCCTTCACTGATTAGCAGGGACTGACACAGCAATATTTTGCTTACAACAAACAAAGCAAAGTGCACAGATAAGACATCTAACTGGATTCCATTTAAATCTGCACTTAAAATAGCCAGCTCCAAGTTGTGTCATGTCATAAGACATTCAAACAGATGGGGCAATGCATACAAGAGCACAGGGGTGTAGAGCCATACTCAGTTTTAAACAAGTCAAAGAGGATTAGACCAGAAATAAAAGCTTAACATCATGGTAATATGCATGTTAAAAATAAGTATTCACTCTCATGGGAGCATCAGTTTGCTTTGTCATTCCAATGACAAAGTGCCTAATTGCAATCTTATGTATTTCTAGTTATTTGTAAACAAATAACTAGTCAATATTTTACAAAAAATCCTGCTCTGAACTTTAGTGCTACGTAAACAGACAGAAAGACCAAACAACTAAAATGCCAATCTTTGACTTGATGACACTTGCAGTTCATCTAGTATACACATACAGGATAGGTGTGCTGACAAGCAAAATAAACCCCTGAAAAAAATTGAATGTGTAAATGAGTAAGAATGAAAATGGTAAAAAGGATCTGTGAAGAGCTTTACTGCTGGAGGAATGATGGCAAGTGAGTAAGTGAGTAAGGGAAGGAGAGGAGAGGAAGTGTTAGTCAGATGAGATTTGGGCGGTGGTGGTGGAGAGGTGTGTGTGTGTGTGTGTGTGCGTGTGTGTGTGTGTGTGTGTGTGTGAAGGACTCGACCTTGAGGAACTGTCAGGTGGTGCTGGAAGGCTAGGAGAGGGGCAGAGGACAGAGTAGCGAGAGCTGCTTAATCGTCCATTGAAACAAGGCCTGCTACTCAACCCCTTGACAACTCTGCCCGGGGCCTATCCCAGCTCGCTAAGCAGCCACGGGACATCATATGCACACACCCTGCAGGCTTAGTGAAATCTCACTCGTACAGTACTTAGACGTTTAAATCATCCTCTTCATCTGTCTTTATCTGGTTGGAGCAAATGCTGGAAAAGCTCAAGTATACCACAAGCACTTCCAGCTCTCTTACTTGTTCCTGTTCAATGAAGTGATAGTCTGAGCTCCAGTGTTGGGAAAGTTCACTTTCTACGTGAACTAGTTCAAAGTTCAGTTCACACACTTTAAAATGAACTACTTCAGTTGATAGTTCATAATTCAAAATGTTGAACTAAGCTCACAATTTAAAAATTAACTAGTTCATAGTTCTTTTTTTTCAATATGTTGCTGCAAGATATTATTTTTCAAATGTATTGCCACAGCCCATATAGAACCACAGACAGCAAATATTGAGTTCTAACACTGAAACTATGCGTCAGATTTCATCTTCGTATCCAATTTTGAATCCTTATCCAACCAGGGTTTAAATTAGCATTGAGGGGACAGCCCTCAGAAATGCTGGCATTTCCCCATTGTTGCTTTAACGCTTTGTTGCCACCCATTTAGTCCACTCCAGAAGCCTTCACCCCTACAGTATATTCTTGACAACATGATGAAAAACTTGCTGCTTTAATGGTCTTTTTAATGAGGAATTATTCAAACAAAAACAGGACAGTAGTCCTTAAGATGCAAATGTTTTTCCATTTTAATAATTTTCCAAACATGGAAACAATTCACAACAAATTCCATTTCAGTGTGTACAATAACATGAACCTAAAGAAAGCAATACTGGAAAAAATATGCCTTAATTTTTTTTGCCTCCATGCTTCGCATTTTGATGGGTGTTTAGTTCCCTCAACGGAACCTTGAAGGCAGCTCTGCCCCCGGCGGTTAGGGATAGGGCATGGGCATAGGGCCTCCCTCGCAGATTTGCATGCCCTATGCTCTAACTCAAATATGAACGAGTTCGTGAATGAGCTCAGGCACAGCACTGCTGAGCTCACTATCATGTGCAAAGGAGCTCACACTCACACACACTCACACACACACATTGGGATGCTCCATAATAATACCCCACCGAGTAAATTATGTGAGAGACATTACATAAGCAATGGATTAACCTCCCTGTGCCTCACTTGTTAGGGACAATCTGCCCTGTACACTACAGTATGTGTCCATGTGCATGAAGGTATAAACCCAATTATATTTATTATATACCTTATGTATTTTAATACATTACAGGGGTCTACATTTTAGTAGTATGTAACGTTAATTTGACAAGAGACACAAGCTTAAATAAGCTAATTGTGACACAAAATATAGTACGTGTGCAAATAAGTATTAAGATATGTTGCTGTCAGAAGGTGGATTGTTCCATAGCAGTAGCAAGATAAGAAACTTTGAAATATTTCAAGTCAGAGTTTGCTGTGTGATAAGTGAATGATATGCTCCCATTCCTCTCCCAATCACCCCCCCCCTCTATCTGCCCTCCCCTTCCTTTTGTCTTTGCTCTCTCTTATACCACTTTGTGCCACTGCCCTCACACTCTGTCCCTCTAAGTGCTACCATTAGCGTTCTCATTTCAATTAGAAAGCCATGAAAACACACAGAAGAAATGTGTGCTTGTGTATAAACCTACACACACACTAGAAAGTTTGAGTCTGTTAATGGGTGAAATGTGTTGGTCACTTACTTTGGGGTTGATTGAGGTCATTCTTAAATCTTACAATAATTATTTTTCACTGTATTCTGTAGCCCAACAATATTTTTGTATATTTCCATCGCTCAGTAAACTGTAGAAATATGGAAAAGATTCAATAACTTTGAACTTATCCAAGCTAAAGTTCTACTGACATGCTATGCTGTCAAATTGCTCTCCTCAAAAAACCTCTGAGTCTCAACTCAGAGGTTTGAGGAGAGCTTTCAGTCTTTTCCCCACAGGGCTTCTGTTTGTTGTGAGACAGACATTTTCCTCTTGTCTTTTCATCAGACTATCACACTCTGTCCATCTCTCCACATCAGTTGTTCATTTCATCCATCACTTAGACAACCACTTAGTCACTGTGTCTCAGTTTTGAACTCTCTTAGTCTCAGTTTCCCCTGGCAGCCCTTTCCCAGAAATAAAGTTCCGGAGGAAACGTGTTTCTATTTCCATAGTGCCTCATATGTTCTCAACAAAATATAGCTACTTGCAGACATTGTGCATTGTTTTAAACATTAATATGGTTGCTTCATGTATTAAGTTGCTTACCTGGTGCATTTATCTTAATGTTTTCATGATGGGAACATAGTTGGGTCCTACGTATATTAGCCAATCATTGGGACCAGGGAAATCGACAAAGATATATTTATCTATAATTTACAATTAATTTTAATTTAATTTAATTATATAATTGAAATAATAATTATTACGGCACACTCTGACTGCACCCTGACACATTTACTCCCTTTTCTATTATTACATACTGTTTATTTTCAATGATCATACCATTGCCCATCAAGCAAACAGCTACTTTATAGAGAAAAAGTCAGAGTAGTAGCTAAATAATTTACAATAGTAAAAGTCATCCTAAAACATCTGTAAAGAGCTTCAACATAATCTGAATGTGATGTGAACAGCGATAAATCACAATTTTCAGCCTACAATAAACACAATTGAATGGAGCATGGGAAAGACAAACTGGAGGATAGCGTCATCCACCTCAAACCCATAACTTATTTAAAAGATGTGCCACTGCTGCAACAATGTATGCACGCAAGAATGTTCTATGGAACACATTCCTAAATAAATAATTGGCTATCGGGTTGCTATGTGCACACAAATGTGAATCACTTGCATTAGCAAAGTAACTTGAATAAAAATACAGGGAGACCGTTCTTAACACTAGAACCGCCATGGGGTCAATTTGACCCACTAATTTATCTAAAATCATCCCCCAAAAACTGAAAGGTAGAAAAAAAGAAATAAATGAAAAGCGGTAAACAGAGCCTGCCTCTCCCTGCCTGCTTAGTGCCTATGGTAGACACTCCGAGTATTGACGGCTCTTTTTACCTCCAGGTGGTGTCAGAAGGCGCTCCGATACAGCTGGGAGCTTGGTGGGTTATTTTTATGGTCTTTCTCTATAATCCCTGTGGGTTGCCGTGCTCGTAGTGAGGCCTTTCCAAAGATGAGGATGTAGGCTAGTCACACCCACGTTGCATACACACTTTCTTGAATTGATGCCTGTGAGCGAAAATAATAGCTCAAACAATATTGAGTGGAAGCTGAGGAGCATCCACTCCTTGGGTATTGTCAGCTATGAAGGGTTGTGTGTGTATCTGCCCCACTTTAATTATTATCATGTTGTGTTTGTTTGTCTACTAATATTTTAAAATAAGGATACATTAATTAACTGTTAGTTCATGCTTATGTAATGCTATTAAGAGTTGGGTAATGCTTATTAAGCAGTACATAAGCATGAAGTAACAGTTAAATAATGTACCCTTATTGTGGAGTGCTACCTGTATTTTCTCAAGTATTTATCTTAATTTCTTTATTTATTTTAAACATTTCCTTATTTGATCTATTCAGACGTTAAAGCCTTTCAAGCCCTTTAATTGCTGTTGTATAAGAAATGTACTATACAAATACATGTGTCTTGCCTTAGCCAATAGCCAAACAAATATAATAGTTTTCTTTGTCAAACAGTTGATTATTGAAAATTAATAAGTCATGTAACAGAGCATCTTGTGTATTGATTTGTGATCACAGATAATCTAAAACTGACTCATATAGTCTTTCAGGTGATCCAGTGTTTTGCCCACTGCCTGTCTTTCCATCTCTGTTGCAGTCTACATTCTCTAAGCAGTGCTGAGGATGACTGCAGCTCTAACCCTGCCGTGTTCGGTTACACTTGCTTTTGTTAACTTCGTCCGACAACTACAACGGTGGGGTGGCTCTGTGGCTCGCACTGTCACAGTGGGCCAACCTAGGAGGTTGATTTACCTACCTTATATCAACCCTTCCCTACTTGGCCATTTAAAAAAATTATGTAGTCCATGGTAGAAGTAAATAAATATATATATATTTGTAAACATATCTTTGTTTTCTACAAAGTTTGCCACCTTTTATTCCAGACCACCTTCAAAAAGAGATCTGCAAAGTGTCTTTTGCTTTAATAAGTCTAATTCAGGCTGATGACAGCAACTTTTGACCATTATGAAATGAGTTTTCGAGTAAAAATAGCACACTCTCCCATTTGTTGTTAGTTTACGGACAGAACATGGGCACATATTATATATTCACCTCTGGAAATTTAATTTAGCCAATTAGGATTGTAACAGCTATTTTCAAACAAAGGGAGAAAACAACCTTTATAGTCACTAGTTTGATTTGTAAATGTTGGGTCTATTCATGTTGCCGGAAAACTTAACAACAGCAAAGGAAAATGTAGAAAGGAGCACAATCAAAAGAGCTTTTAGTTAGAGTGAAGCATGCCATTTGGTTTTTCGCATAGAGACTTTGTTCCCTTGTGTGAAAGCACAGGACAGATAAATACACTCCTAAACAAACTCTTTAGACCAGGGGAAAATTGCAAAGTTTTTGCATTTTGCGGTGGTTGATCGTAACCAAGTTTAAAGTAGAGCTTCAAAATGCCATCAGAAGCAAAAGACAAAAACAAATAATTGAAAACTGAATGCAAACTGAATTTAAACTCCAACAGGCTATTCAGCATCTAATCAAAAGTTAAAGAACATAGCCTTAAAAACTCAGATTTGTCTGGGGTGTTTCCTCACCCGGGGAGACGTGACAAATTGTCCCGCAAGACCAAACTGAGTCCAAATGCATCAAAAGGACTCACCCTCATGTGTGGGGCCCGCTTCTGTAAATACCAACATTGAAACAGTAGCCAGTAAGGTACTTCATAACTTCAAGTAGAGTTCCAGGGATCCAATTTTCAGAATATATGTTGGAAAATGTTCACTTCTTTGATACACCAAGGGCACTTTACACGACAACATGAAACGGTGCAAATGCATAAATATTCTCGCGGTTGCACTATATCATTTACATGAAAACAGCAAACGAAAGCATGAAACCGCAAGTTTTTCTCCGCCAGACGTTCCCAGTTCACCCGCACTACTCGTTTGGGCTTACCAGGTCTTTGACCCAACTCACAAACAGATGGTGATCAGTTGACAGCTCCGCCCCTCTCTTCACCCGAGTGTCCAAAACATGCAGCCTCAGATCAGATGGTACGATCACGAAATCAATCATTGACCTTCGGCCTAGGGTGCTCCGGTACCATGTACACTTATGAGCATCCTTATGTTCGAACACGGTGTTTGTTATAGACAAACCATGACCAGCACAGAAGTCTAACAACAAACGACCACTCGGGCTCAGATCGGGGAGGACGTTCCTCCCAATCACGCCTCTCCAGGTGTCTCCATCATTGCCCACGTGCGCGTTAAAGTCTCCGAGCAGAACTATGGAGTCCCCTACCGGAGCCCCATGCAGGACTCCGTTCAGGGTCTCCAAGAAGGCCGAATACTCCGAACTGCTGTTCGGTGCGTACGCACTGACAACAGTCAGAGTCTTCCCCCCCACAACCCGGAGGCGTAGGGAGGCAACCCTCTCGTCCACCGGGCTAAACTCTAACGTAGTAGCGCCCAGCGGGGGGCTCATGAGTATCCCCACACCGGCCCGGTGCCTCACACCTTGGGCAACTCCAGAGAAGAATAGAGTCCAACCCCTGTCCAGAAGTACGGTTCCAGAGCCAAGACTGTGCGTGAGTAAGCCCCACCAAATCTAATTCGTAGCGCTCCACCTCCCGCACCAGTTCCGGCTCCTTTCCCCACAGCGAGGTGACGTTCCACGTCCCCAAAGCCAGTCTCTGCCGCCCGGGTCTGGTCCGTCGTGGTCCCCGCCCTTCACTGCCACCCTTAAGGCAGCACATCCGACCCTAGCGGTTCCTCTGATGAGTGGTGGGCCCATCAGTTGCAGAGAAATGTGTTGCCACGTAGCTTATTCGGGCTGTGCCCGGCCGGGCCCCGTGGCAGACCCAGCCACCAGACGCTCGCAGGCAGGCCCCCTTTCTGGGCCTGGCTCCAGTCAGGCCCCTCACCTGAGACCACTTTGCCTTGGGAGACCCTACCAGGAGCACTAGGCTCCGGACAACACAGCTCTCAGGTTCACAGGGGCACACAAACCTCTCCACCACAGTAAGGTGATGGTTCCCGGAGAGGCATGTGTTTAGGACAATGTAATTTAATTATTTCACCGGTTTTTAACTCTTGGTTGTGCCTGCACGGGACCTTTTCCAAAGGGATTCAGCTATGACAAGATGTGTGGAGCTAATGAATCATGAGATATGTTGTTTACTTGCTGCATAAAGCCCTCAATTCAGCTTGGCATGAGTAGCATTGGGTATCTCAATCCAGTTTTGGAGTGCACCCCATTTCAAGATGACATTATAAACATACATCAAAATACATATTCCCCTATCAGTCTTCTTCTTTACTGCCTTTTGCTGAGGCATTGCTCTGTTTATTGGTCCGTGCCATGTGTATTATAGTAAATAAAGGAGATGCAAACACAATTGCATAGTAGCAGCATTGGTCAAAAGCCACAGCCTACAGCAAACTCCAAGTATAGCTCTGCACAACTGCAACCTGGCCTAATCAATAACCTGTGTGTGGATGCAGGGCCTTTACTTCTAGCTTCACTCCATGTGGTCACACCTTAGGAATTGTTTCCTAGGTTCAAATCCACTAAAAATTGCCACTATGGCTCTTCATCTGACTTCTCTAGTCCAGTCGGGCAGAGGCAATGTGTTGTGGAGCCCGCGGGATGTTTTACACCCAATAAATCCTGGATATTCGGACAGTTAGCCCACTTCTGCATCCTGCAGGGAGGTGGGGAGATTTGTGTGTGGTGTTTCCTCACCCTGGGAGACGTGACAAATTGTCCCGCAAGACCAAACTGAGTCCAAATGCATCAAAAGGACTCACTATCATGTGCATAGGGGCTCACGCTTACACACACACACACACACACACACACACACAAACACTCCGCCAAGTATGATACACACCACATAAACAAGGAAGCATACTATCTGGCTGTAAATGTATGCGCTGGGAATGATATGATTGACATAGTCTGTTGTAACTGATGAACCTCTGTAATGCTCTTTTGGCATCATCAACAGAAGCAGCCATTTGGTTCATGAAACATGTCTCTTAACGCTCTCTGATTTGATTGATGAGCCCACACCTGGCATGCTTCACTGCTGCTCAGTCGTCCATATTACTATCAATCTCAATAGCAGACGATTCTTAAGATATTGTAACTGAAGAAAATGTTCAGCCAACTTTTAAGGTGCAGTGCAACCAAATTACAAAACAGTATTTTCGCACATGATGATTTTAAGCCATGCAGTTATTCTGTGTATGTCTGTGTGTGTGTGAACACACATGCATGTATGCATAGTGTGTATGTAGAAAATGCATCAGAACTGACAGGTGCTCTCATTCAAAAGGACTGTTGTGTGCATGCAGGGACTGAAGTGATGCTGACTTTGAGAACACCATATGTTAAGATCAATTTTTCATAGTTCTACAGTACTGTTATACAGAAGAGAATGACTGCATTTATGTTTGGCAAACTTTAAAAATTGAAACTATTTGTTGTTAAATGTTTACTTGCATACATTTGGTCCTAAAGAGGAAGAACACTGAAGAACTAATGGACTTGCAAAACCAATGTGTTAATTAATACGCTAAAAATACTCCATCTAGGAAAACTGGAGGTTACCAACGTTAGGCTAAGACAGTACAGCTGAACAGACTATCAATTAATAAAGATAAATACAAATATCAACCATGTTCACATTAACTTTCCTATTGGGAGGAAAAGTAAACGTTTCCTTTGGCTAATGTATTTGCATTCTCCCAGAGTTTGTCAGCCTTTAAGCAAAAATTCATACCTTATATACAGTATATACTCAAATTCCCTTTGATTCCATCCTTCATCCATTTAATATTTATTTAACTTTATGACACAAATATTATTTTAAGTTCACTTTGTATTTCTTTCTTTAGCATGATCATTTATTACTGGCAGATGTGATTGTCTGAATCAGCAAATAGACAAAGACATCCAACTCCTTATTTTAGCAGACCTCTGTAAAGATTATTAAAACATAAAAGGCATTTCTATTTGTATCTTAACTGAAAGGAGGAAAGTAGTTTTCATTTAGCTCTACACTGAACTTTTTAGATCATTTGGAAATTTGAGTCCAAAATTAAGGCAAAGTCAATACACAGTAAAACAAGACTAGTGGAAAAGGAGAGGGGAAATGTGAGATATAGTCAGATAAAAAAGTCTTCTTGCAACTGCACATGACATAACATCCGGTTAGCCGGTCCATAAGCTACACAGATTCTTATTTCCCAATTTTCCATATTTTTAAAGGCTTAGGAAGTGTAACAAGAAAGGAGGTCAGAAGATTAGCAGAAGAGGAGAGGGGAGGGAGGGAGGGCGGAAGGAGACAGATGATAAAAGAAAACACGGAGTAGCTGAGCAGTACATGCGTCCATTAGAGTGTGTCTTGTGGGATTGTTCATTGTTCCATCTCACAGCACTGCATTATGTTTTACTCTGATGTCTATATACTGTACAGTCACCCCATTGCTGCCCTTTGGCCCATGCAATCCTTACCCAGTGGCTTTGCACTGCCTGTGTGTGTGTGTGTGTGTGTGTGTGTGTGTGTTTGTGTTTGTGTTTGTGTTTGTGTGCGTGTGCGTGTGTGTGTGTGTGTGTGTGTGTGTGTGTGTGTGTGGGTCTGTAATGTTCTTTGTTCAGTTGCAGCCTCAGTTGCCAGCTGTGAAGAGTTCACCAGCTGTGGAATGACAACTCCCAAGAACCGGTTTTCCGATGTTAATCCGGCCAGAAACAATGTCACCATAAACCAAGTGTGACATCAATCGAACACAACTGACATATTCTGCTTGAAGAGATGAGATGCTAGAGCTGACGTGTTTTAAAACAAGAAATTGAAAACAATAAGTCCCCCTTTGTGTATTCCCTTTTTCATTTTTATCACTTCTAAAAAAACAATGAAGATCACACAAAGCAGACTGATGAAGGATAAAAATAAACTGTCCCTGTTTGAGATATTTTGGCACATTGTCAGACAGCATTGCATTTCACACAGATATAAAAAGGCACTGAACATTTACACTGAGGAAATGTATGCCGCTTGGGACAATTTGAAATATGCTAGAAATTGCATAAACAAATCTTAACATAGTGGCTTTAGGCAGGGTGGTTCTTCATGTTGTATGTTCTGTATTGTGTTTCCGATTTCAGTTAAAGTGTATGTACTTAATCTACTTGTGGACATGTTGTAGAGCAAAAGCCTTTCAATGGATTTTTGTCAGTGGTAATCTTAACCACCATGCACACAACCAACAATGTTCAGAACACAAACATATATATACAGTATCTGACCCCACAAGAACTGCTGGACTGTCGGGGTTTCACTTCCCTGTGCATATGGTTTTGCCAAGGGGGATGTAAATGTATGTGTGTCCATGTGTGTCTCCCCGGAGGAGCACAGTGCAGATGTGAGGGGAGGGGGGGAGGGGCGGGGGGATAAAGAGAGAGAGAGAACGAGAGAGACAGATGTGCTGGAGTGAAGGCCTCCCTCCGTTCAGCCTCATCGGACCGAGGCAAGTGGCCGCTCATGTTAAGCCTCTTAGTGCAGATTCAAATGACACTGGGCAAGAGCTGCTAGTCCGCGTCACACAACGATGCGCTCAGGTCTGTTTGCACGCATGTGTGCATCTGTACATACGTGCCTGCGAAAAGCAATGAAACAATAAAAAAATAAATGACTGAAAAGTAACCCATGTTATGTGCTGGTGAATTTTTTAATTCATCTTAATATGCCTGCATGCCAAGTTATACACCAGGTATTAGCAGAAGTGTAGAACAGAGCATTACCAGAGTATCCTCTTATATCAGTGCGATATAGTGGAAACAGATGCTTGTGATCAGCGAAGAGGGATCAGATCAGTATGCAATCTGACGGCAGGCACCGATAGTTTGTTAATATGGATTACTAGCCGGAGAAGTATGCGAGATACTGGATTTCAGCAAAGATGAGATGCAATGATATGGGTTATATAAATCATGTATAATTCAAGTGATGAGTGAAAGGCCATACAAAACAGCTTAAGGAATCAATATTGAAGCAGTGTGAGCTATTTGCGATATGAAAGAGAATAAAAATGCAATATTACTCCACCGCGTGAAGATATAAAATATAAAAATGGACAGTTAAATTCATGAACCAATAACCAATTTCAATAAGCTAAATAGTTGTCTGATTATAAATGGATATAAAAGCATAAAAATACAACTTGCAGTGCCAGACACTTAAAGGTATCAGCACAATGGCAAACACGTGACTGCACACACATTCAGAGAAGAAAGACACACGGTTCCAGGATGAATATCTGTAAGGACTTCTGTGTGTTTGTTCAGTCACCAATTTACTTCTCTTTTTTCAGCCTTCTCTTGTTCAGACAGACACACTCTCCAGCTGAGCCCTCTTCAGCTCCACTCAGCTGCCCCTTCTTAACAAACCGTTCACTCATTTATTTATTCTTCTGCTGGCGATCACTGGCAGTAGCAAACTGCTGTTGAACTGCTCTAACCCGCCGCGCCACCCGGGCAGTCATGGCAACATGTAGCAAAGCAATGGAAAACAGAGAACATGTTTTCACTATAAGAGGTTTGAAGGATCATACTTGTGTTCTGTGTTGCTATTCAAAATTGTTGCTGTTTCATGCAGCATTATTAAGTTATACTGTATATGTTGGTAGAATAAGAACTATAACATGCTGACCAAGGACTTGTAAAGAAATGGATGTTTTTAGGATATGTAAAGCCAACAATTTAAAGTGGAGAGCATTACAAATGTGGCATGTTTGCTTTTTAAATGACTTGGAAAACTGATAATCAAAATCATTTTAATATAGATTAATCTCATGACTGGTTTCCAAAGCCACACTCAACTCTGTAGTACATAATGGTATTTGGAAGCCAACTTCAAATACCATTGTGTACATTTAGCATATGATTACATTGTGTTATATGTTATATTTTTTTTACACAACCACGTCTAAATGTCAACCCCCAAACAATATTGTTACTGTTGTATCTCACTTCTAAAACCATGGCTTGTACTATTTTGCCAGATGCTTGCAATAAGAATAAATTGTTTGGACAGTTTTTAGACAGGGATGATTCCAACAGATTTACTGTACACTGTTCAGAACCACATATTTTGGTTGTTCATCGCTTTTTGCCAGTTTAAAGATGAATGAGGCTCTATGTTTTTTGTATGACTGCTAAATGCTTTAATGACTCCACTTGGGTGGATTTCAACAAATGCTTTATTTTGAATGTGCAAGAGGTTTTGTTGATGCAGCGTAGAGAAGCAGCTTGTAATTGTAGGATTAGAGTGTATAAATAATGTTTTCCCCCTTATACAGTAATGGATGTAAATAAATGAAGAGGGGGAGACGGTGACTGCACACATTATATATGTTTTATTCAGTTTATCCTCCTTTTGTATCATCTCTTTATTCTCCCTGAAATGATTGTTGGTGCACTCATGGTCTTCCTGGCTTTCCACCTTGCAAATCACCTCGCTGTAGAAGACCTATCTGCTGCCAGATTGAGACTTCACTCTGGCTGGCAATATAGGGGACTCCTTTCCTCTCCCTCAGCAAACACTGGGTTAGACTCATATCATGTTTCAAGCCATTACCAGCAGAGCCCATGCCCCGGGAAGGCAATGAGAGGAGAGTGGAAGGGGGGATGGAGAGGAGAATGGGCCAGAGGAGCGGCCATCCATCACTCTGCCCCCCTGGTCCTCTCACTGCCACTCCACTCACTCACCAATAAGGTCGGCATGGAGGCAGACGCCTGCCACGCCCAGGTGGGGGTCAGAGCAATCACACAGGGGAGAGAACAGACATAAATGGAGAGATAAGGAGAGGGAAGGAGGGAAAATTTCAACTCCCCCAGCAACATAAGCTAAGAGAAAAACGAATTTGGGGGTTGTGGCAAATAGCAAATGGCAGTATTTTAAAAAGAAAAAAAATGGTTAACTTTAAAAGAGGCAAACCATTAGATCTGGTATCAATCCCTTTTAAGAAAAACAAATAAATAACATTACTTAACTTAAAGGTCCATGATCACATTTATATTTGATTTTTGTTTGTTATTAATATACGGCTAGAGGCTTATGCCATGAATTGCAAAATGTAATGAAAGCAATTGTCAGCAAACAGCTGCTGAAACTCCTTATAGCTAACCCGGAAGACCAGGCCAACATTTATCAATGGCCACCCTCCTTACTCCTTCAATCCTATATATGCAATACAATTAAAGCCACTACGAGTAAGTCGGCACGTTGGCGACACCTTTGAACAAAAGCGGTAGTATTTTAAAGACGCCAGCTGTCGTGAAGCTGTTTTCTAGCTCGTGCAGGGAGTGCAAGATTCAAATAATCAGGAAGCAATATGGTGCGTGTCCGTGTGTTGAAAGTGTGGAGGGCACCGGACTCTTTTCGGCTCTGTGAGTCTATGGGTGACACAGCATCAACTAATGGCAGTAAGTGCTAAACACACCTGATTGCAATGAGTTGATGCATTGTCACCTCTCACGGAGCTGAACGAGTCCGTGTCCTCACACCAAGCGAATGAACGAGAGATGGCAGTTAGTTAGTATGGATCACGATGAGGTAATGTGTTTATGTTGTAAATAATGACTATTTCAGATGAATAATGGTCATCTGATGATGCTGGTGAGGCAAAGTAAACTTTGTTTTAGTAGGCTACCGCTCATTCATTTAGGAGTAAACACTGCAGTCTAGGTTCGCTGCGTGAAATTGTGTATACGTTGCTTGGCAACGCCCTCCCGCCCGCCTATCACTCTCCCTTTTAGCTTTTCTTCATTGCATTTTCTTTTTTTTCTTTGATGGTTCAGCCCCGTTATCAGTCATTATGAACAAACAACTGTCTCAAACAAGGCTCCCGCTCCCCTTCCCTCACCTGGAGCCATAGGCTTCTCAAATCGCGTTCCTGTGCCGCACTGAAATCTGCGACCAATACGGATATGTGACCATAGAGCATGCACGCGTGAACCAAAAATCGGACTGGGTGTACGACCAGATCAAATGCAGTAATAAAAACTATAAAAAAGTCTTTCTTTGCACAGATGGTCTCGTTTGCTGTTAAAGGTAATTTATGATTATGAGAGGAAACATGAGGCTGTTTAAAAGATATTTAAATGTTACTCGTTGCTGCTTTAATCTGTGAAGGTGGAAAGCAAACCAAAACCATAGTTTAGCCTGAGATCCCCACTACTAAACTCAGACCAGACCTGGTGCTATATGGTCCCCCTCACTTCACAGTGTTTACATCACAGCACATATGGGACAAGGGATTTTGGGTCCATGCAAAATGCCAAATCATCAAAGCCCTCTCAAGTGCAACTGGACATGCAAGTCAGGTCATGATGAAGAGAAGAGACTCCCCCTGGGTCTCAAAATAACACCAATGGTACACAAAGGTTAAACCCAGAGGGGGGTCACCTTGTATGCCAGGTGTTGCTGATGATCCTATCATCCAAACGGCAGTGAAGGAGATTGGCCACCTGATGACTCGATTGACGCCTTTAACCCTCGACACACACACTCACTCACACACACACACCACCATGTCACTTGGATGGCAGCATCGTCCACTCACATCTCAAGTGCATGGATCCGACAAGGGATTGTATCACCAAGTCATTTAACAAAACTGACATTATTTATCAAAATGTTACAAAAAACGCTATATGTAAGTCTCCAGCTCATCCACTGACTCCGGAGCAATATTCTTGGTTAGATCTCTCAATGCATGATTGTTGATAGTTCCACGGTGTAAATTGTACTTCTCATTGCATGACGCATGTGAAGGGATATGAATATAGAAAGTCCCCAGAGCAGTGGGAATGGAGCTCAATGTGGATTGTTTTTTTTTGTTTTTAACTGATGTTTCAAAGCCAAAACAATCAACTGCCATTACATATTGGCAAAAAGTCAATGGGATTCAAAGTGTTAAGTAGAATTAGAGATAGTCAAACGGTGGAAAAAAATAAGACGCAAAGAGTATGACGTGCCCCACACACATCCTGCGTCTACCTCTGGAGGGCGTCGCCTTACCTTACTGCTGCGTCTCTCGGATTTTTCTCGGACACACATGGAACGTCTCAACTGCTGCTGCTACTGCTACTGCTGCTGCTGCAGCGCTGCTTCAAAATCACTGTCTTTCTCTGTTGTTTCCCTTTGATTATTCTCGTTCACATTGTAACCGAGGGTGTATAGTGTGTCCTACTTTGTCATTGTAGAAATAAAGATACGGGAACTCCATTCACTGAACTGCACTTTATTCTAGCGCTCACAACATCAAACTTTTAGTCAGACACATTTACACGGCTGACACTTACGTTCTGCCCCTTCATAATAAAAGCACTCAAGAGGAAATAGATAGACCAGTTGCGCCAACAGCTGATTGCACAATTAAATTGTGAAATAAAGGGATTATTTGCGTATACGACTGAGGGATGTTTTATTTTGAAAGAAACACACCGGGAAATCGTGTAACTTGAGTGAATGCTGCTGGTATGACTGTCAACAGAGTATTTCTCTATCAGTTAAAGCACAGAGACCCGAGAGAGACGCGCGGCTCTCAGAAAAGGTAAAGGGGAGCGTTGCTGCAGACGTGCCTCCGACGTGCATCAGCAGTGCGTCTGAGGTTGGATGTGTGTCCGCTCTACGTTGATTACACGGTTAGTGACAAAAAGTCAGACGCAGACGCGAGGTAGACGCGCAGTAGAGGTAGGATGTGTGTGGGGCGCGTGATACTGGCTGAACTATTTTCCAAACAGTGAAAGCAGCCGAAGAAACGCTGCTCACAAACATAGAAACACACAAAGCAGTGCATAAGCTAGATATGCTGTAGGGAAAATTAACTCGCTAGGGCTCCCCAAACACCTTTCACATTATCAACTCTCAGAATTAATGTCAACTAGCATGCATACAACCTGTTGGTGTAATTAAATCACAATTCCTTCAGGCAAGTTGACAATTTACTCTCGTAAAAATGTTATATATACACTAGTATTTCAGACATTGCAAGTCCTTTTGCCAAATTGCTTCCGACATATCTTGGAGCGATTTGCTAGCAGGTTGTTAATCGCTCCTGTTCAATCAAAGCCTCAATGAAACACTGCCACTGTAAACAATGACTTTGAAATTATGATACACAGTGCAAGAGCAAATAATGACTCATGTTTGCGTGCATCACACCTGGAATTAAAGAGTTTGGGAACCTAAAACAAATATCTATCTTACACATATCATTTAAATGGAGGTACAGGTGGTATCCTATTAACTGTACTGAATCAACTGAGGCATACTTGACAGCCACCTAGTTGCATTAACTGAGTTAATCTTCCTCTTTAACTTTGTTTTGATGTGGTTTAACAGACTTTCCTTGTACAGCCTGCAGGTAAGAGTCACTTTAAGACTGTTTGGCTTCAACAGGCAGAGTCAGAGGGACAGCCAGCTAAGTACACACACACACACACACACGCACACGCACACGCACACACACACATATATATTTGGGGCGGCAGTGGGGCGGCAGTGGCGAAGTGGGTAGGAAGTTCGCCTCTGGTGTGCAGGGTCGGAGGTTCGATCCCCCGTCTCCCCGCCACATGTCGAAGTGTCCCTGGGCAAGACACTGAACCCCGAATTGCTCCCGATAGTTAGCTTAGTTAGCTTAGCACCCTAGTGCTAAGCCTACCCTGCGTGGTAACTGCTGCTATCGGTGTATGAATGTGTGTGTGACTGGGTGAATGTGTACAAAAAACAATGTAAAGCGCTTTGAGTCTGTGATAAACGGAGATATAGCACTATACAAGTCCATTTACCATACCATATTTATTTATTTATCTGGTAACCCTCATAGGAATTAACTTCGGTGAGCCTCTCTTCCTGACTGTCGCAGCATCATGACTTCTCCAGAGCTCATTGTAGTGCTGCTTATAATCCACCTAGGGCTTAAAAACATAATATATCTAACTGAGGGTCATCCCCTTTCTTCCCATATACCAAAATGCTTTTCAAAATGCCTAACCAAAAACCCTACAGAAATGACTGTTTTGTAAGCATTGGTCAAACTTGAGGGCTATGTCTTTCACTGCTGTGTACCAAATGTAGTCAATTCATGTTATACAGAAAACCAACCAGGTGCCAAGGCATCCTGCAGGGATAAAAAAACAAGTAATAACTGTCTCATAGAATACTTGTCCACATATCTCTAAAAAACTAGAAAGATAGAGTTTTAGAATAAATATTAATTAACTAAAATGCAACACACCTTTCTCTTTAGCTTTCCCATTGCTTTCTTATATTTACTACACAGAGGAAACCCTATCCCTCACACACACACACACACACACCTGTACGTCTTCATAAATCACAGTAACCTCATTGTTTATTAAACCACGAGCCACAGAGGTTATAACAAAACGTACTTCTCTGTCGCAAAGAAACACTAACTCACACAGTTGGGAGCAGTGCTCACACGCAGGCCATACATCAACACAGCTGCTGCCCCAAATCCCCCAGATGATTCTATCTGGTGCCAATTGGATGTGGACAATAGATTGGGAAGGAGGGATATCCAGTGAATTCAACTCTGAGCAAGCAAAGAGAAAGATTCTATATAAGCCTGTACAGGTTTCTGCCACACCCACACATGTATTTTTATTTTTTTTTACTGCATGTTTTTTTAAATCTATTTTGTATGTGGAATAAAAATAAAGACAGAAAAGAGCAAGGAAGAATAAGGGGAGGGAAAGTGCATTGCTGCAAAGGTTAATGGTTGTTTGGACGTCCGTTGCCCAGGGGGTATCTTGCACTAATGAGTGTGATAGAAAAAGTTCCAGAGGCAAGACGGCATACAACCTTATTTCTAATGGCAGATGAAAGAGACTGAAAATAAAAGAAAGGGCTAATGACTGGACGCAGGGAAGAATAGGTCTTAATGCAGCTCTGATTGTACACAGAAAAATATGCCTGAACTATTATCTAAAAACAACATACTACATCTAAACTAGCATCCAATTATAAGTGACCATTCCTGGGCAAACCATGCAGACAATGCCTTTGTCGTTTGCCCATCCAGTTGATCTTCCTTTTATTTATTTTTTAGAAAAAATGCCTTGAGGTCAGTACAAAGTTAACTTAATCAGGGGACACATTTGTTTGTGGTATACTAACAAGGACACCAATTGTACGCCACCTTTTGACGTTTAACTGAGAATTGTATAACTGACAGAAGTGCCTCAATGAACAACAATGTATTTGTAGATTTTATTTTGTAAGGGTGCAATTTATAGAAGTGAATCTGATATTTTTATACAAGAAGATTTTACTCCTTTGCATAATCAGCATCGTTTTAACCTATGGTGTTGAGTAAATGTGAAACCTACTACAATGGCGGTAGGTGTCTACTGAATAAGGGAAGCCTCAAAAAGACCAATATAACATTCCATACAGTATATAAGCCATGGCAAGTTCTTAAAGTGTCACTTTTTAGGTCTTCCTGTGTGAATTATGAGCATTTTCTTCCTTAGGTGAGGGTGCTACTCTAAACCCTTTTATTCACAATGCGGGTCAAAGGGGATCTGGCAGTATATTTTTTTCTTGGGGAGACAAAATATTGATTTTTGGACGATCAAAACATTTTAAATTATAAATATAATTGTAATACTAAATTGTAAAAGAAAAAAATATATTTCAAAGATATAGCAAAGAAACAATCAGCAGTGTATGAAATATTTCGGAAAAAGGTAATACATGGTGTATACTACAAGGGGTTTGCATTGCTTGTGCATCAAATATTTTAGCCATTTGACATTATGTAGGTGAAGTAGATTACGGTGCAGAGTGACAGTGCTGAGGTAGTGGAAAGCCATTTGTGACAGGGAACTGTAGCTTACTATTGTACTTCTCACAAGAATAACTAGTGGGGGAGGCTTAATGGTGAGTTTAGTTGTCAATAAGAGCTAAGGGAGAGAGAGAGAGCTTGGTCGGTAGTGAAGTCACATTAATCCCATTGAAGCCCTGTTTAGGAGGTTAATGGTCTCTCTATGCAGTGTGACGTCTGTTCAAGTGAGCCGGTAAACATTTTAAAACCATAATACTGGACCAAATCCCATCGTTCTGACACATCTGATGACGTTTCATGGGATGATTATGGCCAGTTCATATACAAACATACTTAAAGCAACACTCCTTATTTCACCTACAGACATATATAAGATTTACAGTATACTGTATAATATATCATGTATGAATAGCAGTGAAACACTTTCACCTATTCAAGAAAAAACTAAAGTGGCATTCAGACATTACGAAATGTAAAATTCCACACATTTAAAAAACATAATTTGGGGTTATGTTTCAGCTGATTTTTTATTAAGAATGTTGGTAATACAACAAACAACACTCTAAAGTCAATTCCCCAGTGAGATCCCTGTAATGGTTCAAATGTCAGCATGCAGAATGAACCTCTTTAGAAATGAGTGTGAAGATTTTTTGTATGTTCTTTACTCAAACACGACCTCACTGCACATTTTCACAGTACATTTAATTCAACTTAAAGGCCTATTGTGTCACACTGTGCAGAAGAGAGATATGTAATATTAATGTTGTGGTCTGGCTGTGGAACTTTGAAAAGGCACATGAGTAGGTGTTTTTAATGTACTTGCAAATGGATAATATATAATACATAAGAGCTTACACATACGACTTGGGGCGACTGTGGCTCAGTTGGTAGAGCGGGTTGGCCGATGATCAAAGGGTTGGAAGTTTGATCCCCGCCCTGCCACTTGTGTCATAGTTGTTGTGTCCTTGGGCAAGACACTTAACCCACCTTGCCTCGTGTGAATGTCGATGGTTATCCTGCTATCAGTGTATGAGTGTGTGTGTGAATGGTAACGTGGGAATGGGAACAGGTCTCCCTTGAAAAAGATTCTTCTGTCTCAATGGGATATACCTGTATAAATAAAGGTTAAAAAAAATAATAAAAAATACAGTAGTAGGGGAGAACAGGGTAATCTGAGCCACTTTTCACATTCCTCCCCTCTAAGCGAGCTAAAATGATTTATCACTAAAATTTACACATTTCCCATTAATTCAGAATGTTTCCTAGAAATGGGCATTAGCAGAATTTTTTCAAGACAAAGGGCAGTGAAAATATGATTGTTTTAAAACAAGTTGGCATGTGGCTCACTTTACCCCACCTGTGGGGTAAACTGATCCACTTACTTTTTCCACTCTGAAACTACCATAACAACACATATTGTAACAGTAAGAATCCTGAAAGCTAGCCACACATTCCAGAACTGATGTCGGACTAGTAAAATAATGATGGGGTTTGGTCAATTAAGCAAAGCAAATATTCTAAACACTTGAAAGTAACTCTGAACAAAATCAAATACAACATATTATAATTCAAAAGGTTTTAATACGATTCAAATGAAAGATAGAACATATTATAATTCAAAAGGTTTTAATACGATTCAAATGAAAGATAGAACCAGTTAGATTAGAACACAGTCTGGGGGTCAGAACACAGGACCCTTAGAGCTAGCTAGTGTCTGGGGGTCAAAGCATAGGAAAATCAGAACCAGCGAGAACAGCCTGGGACTCAGAACACAGGAGAAGACCCAACTGGATTATAACATCAGCCTGTCATACACTACAACTAGGCCTACTCTACATTCCAGCCTGAATGTAGAGTAGGCTCATCTTTCCCTGAAGGTTACAGGGAAAGATGAGAAGGTGCTCTTTCCTTGTGGTTGCCCCAGGTCGTCTTCCTGGTGTATTTCCTTGGCATGATGGCTTTTCTACAATGTGTATGACATTAAAATAAAACATATGTCATGTAATATTACATTAAAATATGTTTAAGACTAAACTTAACTTGTGCCTCATGGTGGGGGAAAGTGAGACAGTGGCTCACTTTCCCCCACAGCATTTGGCTCACTTTCCCCCACCACCACAATTTGAGAAAAAACTACCTCTCTTAGCATTTCAGGCTAATCTTCAGTTATCAGCATCACATGGTTTCATATGTTGGTAGTTCATCAACACGTATGATAGAAATTTTTCTATGTGAAAACATTTGCTTTGGCACAATAGTTGATTCAGTTGACAGCAAGAAAATGTACTTTTACATGCAAAATACCTAATTTGGTGAAGCATGCTTACCACAGCACCATGAGGTCCTCTCTTTCAGGGCTATGGGGAAATGAGAGGGGCTTGAAAACATATATCTCACATGATCACAAATGTTTTCCGTTGCCTAGATACAGGGGGTGGCTCACATTACCCAATGCCTCACATTTCCCCGTTCTCCCCAACTACATTGACACAAGCTGCCACATGTCAAAGGAAACGCTAATGGGAATGAGACAGACACAAGACAGCTGTATATTACATAACTCATTGATGCTTTAGTACAACTTCCCTCTTTTATTATTTTATGTTTCAGAAACAGAGAGGTTGCATCAAATTATAATTGTGAAAATACAGTATACCTTAAACACTGAGGTGACTCATGAAGACTTTTCTTTTTAAATAGTATTACCACTTTAATAAAATATATTTAATCTAAGCCTTTAGAGATTTGTTTCACTTCCTTTTACATTCAATGTTTAGGTAATCAGGAACATTGCATTTGTATGTTCCTAGAATACTGTCATCGTATTGCTAAAACACACATGCTGATTTCACACATGTGAAATGCATGACATGACACATGACATGCATCATGTTCTATGTTCAGTATATCTCCTAGGATGTAACGTGTTTCAACAGAACAACATTCATGTACCGTAAAAAGTTGGATCGCTGCTCTGTGCAACATCAGTAAAACACAGGGGTATTCATATGGGAAATACTGTATAACAGATTGTGGATATACTATAGCGGGGCAGTTTCCTAGTCAATTCTTGGAAAATTAAATATTTATTTTAAGAGAAAAAAACCTGGGGTAGATAAGACATTTACTTCACTCCACGAAACAAGCAATCTCTGCCTCTCACTTATTCAATGTTCCCTCTAGCCCGACCAGCAGTTCACACCCTGATTAGCTGGAGTGACTTTCACTGAGATAATTATCATCTGATCTAATTAGAGCTGAGTTGACGCCTCACATGTGGTTCATTATTTGAAGCAAGAAGCCCACGCCGTGTCCCTGTGTCTCTACTGACAGCTCCTGCCTGTCCATCTTCCTCTCAGTGTTCCTCTCAGGGCGCAGTGCCAGGGAGAGTGACGCCCCAGCTGTGTGTGTGTGTGTGTGTGTGTGTGTGTGTGTGGGAGGCTAGGCTGTGTACTAGTGTATGCATGCAGGCGGTTTGCATGTCTGTCGCAGTTAGTTTGTGCTTGTGATTTGTGAAACAGTGAGAACCAGAGAGAGAGAGAGTGTTCGGGTGTATAGGACATCAGTCACTGCTGACAAGTGGCGGATGGCGTGTTGACAGCTCATGAGGCTGACGTGTTCATCTCCAGGAAGGAAGTAAATGTCTAAACTAGAGACAAAAAAATAAGCTTCTGAGACGATAAAAAATTAAATATTCCAGAATATTCGTCTAATAATTTGTCTTGATGACGATGATGCTGACGACAATTAAAATGTTCTGCAATTTTGGGGCGTCCATTGAATTTTGGAACTTGTTTACACACACTGTATTTTTTTCATTCTTCTCCCCCTCATTTTGCTCTCCCAGAGGCTTTTCTGCCATATTGCCCATTGTCAGAGTGTTTTCTTTTCTGTATCTGAATCGAGGGTATGAGGACATATGGTGGCATAAGCTGTGAAGATTATCAAGCCTCCTGAGGCATATTGCTATTAATGATATTTGCCCACATAAATAAAAGTTGACCTCCCTTGAGTTGAAGTACTTCATCACTTCAGGCAGCAAAATCATGAGCTCTTCTATTCATGCTTTGCTATCCCTGGCTCACATGTCAGCTGACCATGACCTCTGTGATCATATAGACGCAGGTGCACCACAAGAAAAGGAAACAAACACCAGTCATATCTTGCAGCGTTGCGTCTTTTCATGCACAATGCATATACTACACATACAGAAGGACTCACAGTTGGGTAGCCAGGATAAAGTGCTGTGAACTGTGTTAACGCTTTTCATGTAGGCTTGCATTGACCAGCATCATCCCATCATCGTGTGAGAATTACATTCAAATGGGATGATAATGCATTGCCGAAAACATAAGGCACCATTAGAAGCAGTGTGCCATACACAGAAAGGCAGGATGAAAGGTTGTGGGGGTGAATGCACATCATGCTTGTGTACTGAATAATGGACTGTAACGCTTCCTTGCCTCTTTGTTTCTATGGTTTCCTTCATGATAATGAATAATAATAATAATGGATTGGATTTATATAGTGCTTTTCAAGGCACTTAAAGCGCTTTACAGGGTTCCAGGTTCTATTCATTCACAAAAAGTCATACTGGTGGTGGTAAACTACGATAGTAGCTACAGCTGCCCTGGGGCAGACTGACGGAAGCGTGGCTGCCATTCAGCGCCTACGGTCCCTCCGATCACCACCTCAAACATACAGCAGTCATACACATTCACACTTCATCTAACACATTCTTCCACTCTCTATAGAACAATGTCACATCACATCTTCCCCATTCATTTGTCTTCATATACCAGAGGCATATAGAAATGTATACAACACCCTGTGCATGTATATGTGTGAGGGTGAGTTTTCATGTGCATCGTGTATGCTGTAGGCAGAGACAAAAAAAAAACATGTCAAATGTTGCAAGCTCAGTAATAGCTGCAGTTGTGTGGGATATGCGAGCTCTTAAAGAGGACCTATGATGCTTTTTGACTTTTATGACCTATAAACGTTGTTATGATGATTTATAGTCATGCTTAACCCTACTAAATTATCAAATAATGACTTACATGCATTTCGACGTATTCCCTGCTGACCGTCTGGGGTGTCTGTGCAGAGCACTAGACACTATTCTAGCCAGTCGAGAAGTCACGTGTTCAAAACGGTTTGAGGCTTTATAACTTTATAACACCACGCGGATGTTTCCATGTATAGTAATGCTGTCACTTCCCTGTTCGCGTCTGCCTCGCGCCCTTATAGGTCCATGCTCGCGCTTCCCGCCGCTGAAAGTGTTCCGGAAGGAAGGTAACCAATCACAAAGGAGTGGGGTTTGCAGGAGGGGGGAGAGGTGAGCGGAGATGGCCGAAGCACAGGTGGAGGGAGCGGAGATGGCCGAAGCACACACACTCAAGTGTTGACAGGACGTGCTGGATCGCCAAAATAAGAGAAAGAGCTTCCCGAAAATCTACATAGTTTTTTGTGATGTGATTCGTGTCAGGTTGCTCTATAGCAGTGTAAAACAAGAAATTAAGACCAGAAAAGTAGTATAATAGGTCCTCTTTAAGAATGACCACTACCCTGTTATTTGTTTTAGCTGCTATGCTGTTGGTGTAAAAATAACCAAAAAAAAACACACAAATGATTGCCGCTTAAAACCAAACCAACCACAACTACAGTAGATATGGTTGTTGGAAACCATACACAAAAAGTACAATGACAAGTACACATTGTTTCAATGATACAACGTGAACCATACTGTCAATTAACAATGTGTTAAATTTGTACGAGCAATGATTCTAAGGGAGATGCCAGTTTCTTAGCATTAATGGCCATCTGATTTTAAACACACACAGACACAAACACACACAGGTTTAATAGCTAGTTACCATGACAAGCAACAGACCTAAGCCTACTTTTCCATAAATAGGTTTTTCCACCACTGTAGCTATCAGTTTAGTTGCTAACGAGCAAACCATATCGTATCAGACTGTGCTCGCCACCTTTCAAACAGCTGACACTGCTAACCCCCCTGAGCCCATTTCTACAAACAGCATCAGAACCTCACCATCCATCACTCGCCACCAAATCAACTCCAGCTGGGTGTAATGTAAATGTAAATGAACTGAGTGGGCAGAGAGGGGAAGATGAATGAAGGGGAGAGCTCACTGTTTGCTACTTGGAAATGTTTCTCCAGCTAGTTCTCTTCCTGAACCTTTGTTGAATTTCAGTCCTGTTTTTCTATTTTTACTTCCCCGTCTCCATCTTTGTTCTTTCCCTTTGCTCTTTCCTAAACACACCTCATTGCTTATAGGGTGGCTGGATGATTACTTGAATAATTGCTTATCCCTTTGTCCCTCCGATATACTGACTCGTACTGCCCGGAGAATCGAAAATCAAAAGGGAGCCCATCTGTCGTCGGTAGATCTTTGTGTCTTTCAAGGACCACTTGTGCAGACAGACAACTCAACAGATCACCAGGCGTGTCACAGAGAGTCTCTCTGAGATAGCTTTCAGAAATGTCCCGAGGTAAAAGAGAGAAAAAAAGCAAGCGATAGTGCTGGATAGAGCAGGTGGGGAGTGATGAAGAACACTGGTGCGGGAAAGATTATTTGATTGACAGAAAACGATTTTAAACGTTGAAAGTCATTTGACACAGGAAACTGCAGGAGGATATTTTTGGTTCAAGCTTGAAGGAATGAGAGTATGTTCTGCTTTTCCCTGTTCTATGGCTTTTCAAGTCGAATAAGCTTGGATTGTGAGCTGTTTGTTGGACGAAAGTAACAATATGAATTTTCCACCATGGGCTTTGGAACATGAGCTAAGCTTTTTACACTATTATCAAGATTAGAAGATTACTCTACCTAACTGCCAGATAATTTGATTGAAATATGTTTTACCTTCAACTCAAACAAGGTACACACTGGGGAAAAAAGGCAAAACATGGCAAAACCGACATACTGTATGGTGACATACATGGTGAGAAAATAATAAATAGCAGGTCTTACTGAATCTAGTGCTACTGTCTAGACAGATACATAAACACATGCTCTCTGTCAGGCTCTCAAAGATAAATGACAATCATCTGCCCCAAGGACAGAGCTGAGGGAACCAGTAACTAGCATATGACATCAAGCCTAGCAGTCTCCGATAACCCTTTTCACCCGAGGCAGTTTGGGTGCTGGTTCTGAGCCGGTGCCGACTCGTGAAACAGTCCTTGCTTTTCATTTGTTCCAGAGCGGAGCAAATTCATTGCTGTGCTTGAACTGCTTCGGTCAGGAGTCGCTTTTGCTGGGCTTGAAGTTAGCACTAGCATTACCTGGGAGACTGGAGTGGTAAACATTTTCATTTTCATTTCATTTAACTTTTATTTATCCTCGAGAGACCAATTGAGGGGTGACCCTCATTTTCAATGGTGTCGAGTTCAAACAAATTCCAAGGAAAAACAACAATGCATACACAATATTCAATGCAAATACATCAAATACACAACAACAGGTGAAGAGAAGAAAAAAAAAAAAAAAAAAAAAACAATTGAAACATTTACATAGTGGTGAAGAGTGGCAGCAATTAAAATGAAATTAAATGGGTGAAAGTACAATATTGCCTAATTAAAACAGTTACAGGTAGAGTTTGGCAGATTTAAGATAGTTTGTTTAAATTGATTAAAGGATATGAAGGTATTTAGTTTAATTTGTTGCTGTAAGTTGTTCCAGGAGTCGGGGGCACTGAAGCTCATACATAACATACGAAACATACATAAACATACACAAACCTACACATTCAGTGATGTCATGACATAGGTTTTTAGCCCATGGAAAAGTAAAATTGGTTCTGAAGAGCTTTGCACATTTAACCCACTGCGAACAGGCTCTAACACCATCCTGGAACTAAAACCTGGTTCACGTTGGTGGAAAAGGGGAATGTGTGTTCATGAAGGTGTGTGTGATTGAAGTCTGTGACTATTTTCCCTTTGAGGTGAAAATGCGCTTCTGGATAGCTTCCTGTTTTCTCAGAGAACTCTTTTGCGGTAACAGCTCTGACTTCCTGGAAAATAGCATCCTTCATCTTCAGACAAACATCACTGTAGCCTCTGTTTGCTGTTACTTTGCATAATAGGACAGCATCCTCAAAATAAACAAACTTAACACAGGAAATCTGTTTTTTGTTGCAGATGCTTAACATCCTAAATCCTCCTTAACTGCAGTGTTTCTAAAATAAAACCAAGTCCCCGTCTCGACTCTCTCCTCTGTGCATCTTTGCTCTATTTCCTCCAGCTCTGTCAGCTGCAAGGCCTCCACCAGAAAAATGCCAGCTCCACGCAGCCTCCCAGAGAGAAGCTGGCAAAAATCTTTGAAGCTAAAAATAACCGCAGCAAAAATGCAGCGAGCTTGGGATAATCAGAACCCACGCCCATATGCAGGGCCCGATCACTCACACACACAGGGCCGCCTGCTAAACTGCTGAGTGGCAAAAGAGCACAATACAGTCACACTTAGATCAATATCTCTCTCCTACAGGGCAGAGGATGCCTGAGGAGACTCAAATCATGTGCATAGAAAAATATGCCACCAGACACCGACACATCTGCATACAATTAATCATTATCTATAACTAACCATGAGGGAGGGTCTCTTGCTTGCTGATGTCAAACTTATGGCCAGGAAAACCGATTAATTAGACTGGCTTTTGAGGTGCTCTTTAGTCAGGCCCTCATTGCAAACAATCATTTAAACACATATTAGAGTTAAAACACCTATATGGTTACTGGTGGCTGGAGGAAAGCATCATAATTATTGAGTATTTAAACATTTTGGCCCCTTTTTTGACATTTTAGGCCGAGCATTTCTCAGTTGTTTCTACCCCCAAATATTAAGCAAAACAATAACCAAAAACCTACTAACGTTTCAGTCAACCTCATACATTAAGGTTATTACATTATTGGCTGCTACATCTGGTAATTGTGTTTATAAAGATGTGCTTGCCATTAGCACCGGCAAACGCAGGTGTTACCAAATCAACAGAGATGGAAATATTAAAAAGGATAACAGTCAAATCATTGTCAGAAAATGCACGAAAACATCAAAAAGAACCCGATGCACATGGGACTTTACATCACACGAGTGCGTGCAGGTTCAATGGCAACCACTGCAATCACCGAACAGAGGGGAGGGGGGCAGGGGGTAGATTTCAAATTTCTTTCGAATTAATAAATATTCAACTGTTTATTTTGGTAGAAAAGATAACCAACGTTTACCCTTGTATGAACCCCCTCTTAATGACTAACCACATAGTCCAGTCACTATCAGCAGCAGGAGTATTGGAAATAAGAATCAGACGGCTGACCTTGAGAGACAGACAGGCACAGTGGGAGACATGAGAGGGGAAAGAAAGTGCGGAGGTGGCGTCTGAATGGGGGGGGGGGGGGGGGGGTTCAATCATACAGCTCAGCCATTGAAAGAAATCATATCGAACTAGAACTGGTTCAGGCCTGAATTACTGGGCTCACTGCTATGGCTATGTGTACACAGAGGTTAAACAATCGATGTTTAAGCATTTTTATCTTCGCTAATAGCATTGTTCACTGTCAGTTGTCAGCAGCATAATGAGCAGGAGGCTGACGGGGAGGCTTTTCTTCAGACCTATACTTCAATTGTGAATATTTTATGCCTGAAGCATACAAACTGGGAGAGGTCAAACTGTATGACTTGGCTTATAGGACCTAAACTTCAGGTCTACATATGTCACTTGACAATTTCTGCATGGTATATTACTAGAGGGCAGAATGTCCAATGACCAACTACAAAGCACTTCACATACAAGCTTTATTTGTCACACAATTAAGGTGCAGATGTTCAGTGCTTTTTTAAAACAATACAAAAAATAAGATGAATAAGATTACCAGTACAACATATTAATAAATATATAACAGCAACAACCCCTCCCCTGCCTTCCACTTATGGCTTGTTTGTTAACGTAAGTATACTTCCTTTAAAGTTATTCCGTAATCAAGTAAACATTTGCTTATAAACTTAAAATTTCTCACTATGAACTATACATTTTAAAACAATCTCTGAATAGATTTGCTTTATTTGTTAGATATACGCCTTCAGTTTGGATTCAGCTTCTGCACATCTCGCCCAGAATGTGTCACATGACTGGACAACACAACAAAATAACAACTTATGGCACTTCTCAACTAAAGTATCTTAATGTTGATAACTGCTTGTTAAAGGAAGGAGAAGACATGTGCCAAATGTTGGGAGGAGAACGTTATGATAACTCATTCCTGGGTGTCAAAATTAGAAGCGCTACAAGAGCTCAATCATCTGCATCATCTGGGAATCATATGCATTTGAACAAACAAGCTATGTTTTCATTTACTTGTGTTGCTTCCACAGCTGAACACTGAAACAAGCTGTTGCAATACTGTTGGCTATCAAGGTTGAACTCATAAAATTCTGATATTTATTTGTCTTACTTGTGTTTAACGGTTTGCTGCTATAGGCCAACTGACAGATTTAATGAGAGAATTAGTTGGGCTGTGGGAGAGGATGGTGTAGTTAACTGCCTCTTGAAGACCTCTCACTCACCCACAGAAATAAATGTGTGCTACATATAAATATTTAGAAAAATATTAGTTTCATGCTATTTAATGATATTGCCCCTTCTTGATAAAAATAGACCCATTCACAAAAATAAAACCTTTATCTCAAATGAATACAGAGTAAATGATGGATTTCTTATTTGATGCCTGAAAACGTTCTGAAAAATGCAAATATTAGTAAAGCAGTGAATATTTAAAGCAATTAACACAGAAAATACGGGAGAACAATACTATTCCAATTCCACCAATGAATACAAAATAAAGCCCAGATTGCCATATTGGTTTGAATTTAACCCCCTATGGTCTTAACATGAAATTAGCACCGCAATTCTCATCAGCATTCAGAGTCAAGCATTGCATTGAAATAGAAGGGGACATTGGAGCAGTAAGCTGGTAGGCGGCAGTTTCCTCTGGAGAGCCAACCCAGAGCAGGTGAATCCCCAGAAAAATAATTAAATTCTCAAACACCTCGTCAGCCGCTACCATTTCCTGCCACTGGCTCCAATAAATTTGAAAAAGACTCATCTAATCAATGTTGCTTAAAACCAAATTCATTATTAAAAGCCCCTCTGAAGTTAGTGGCAGAATTAAACCAGATTATACTTCATCATCATCTAGAAGGGGCTGATGGATGTGCTATGAAGGGAAGGGAAAGTAGGAAAGGGTGAGTGAGAGAGAAGAGGCAGATGGGGGCTGATGAAGCAATTTCCTTATTTTTGAAACCTAAAACGACCTACCTTAGTGCGGGGACTGCAGACACCCTCAACACCTAAAGTCACTGAAGAAGTGTGCAAGTGTGGGGAATTGTTCAACGTGAGATAATTTGTCAAAGGACCATCTTTAATTATTAATACTTTTCTCTACATATTGAAAATGTTTCTTCTTCCCACTGCAAGCCATTTCATCAGAAGGAATCAAAGCGACGTTAAGCTTTATACTCAAGGCAAAGCCCACCAAATTACAAGTCCAATCGGGATGATGCGTTAGATTAGTGGTCAGTAACAGCAGTCTCAGCAACTGCATCGCAGATAAAATGGCTGGAGTGAATACAAAAAAAAACATCCATTGCTCTTAAGATTGTGTTGTGTCTTGTTATGTGTGCAGTGTAATTGAGCCGAATATGAGGAATGCAGAAGCATGTATCATTAAGATACATGGGAACAAAGACAAACATACGAGGCATTTTGTTTACAAGTCCCTTGAAATGGGTCACAGAAATTGGAAGAATACTCTTTTAAAAAGTAATTCAGTCTGTTATGAAGCTTTAACATAACTTGATCAACTAAAAGGTAAATAATAAACCACTTTTATGTTAGCACATACAATCCTGTAATAATATGAAAGATGCAATAATAATGCAGAAAACATAATATTTATACTGTAATTAACTTTATAGGGAGATATTTTAAAATTAAATTAAATACTATATACATATATTTGTGAAGCAATGTGTTGCGCTCGTTTTGGCTTAGTTTGATTATTGTTTGATGTATTGATTGTTAATAGCGCATAATCCCAAACAAAATTTAACAACAGAATCATCCGGGTAAAACACAACACGCAGAGTGTGCGTCTCAAGTGCGAAAAATCTTTTTTCACTCACCATTTATTTCTCATATTACTTCTACCAAAAGCTTTCATTATATCCTTAAATTATCTATCAGCTGCAAGTAGAAACAATCAGACTTCAAGGATGGTGCTGATTTCAGCACTCAATTATGTTAAAGGTCACAGCTGAGTTACACACACTGAATACATGCAGACACACGTAGACACAAGCTGCTGTGCAAATGCATGTGAACGTGAAGAGTGCACAGACACACAAAATACACACGCGTACATAGACAGACCCCATAGGGAACTTGTTTCTAAGCAGCTCACAGATAACTAATCTAAGAGTAAAGATTGTGAGCTGTACAATCTTGTTTAAAACCTTAAATTAAACCTGAAATCTGTCCATGTGAGATGATTAGCGCACACAAACATTTACCAATGTTGCCTTCTGTGTTAGCCAGCAGTGAGGATTCATTTTGGTTCATTTGGGGGGATGAGGGGGGGGGGGGGGGGGTTCTCTCATTAAACTTGCCCAAGACAAGGCTTTTGTTAGCAATGCATAATATGGTGTCTCATAACGCATTGCAAGGTACATAGTATAAAGTAACACATTGCTGTAACCAACAACTTTTCAGAATGTTTCAGTTTCCAGATGCACCATGTCTACTGGGTCAAGCCATTTTTGGACTAATATCAGCACCAAAATCCTTTTTCTGCAGATAATGAGCCATAAACTTATATCAACAAAGAACATATTTTTGTTTGATCTACATGTTAAGATAGTATATTTTTTCCCACAGCATTTTGAATTTGAATACAAGTAAATGACTCAGCATGATATGCAATAGGCATTAAGAAAAGATACAACATGTCTGCACTATACTTTAAAATGAGCAATAATCACCACTTATATGGGATATTTGCAAACCATTTACTCAGGCTCTCTTCAGCCTACCCACGAGGGATCCTGAAACACAGCTGAGAGAGAATGTTCCCTTTAAACATGTCACTTAAAACATATTTTATTGAAAAACCTCCTGCCACAGACTAGATCTACCAGATCTATCAAACATCCTTCAGCAGTCAGGCTGTCTGTAAACCCATGTAGAGTGTGAGCAACTGATAGGTGGACTGATGTCATTATGTTGCTTCTGCAGTCATTGTGGTGGGCTAGCAATCTGGATTTAGCTTTCAGGGCCACCGGCTGAATGGAACCTAATCCAACGTGGCTCAGCACGGATACAAAGACCTCACGCTGCACCAAAACATCTCCTGAAAGCTTGGACCCTCACTATCCTGCTACAATCTATACAGATCAGGATCTACTGACCATCTCAGCTTCTTTTTTTTCCCTCCCTTATTTGTTAATTGGGTCAAAACCTACTGCCTTCTCATCATTATAAGAATATTCATAGGATTTACTCATCCCTGTATTGACTCATCTAGTTTGATTTACTAAAGATAGATATTTTCATTTGTATTATCCATACATGCTTGTCCTATTTCAATAACTTTTTATTTGAGATTATCTGCTTATTGTAGAACCAACATAACAATGACGTCATCCATCTTAAGTCACTTTCCATTTCGACTGATCCAAGTGACATTATCACAGAGGCATCAGCTGACATTTTGCCCCGCAGTGCAGAGGTCACTTGGCTTTCTATCATCTCTCCCAAGCATTTTCTCTGCATATAAACTAACAGCTGACTTGCATTCGGAACACATCTGCTTAGATGGCTATCAAGAGGTTGAGTCATCGGACAACAGAATATACACTTACCAGCCATTTTATTAGGTACAGCGGTTCATTTTCTTGTTAACAAATATAACTAATCAGCCAATCACATGTCAGCAACTCAATGCATTTGAGCATGTAGACCTGGACGGGACAACTTATTGAGGTTGAAACCGAGCAACAGAATGGGGAAGAAAGAGGTTTTAATTAACTTTGAACAGGGCTGGTATGGAGTATTTCAGAAACTGCTGATCTACTGGGATTTGCACTCCAAACCATCTCTAGGGTTTACAGAGAATGGTCCGAAAAAGAAAAAATATCTAGTGATGAGCGGCATTTGTGTGGACATAAAATGCCTTGTTGTAGTCAGAGGTCAGTGGAGGATGGGCATACTGGTTTGAGATGATAGAATGGCAACAGTAACAGAAAATAACCATTTGTTATAACCAGGGTATGCAGAATACCATCTCTGAAAGCAAAACACGACCAACCTTGAATCAGATGGGCTACAGCTACAGAAGACCCCACCGGGTGCCACTCCTGTCAGCTAAAAACAGGAAAATGAGGCTACAATTCTCACAGAATCACCAATATTGGACAAAAGAAGATTGAA
Source organism: Hyperoplus lanceolatus (assembly GCA_026929865.2). NCBI lineage: Eukaryota > Metazoa > Chordata > Actinopteri > Uranoscopiformes > Ammodytidae > Hyperoplus > Hyperoplus lanceolatus. The sequence goes on from CM049409.1 coordinate 17,221,721, forward strand.
AAATCATGCCTGGTCTAATGAGTCTTGATTTCAGTTGCTACATTCAGATGGTAGGTTCAGAATTTAGAGTAAACAACATGAAAGTATGGATCCATCCTGCCATGCACCATCAACCATGACACGTTCAAAGTCACTTAAACCCCCTTTCTTCCCCATTCTGATGCTCGGTTTGACTTAAGTACATTGTCTTGACCACGTCTAAATGCAAAAATGCATTAAATTGCTGCCATGTGATTAGCTTTTTGTTTTTATAAGCCATTGAACAGGTGTACCTAATACAGTGGCCGGTGAGTGCAATGTGCTTCTTCAATACAAAAAGTAAAAGGTAATAATCTTAAGAAGAGAGCTCAATAACATCTCCCAAGGTTCATTTTGTAAGAAGCATGCAATTACCAAGCTACAGAATATGCTTTGTATAGAGCAGTTGACAAACAGCTAACCTACATGAATCTAATTAGGGATTATAGATGACATTTGAATACCATATGCATACTGTAGCATGTTGTTTTGCTCCTAGCTGAGATTTTTCGATTACAGACCCCTTCTCCATAGCAATAGATGGTTGAGGTTCATGGATAGCATGTGCAGCCATCTGCCATATAAAATAAGGTTTGCACCATTTAATATCACAAAATGATCTGGGAGCCTCCTATGTTTCACATATATCTTTAAAGACAACTGGAAAAAGTACAGTATGACTCATCCCACTTCAGGAACTATATAGCACAAAGCATATAGCATCTCGATTTTGTGGCCTAAAAACAGCATTAATAACAGCACATAGATACTCTATACTTACATTAATAGAATACTTCTCAGCACAAATCAGTGAACACTGGTAATTCAGTATTAACATACACATAATGGATAGATTATGTGAAATCTGATGGCCTTTTCAAATCAGAGCAAAATGTTTGTGGTATAAAATAAGGGGTGGGGGTGAGGGTGTTAAGGATTATCAAACCAGTCGGCTATTCTGTAGTGGCACAATTGTCTTATCGAACCGAGCCAAAGAAGTACCGTAATTTTCGGACTATAAGCCGCGACTTTTTCCCCATTTTTCGACCCTGTTATTACACAGCACAGTATGTTCTTTAGCTACTAGGGATAGGCGTAAGTAATCGAGTACTCGAGTACTCCTCGTTTCAAATGAACTCGATTGGTGGATGAGGAAAATCGTTTTTTTTTTTTTTTGTGTGTCTGTAGCCCTTGGGCCGGCGGGCCGCGGCCGCCCCTATTTTAAAATGTTATATACGTGTACAAAAAGGCACAAAACTGATAAAATAAAGTTTAACAAAATTAAATATGTTGATGCAAGTGCAATAAACTGAGCGTTGTGTCAAACATCAACTGCAAATAACTGCCACCTCTGTGCCAGCGCAGCGCAGCCTGTGTTTTCCACAGCACCGCAGGGCTGAACACGGTCTCTCCTTTCTTCTCCAGAACATTTTCAGGAACATAACTGTCCAATTATTTCAAAGCAGATGATAAAGTTATGTTTATAAAAAGGGGAGATGACACCTGTTACTCTCAGTTAGTAATGAGTAGACTCCAGGTGAGCATGCAAGGTGCTCTCCGCTTGGAAAGAAAAGAAGAAGCAAGGCTTACTTCTGGCACATTCGCAACAACAGTTAAGAAGCCTTCAATAGGGAATATGGGGATAAGATTCAAAAACCGACCGGTGTAACGTTCCGTTAATGAGGAAATAGTCGCGGTAATTATTCACAGACACGGAGTGAGCATTACGCGGTTGGATATAGGCCTACAACTATCTGCTTTGGTGAGTTATTTATATGTATTTAAATTGTAGGACAATCATTTTATATTATCTGCTGCCCTTCTTATTTTAAATGGTGATTTAGGCTATTTTTTTTGTTACAACTACAGCCCATGCTTTTTTTCTCTTTTTTTCTCCCCATCGCAGACCTACTCGATCGGTTGAAATTGTGGCCAGTCCATTTAATAACTTTCAGTGAGGAAAAAGTGTTTTTTAAACTTGTGGAAAAAATCCTTAATATCATATGGCAACTGTGACTGTTTGACATAAGAATTGAGCGCTTTATTGCGGTCAACCTTAGATCTGTAGACAGATGCGCTGCGTTCTAAAAATAGAAAAAAGTTTAATGAGGAATCGATTGATCCTCGAGGAATGCAAGCGATCACACGAGTAGCGAAAACACTCGCGCCCATCCCTAGTAGCTACTATTGCACTAAATGGTAACACTTACGTACGTTATGCAAATATGCAACTTGTTTGTTGAACTGTTAATAAATGGGAGCTTCCTCAAGCAGCCATCTCTTTCCCGAAAATCCCCTCTGTGCACGAACTCTTACATATGGTAATTAAACATTATAACACCTGCGGCTTACAGTCCAGTGCGGCTTACAGTGCGGAAAATACGCTGGTGACATTTTCCTTTGGATATTGATCAACTAAGCCTAATGGTTTTCCATGAGCACTTGCCAGAGGAATGACATTATTTTTTTCATGGTTAATTAATAAATAAAGGGATACTGATGAACCTTACCTCCCGGTAATAAAATACCCATTGTTGATCCTCTGTATTGCTAATTATCAGAGAGGCATTGTCATTATCATTGACACAAAAGAGGCAGCCGCACCTTTGCACTGAAGCAGACAGAAGCATCAGAAGAGGGAAAGAGGATGAGGTCAGACTGGTTAAAAAATAAAAAATAAAATATCCCTTAAAAAGAGACATGGCCATTACTAGCAGGGGGAAGTCCAGCACATAATGTGACATAATTGTGAGAGCAGAGAGATGTATCACAGAGGAAGCTGTGAGTGTACGAGTGTGATCACTGAGAAAGAGTAAACTGCTGCAGAACCAGTCAATAGCATGTGTGCATAGCATGACTTGAGTCAAGGGCAGAAATAGAAGTACACAAATCTGCATCAATTTAAAGATTAATTAGAACACTCTTATTTTCATTGTAACCAGACAAATAATCATCTGGGCTGTAGTCAGCATATTTAGTTCCATAATAATCAAGGGTGATTGGACGTTTGCCGGAAGGAAACAGCATCTCAATACTACTACTTCTCAAGCTAAGACATTGCAGCAACTAAATGCAGCAAACAAATGCGATGTGCATGACCATTTTAAAACAAGGCTTCTTCACATAATTCAAACCATCTGCACTCAAAACTGTAATAAGGATGAAACATCAGGGTGCACTTAGAAATATAAGGAAAGAGCCACAACCTTATTCACTAAAAATCATACACACATGTTCTGTTCCAAAGATGTAAACCAATGTATGTACCCATGCACTAACAGATACAATTAAACAGTTTATTAAGCCAGACCGATTATAAAAACTCGAGCACATGATGCAGCAAAAAATGTTAACCATCCACAGCACACAGGTTGATTAATGAGTCCTACAATGGGTCAGATAGCTTAACTGTTCAAACCAATGCTATTAACCACTCTTCTGCAAATCTCAAAGGGTATCAAATACAGCATCCAAAACAGGATAGAAGTTAATTGCAAGCCACATGGTTTTGACAAAACCCTAGAACCTCAACATTGTCAGATATAAATCAAAGTTCAAATATCAGTCCAAATAATAAAGAACCAACCAATGAACTATGTCAGTCAGTAAAATGGCAACACACCTGTGGGATGCCATCAATGAATTTGCCCATCTGTTAAGCCAAACCAGCTCACAACATATCCCTTCAGACTCTTCAAAGACCAAAGACATGTCCCCTCTCCATTCATATATCAAGCCAGAAAACAAATAAATTAATCTTAAATTCTGGATGTACACAACACATTGCAAGCATTTAGAAATAAAAGTGACTCACGTGTTTTGCGGTGGCTGTGTGTACGCATGGAGAGCGTGGTGGAGAGCGTCTCAGGTGTAGTATGCTCCGGGGTCCACATCTGTGTCGAGTCATGGAGAACGGTTGGATTGGACGGTGAAGAGCTAGATTTTGCAACTCCAATTATGGAGGTTGTCCGGGGTGCTGCAGTCGTAGTAAAAACCGATGGTCCACGTCCATTACGATGTGCAGGATTCCGAGGAGTGACTTGGCTTCCTGAGGCTCCACCCCCTCTAGGGTTGATAGTAGTGGTAGTAGAAGTGGAACGGGTTGTACCTTTCGGAACAGTTACAGTTCTGGGTGTAGGGTTCCCGCCCTCGACTGTAGGGGTAGTTGTTGTGGTAGTAGTAGTATCAGGATTTTTAGGAATCCCGCTTGGCTTGGAGAGGAAGATAGGATCTTGGCCTATTCGATTAGCATCCACAAGGTCTGTTGGCACGTAATCCCGTACTGTACCAACAACAATCCATTTCAGCAGCATCAGGCTCAGTCCAAGGCCAATGAAACCAATAAGTAAAGGGACCACACACAGCCATGTCTGCTGGCGGGGCCAGATGGCACAACGTGGGCGGCCTTCTTGGGCCTGGCCCTCGCCGCGGCCTCCTGAAACTTGTGAACCCTCAGGTTCCTCCAGGATCACCGCCCCGGAAACAGCTGCCCCAGAACACTCACTCATCCTTGCCTGCCGTCCTTTATGGCTCATTGAGGGTTAAACCTATGATATGCATCAGTAGCAAATGGCGGAGAAGTTTCCAACAATGCCAGAAATTGAGAAGAGACACAGGGAAAGGGATGCGAACAAAAGGACCCCACAAGACTCGTAAGATTAAAGATAGGTACACAAATATGTAATCCAAAGATAGAGAGAAGGGGATGGATGCAGGAGATACATGCAGACACAATCAATCACAAACTCCCAAGCACACACACTCACACTCAGACACCCAGTGAGCAATGAGAGAGCTGGCGTAGACAGATAATCGCCCGATTAGTCCGCGTTTAGTCTTGCACGACAACTCCCGTTGTCCAACTGAAGCGTCAGTAAACTTCAAGAACGTTCACAGCAGGGTAAGCCAGAGTGAAGAAGAGGTACTTTTAACAAGAAGAGAGAAACAGAGGCAGGAGTGAGATCGGAAGAATCTGTTTTATATTGTGCATGTGAGGAATCCGTAGCTTCAGTGTTAAGATGCCTCTGCAGCATAAATCCACAGCTATTTCTACATAACATGCATGTGTGTCCTTTTCAGATAAAATCCACTGTGGGACACTATTGTTTAATCCGAGGAGATGAATTTGCAGGGTGGGTCTTATCGCTTCCCCACCCTGTGCAGGACCAACAGAAAAAGAAATATATTTTCCAATAAAGCCTGTTACGACAGCTTTAGCCGAGTCAGCGTCCCCCCAGTTCCAATAATGTGTCTCTTTCGTAACTGAATCAGAGCGAGAGCAAAAAGATATGTCGTTTATGCGTTCGTCAAACACTGTCCTTGGATTATTCTCTGTCTTGGTTGCACGTTGCTTTTCAAACAGCCTGTCCTTTTTGAGATTTATTTTTTTTAAATCATTTTTATATCACTTTTTGGATCTGAACCCACTTTGCTTCCTTTACGCGTGCTTCAAATTCCAGTAAAGCTCAAAATAAAGCAGTACAATCCAATTAGTTTTCCAGATGAGGATAGAGCGAGGGAGTGGGAAAAAAAGAATGAGGGGTGTTGTCGCGCAGTGGTATCACAGGGCGGATAAATCTGCAACTGTGACGCGTGATCCCGCTCCTTCTCCAGCCGACTGTGGAACAGATTTCCCAAGCTGTCCGCTAAGAGCCCTGCTGTCTAAGTATAATGTCTGTTAATACTGCAGCAAGCACTCAGAAAGGCTCTTCTCATCTGTTTGCAGGGAACATTCCGTCACACAGGGATACAATAAGACGGGAAGAGGGCGCGAAAGCAGGGAGTGGATGGAAATGATTGAAAGAAAAAGACCAAAAAGCAAGAGATAAGAGGAAAACACAAACGGGATGCAAAAATGTTTCAGAAATATCCTACTGATTCTCTCTTTCTGAGTGTTGTCTTCTCAGTGAAAGCCTGTGCTCTTTCCAGTCAGCCAGTGATTTGTTGGTAGGGTTGCTGGGATCCTATGCGCGTCCTTCCCTCCAAGATGCTTTCTTGGAGATGATCGGAAATGTGCGCACACTCTGGGATGAGATCTTGCAACCGCAGCAGCAAACGCTCCCTAACCCCCGGTGGGGTTAGCAACATCTGATGATGCAGCTGTCTTAACCTGTGGCAATTGCGATGTAGACACATACACAGATAAAGCTGCCTCCCTGAGCTGCTGCTGCCGAGAGAATGAGAGCGAATGAGAAGGGGGAAAAAAAACGCAGGCACAGACAGAGCTGAGTGCGCACACTGATAGAGCAAGGAAACACAGAGAGAGAGAGAGAGAGAGAGAGAGAGAGAGAGAGAGAGAGAGAGAGGGAGGGAGTGAGTGAGTGAGGAGAGGGACGATGCACCTGCTAGATGCACCAGCACTGGGAAGCTTGCCCACCTCCGTTAGCAGGGAGGGGAGTGAATAAAGATGCACAACGCATACAGAAAGCCAGGGGGAAAAAAAGGGACAAGGGGAGTGGAGGTGTGTGTACAGATAAAGATAATGAGAGTGGGAGGGGAGAGGGAGTGAGAGCGAGAGCTGTGTAGCAGCAGATGAGGCAGTTACCAAGCAGCCTGAGTCCCAGACGGATCAGAGAAGAGACACAATGCAGGAGTCGTCACTCAGTCCCTCGGCCCCGCCCACTGCACAACATTAGAGAAGGGTGTCTAAAAAGAAGGGAAGAGATGGATTTTAAAGGACCAAACGAATAGTTAGCATATTAAATGCCATAGATAGGATGTGTGAACACACAGGAAACTGGTCAGAAATGCAAAGCCATAATGATATACTGTATGCATATGTGACTGTATTTTGAGCTGCAATCCTGTGATCTTTACTTAAACTTAATAGATTTTTTTTTAAACACATTACATCTTTATTAATTATTCCACTGTTGATGCCCTACTGCTCTTATGAAATGTTTATTTAAATAATGTTGATTTTATTTGGGGATATATACATATATGTAGGTTCTTTCTATGCAATTAGTTTTGACAGTTGCACCTTTCTCTTATTCATGTTTGTATTGTGTTTAATCACTGTTTTTAAGAAGTCTATAGAAAGATTATGAATATGTATGCTATGTACTGTATTATGTAATCATATCATAATTATGTAAACTGTAAAGCGTTGATGCGCTTGTTATCCTTTGACTCCTTTCCATCACACCTATGACTTGTTCTCTTTTTTTGACAAGCTAGTGAAACATGTAACCCGCACTTCCATTTGCAGAAGGATGGTAAATCATTACGAAGAAATATGTTTCGTAATATGCCTGGATACCCTGAAATTTGTATTTGTATTCGAAAAACTGTCTATTAGGAGTTTAGACACCATAGGCATTATTATGTGTTTTTGATCTTGTTATCACTATTCACTTCAACCTTCTGTGGATATCTCAAATAACGTTTTTATTCTATTCTTTAATTGTATATTCTCTTTTAATACAATTCCAATTACATAAACAACACTGGATCAATAGCATCAGGGACAGTATTGAAGTGAAGAAAATATGGGACAATCACGGAGAGAACATCAAATAATAAATAGACCTATTAGTCGAGAGGAAATAGTGTGGAGGCTAAACAGACAGAAGACAAACGGCTAATAATATTTTCAGTTTTTTCGCATGGCTGCGTACCGTGACTATTATTTTAATCAGCCAGTGTGGTACGGCTGAGCCTCAGTAAATCCAGCTTGGGTTCAAATCAATTTAACAGCATACAGCTCTGTGTAAAACAGCCTTTAAGATGCTTGATGTTAAACCACGCACTGTTTCATCTCTCTCTCCTTTTGCTATTTTTTTGTGTTCACAAACAACATTCATGAACAAGTTGTTCTTAGTAGGAAGGAAGTGATAACATCTCAAGAACACACATACATGGGCCATGTTCTGAGTAGGAAAAATTGGCCAGAATCCCGAATTGTCGTTGCTCATTATGTGACGCAGATATATATTTTTTATGTCAGTGTGAACAGCACAAATAACGTTGAATCTGGCCTTTACTGATGCAATCAGTACCACTGTAGTATGTTTTCCTAAATCCCATACAGGTCTGATTTGTTGCAATGCTACCTCATTGTTAACAGTAATATCGGAATGTATGCCCCTTTTATCTAACTCTAAATTAACCTTTGTAACAATTCTGCCTTGGTGCGCAGAAGTTAAGACGGATGAACTAAAAGTGACCCTTTACATCCTGAAATGTTGGATTGAATGTGTTTCTGTGAAGCCGTTCATCTCATGGTCCCACCGATTCGGCTCCAGCTTTGCATTCACTCACACATTGTGAAAAAGAAGCAGACATTGCTTTACAAAGATCCAGAATTCTCTTTCTCCCCCTCGTCATCCAAGTCATCAAGAGGGAGATACACACACACTCAAGTGTTGACAGGACGTGCTTGATCGCCAAAATAAGAGAAAGAGCTTCCCGAAAATCTACATAGTTTTTTGTGATGTGATTCGTGTCAGGTTGCTCTATAGCAGTGTAAAACAAGAAATTAAGACCAGAAAAGTAGTATAATAGGTCCTCTTTAACACCTCCATGGTTACACTGTGCTGCGAATTATGCCTTTGTTATTGTTCTTTTTCAGCATGCAGGTCACTTTTGGACGGTGACTAGTTTACACTGGAATCTGATATTGACTATTTAAAAAGTAATATGAACATCCAAACTAAAAATAAATTGTATCTCTAACAGTAAATATGAATTGAGCACTAAAGTTTTCAGTGTGAACATAACAATAAAGCCATGCAGATAGCCGTCTGCTTGTAGGGAAAGATCCTTCAATTGGTCCCATGGGGAAACTCAAGGGATGTTATGGGTTTTCACACCTCTTTCTGTCCTCTGACATAGAAATGTATGGCAGCACAAGACTGTTAAAGCAGCAAATGAGAGAACTGTCGATAAAAAAACACTGGTGAACAGCCACAGGCACTCATCGAAATGTTAAACCAATCTACACTTCCACTTTGGTAACATCTAAATAGAAACAGAAGACAAAACAAGATGACACAACTGTTGTCGGCCTCATCAAGGATGACAATGAACTGGCCTACAGGGACGAGGTGAAACACCTGGTGGACTGGTGTAAAGTCAACAACTTGATCCTTAATGTTGAAAAGACAAAGGAGATCATTGTCGACTTCAGAAAATCTCGGCCTAGTCATACTCCACTACACATCAATGATGCTGCGGTGGAAGTCGTCAGCAGCACTACGTTTCTTGGGGTCCAAATAGGGTTGCAAAATTCCGGGAATTTTCAAAGTTGGAAACTTTCCATGGGAATTAACGGGAATTTATGGGAATTAACGGGAATTTTGGGAATTAACGGGAATAAACGGGAATTTACTAAATTTAAAGCGACCCAAATGCACTAAATTCTCCTAACTATGTTATTTCAGTCCAGGCAAACGTTCTAGACTGTAAAAAGCAGTTTTTTCAACTAAGTTTTAATATAATTATGAACATTTAATATCAAATCAGATTTTTTTTTAAGTTTATTGAGATACCCAACTTGATATCATATATTGAGTTTTACTAGACCAGGTTTACAGAGGCTTAAACTGTGATTTTAAATATAGTTGGGGACAATATATTTTAGCATAATCTTGACTAAAACAACCAGATGTCATGCAATTACACTTGGCAAATTGCACATAGCACACATCCTACTGCAGGGGTACTGAGGCCACGCCCCCTACATGCACTGTGCATTCCTCCATCACATGGGGGGCATTTGACTTTATTTATTGAATGGGTTGGGTCAGACAGATGAGTAATATTTTACTCAACTTTCATCTTTTTGTTGTTCAGGGAAATTATTGATTGTTCATAAAATAATCAAAACTTGATAAAGTTCTTCTTACAAATAAATCTGTTTAAATGTAATTTTTTTTAATTGTATTATTTTGCATAGATGTCTGCCTATGACCAAACATAATGTTTAAATGTTTAGATTTATTTTTGGATATGAAAAAAAATAAATTAATTACCGCCATTTAGTTAATTCCTATCATTTCCAATTTTGAATATTCCCAAAATTCCCGAGCGAAAGTTCCCGTGGAAAGTTTCCGGTAATTTACCGGAAACTTTCCACCCCTTTGCAACCCTAGGTCCAAATGACTGACAAGCTAACCTAGTCCCTCAACACCACCTCTCTGGTGAGGAAGGCACAGCAGCGCCTGCACTTCCTGCGCCTGATGAGGAAAGTCTCCCTCCCCCTCCCATCCTGATCACCTTCTAGAGGGGCACTATCGAGAGTCTGCTGACCAACTGCATCTCCGTCTGGTTTGGGGCCTGCAATGCCTCGGACTGGGAGTCTCTGCAGAGAGTGGTGAGAACAGTGGAGAAAATCATCTGGTTCCTGCTCCCATCCATCCGGGACAGTGGGCTGAAGCGCTGCCTGACCAGAGCCCAACGCATCTCCTCTGACTCCACCCACCCTCACCACGGACTGTTTTCCACGCTGAACTCTGACAGGAGGTTCCGCAGCATCCACAGTAGGACATCTAGGTTCAGTGACAGTTTCTTCCCCCTGGCCATTAGACTGTTGAACACCCACGGACAATAAATAAATCACCCACAAACCCCCCACCCCCAACCCTCTAAAGCTGGGAACACACCGCACTGGCCGCTCGGCGAGATTACATACAAAGTCAATGTACTAGCGCGTGGCTGCGCGTCCACCCAAGAATCGGCGTCCAGCGGCGGGCGCTTGAGCGGCGCGTGGCCGCGCCTCATCGAAGCGCGTGAATCGAAGGCGCTGCCATTTGCAGCGTGGCCAACATTTGCGGCGTGGCCAACATGTGCAGCGAACGCAGAAGATGAAATTATTTATCTTTTTGGCGTCGCCGCGCCGTGATAGCCAATCAGCGTTGAGATTGCCCGGTGGTCTGCAAGACGAGGTGGGCGTGTGGAGTGAGGACATTGGGCTTCCAATACATTCTGCAAATATGTGTATTTTGCATCTGTTTAGCTGTTGTACTTTAGCCAAGGTAGCGCCGGTTAGCATAGTGAAACTCACCCAGCTGTTTGCTGTTCCAGAGGATAATATGAACCCAAAGTTGATGGCAGTGTCAGTGTGGAATTCCAATATAGTACAGCAAAGCACCGGTGTTGTCCTCCGTCAGCCGGCACACTTTCACTTTCAGGTAGGCTGATGTCTGCCTTTATTTTTGCAGCTGAGCACACACTGCTGTTGTTATTGTGTTTAGTATGTTGCTGAATTACTATTAATATGTGTATTTGCGATTGGGGTGCGTCTTCATGCTGTTTTAATGATATTTGTGACATGACTGCCGCTGTACACAGTGTACCTACATCTGTATTTTTTGGCACAGCTGGACCATGTTGTTGTTGTTGTTGCACCGTAAGTCTGATCTTGGCGTCGGCGTCAGGAATATATGGCCCAATATGATCAAGCGGCAAGCCTCTTGCGTTCACGCGGCCAACCGCTGCCATCGATGTGGCGGCCGGCGGTGGCGGCGGCTACGGTTAATATGGCCCAATATGACCAAGCGACGAGCCTCCTGCGTTCACGCGGCCAACCGCCGCAGGCGACCAGTGCGGTGTGTTCCCGGCTTTAGTATTTTACTTCATGCCATCTTTTTATATTCTGTCTCCACTATACCAAGGCAACGACATTTCGTTTAATAGGTGTACTAGTGCATTTATAGAATGACAATAAAAACAGGTCTAAGTCTAAGTCAAGTCTAAGTCTAAAAGTATCTTTCACAAATGTGTTAATCAACTAAAGATGTATGATAATGGATATTGAAATTAGTCAGTTATATGTATTCAAAACCCCTTTTCAAACACAGGGCTCCAGACTTTTTCATATAGATGCACCAGCAGGTGCATCCAATTAGTGCTGAACGAATTGGAGAATGCCATTAAGATTATAGTGGCCAATATTGCAATCTTTGATGCGATATAAAATAAATGAATGGTATAATGATTCTACTTGCTTGGTATTCAAGGAAACTTAGAGAATATTGATAGCTTTGAAACCTATATCTCAATTCAAAACTGAAGAATGTTTACCAATGGAATGGACGTGTATGTTTAATGGTTAGTATGTTTATTTTTGTTTGATAATCATGTCTGTTACAACGATAATACAAATCACACAGCTTCAAACCTGGCTCACTAATAAAGTAAAAAGAAACTCATTTTCAGGGGCTCCCGAATGTCTGGCATCTTTTATACACATATTACACATTACACTATTTTGTCCACAATAAGCCTTTTTATTATTTTGCAACAAACGGCCAAAATACAAAGCAATGAGAACTGAAGTGCACTTAGCATTTGGAAAGCATCCACATTCATTCACCTTCAAAATGTCTAGAGAGGCATACATATAAAGAGCGTTCACTCTTGGCCCTTCCTACACTCTTTGCTATTTTACTATAGCTAATAATTAAATAGTTTATACTGTGTATGGGAGTGTTTAGCCACTTTATTGAAATATCTGGGTACATTTCTTGGTGGGGGAAAAAGTAAAACAAATACAAATCTGGGTTAAAGTAGGTATTAAACAAACCTTAATACATTTTAATCAGTAGGTGGTAGCTCTAGATATATATCATGTGTTGTCATTTTCATGACTTAATCAATTTAATCTAATATACATTCATATACCCAAATATGTGATGTGGACACATGGCTCGTACTACAGTGGCCATAAAAAGACACCGTACCAGAGTTAAAGTTTTAAATAATATAACCCATTTATTAAACCAAACCCAAAACAACTAGAGGACTGATTAAACAGAACCAAAGAGTGAAGAAGCCTGGAACAAACGTCAGATCCAGAACTTCCTCCTCCAAATAAACCCCAAAACAACTAACTCATAAACAAAGCCATGGAAAAACTAAACAAAACATCCTCCATTCACAAGGCAAAAGGATCAAACAAAGAAACCAGCAGCCTCGAGCGCTCGAGCTGCCACGTCTGTGTGTGATATACAGTGTTGGGAACGTTACTTTAAAAAAGTAATTAGTTATAGTTACTCACTACATGTTCCAAAAAGTAACTGAGTTAGTAACTGAATTACTTTATAATAGAAGTAACTAGTTACCAGGGAAAGTAACTATTTGCGTTAGCCTATACTGTAAAAAGAAAAAAGTTGCTATATGTCAACAAATTTGGATTTTTCTGAGCAGTTTTCACAAGTTAGTTGAAATGAGTAGAACAGACAAGTAGAGCTAGGCCTACTTGTAGGGTACATAACCTTCAATATTTATTGCACATCAACAGACATCAAGAGGTTTATCCTGCACTTCAAGTATTTTGTTCTCAACAAAGGTAGTAAAAGAAACTGCTGAATGTACCGTGCTGATCTCCTAGCCTATATCACTGGATTCACTTCAGGGGTGTCGGCTAACACACCACTTAAGGCCAAAAACGTCAGACTATGAAGCATGAGACGATGAGAGGAGGAGTAAGGATTTATCCGCTGTTTATTTCCTTCTTTAACATGCACAGCAGCATACAGATCCCAGGAAAAGAACAATAGCAATATTCGGCTCGTGATGACACGCTAAACAGCTGTTGCAACCGGCGAATCGCGGCCGTTTAATAACGTGCATAAATTATAATTTATAGAGATCGGGAAACTCTGTGCACTTACTCACAAGGGCGATGCAAACAAACTCAGGGAAAGCACGTTTCAACCGTGGATTGATAGGTGGTTACTGCGGCAACGTGCACGCTCACACAGCAGAGAGAGAAAGAAAAAGAAACTTCACTAAACAGGCGCTCCGGCTGACTGACGTGACGGCGCTAACTGACAGTTATAATGTCATCCACACTGAATAAAACACAACTTAAAACACACCGGTCTCCTCACTAGCAGTTTGTGTAGTATGGAGCCAGGGGTGCGTTCGGATTACACTGTTTATTCAATCAATAGTAACGCACCACATTTAACGTTCAGTAACGATAACGGTGTTGTAACGACGGAAAAAGTAATTAGTTAGATTACCCCGTTACTGAAAAAAGAACGGCGTTACCTAACGCCGTTATTTTAAACAGCGTTATTCCCAACACTGGTGATATATATGGGCAGCGATATGTGTCAGTAGAACTTGAATTCGAATTGATCGACTTGAATATGAATTGATCAACCTGCATTTGAATTATTGATACTTGAATTTGAATGTATACACTTGAATATGAATTAATCATTTGAATTTGAAATAATTATACTTGAATCTGAATCAGTTAATATTCGAAATGACACATTCAAATAAAAGTTCTAAATTCAAGTTTTCAAATTCAAGTAGAATCCGTTTAATCAGTTTAATCTGTCTCTGTCTCTATGACAACACTGAGGGGGGTGAATTTTTTCGGACCACGCTAGTTTTTAATTTATCGGAGGTTAAAATGTATAGGCGCAATCTCTTGAGTGACAGCTCTCCACCCGTTGTCCCTCACTTTGCCTCGGAGGTATACGTCAGCTATCTCCCTCCCCCTCACAAAATGGCGACGCGCACAAACCAGGACTATTGGATGCCGTGTGAATAATTGAGGTCAGCCCGGATGCTACATCCATTTTATTTACTATCTATGAATTTGACACATGGGAATATATGCCTCTGTATCTGTGTTTATGATTATCTTCAATCAGATATGTTCTATACTGTGTGTGCCACTAGATTAAAGCCACATTAGTGACAGATGACACTGTTGTTTACAAATCTGAGCCTTTTATATATGTGTGTATCAACAAGCAGAGATGATTACTGGACACAAAGGCTCACACTGACGGCTTAACATCAGTTACAGTTCAAGCAGAAAGGCCTCAGATAACCGCCCTGTTTCCAACTTGCTCTATTGCCTAATGATTAATCAGCCATGCAATGTTTTATCTTTGTGTGAATGTCACATTAAAATGGCTCCTCTGAATCAGGCTGGGTCAAGCCCCAGGGGTTTGGAGAGAGGACCTGTGTGTAACACACACACACACCTATGCATGTACACAGACATTTCTCACCATTGAGGTTTCTGACAGTCTGAACAGGTTTTACGCTACACGATTTATGGAGGCAGCACAAATAACTGAGTGCTCCCCCTAGCGCTGTAGTCTGTCTCCGTCCCATTATGCAGATAAGCACTGTTTACTGTAAGTATACTGAAACACGGTTGTTACTCTATAGGTTGACCGTTCTCAAGTAAATAAAGGTTAAATGAAATTAAAAATAAAATTTTCCATGAATAAGAGAGAATAGCGTTACTTTTGCCAAATGTTTTCCCTTTCACAAAGTTAACATGTTGTAGCTTTTTGGGTTCCCGTCTTGAGTCTTTCAATTAAAAAAACTCAGCTGGAAGTGAGGGGACAAACTAAGACAGATGCCCCACTTCTTCTGCAATAAACCAATGCAGCATATCTTGTAAATAAAGTCTGCAATGGTAAATATCACCAATTTACACCAATACAGGCTTCCATATCAGCAATAGGATTTTGCTGAATAATATTGTAGCATTTATTTCATTGAACTAAGGTAGATCATTCCAATATTTTGATCCAGACAACCAACGGATAGTTTATTATTATTTGTTGGTGATAATATGAAATTGGCTTGTTTATGTTGTCCCTTAAATGTGTTCCTACTCCATAGAGTCATTACACAGTTGTGTCAGGGGGCCCCTAGCTGTTACAGGGACAGTGTTTGACCCAGGTTGGTTTCCAGGATCTGGACATTAGCCGGGTCACGATTGTCTAGTTATAAGGGTTACACACTATGGGTTTAATTGCCATTCGGTGCTACCACAAGATCCTTATCAAACATGTTCAATAGTTTAACTGGCAGTCTTGCAGTTTGAGCGATCGAAGGAGCCAAACTCTGTCCAACTCAAAGGCCAAATGTCTCACTTAACTGACGGGATAACTAAGATGCCCTAAGATGAAGTAAAAATCCGGAATGTATCACATTATTATGATTTTGATTTTTGAATGTTCGGTATACTTCTCTCAGATACTGTGATATTTGTAGAATTTAAGTGCAGAACAACTTTCTGATGCTGCTAGGATATTCTCCAAAGCCCTAATCCCACAAATATAATAACAAATCTTTTATCCTATTCTTCACATGGTTTATTGTTCTAATTTGAGCTGCAAATCAGGACAGTTGAGCAGATTGAGAGGGGAATGTGACCTCAACTCATCTGATACACCTCCAGCAATTATAATTCCCTACAAGAGGAACATTCTGTTAAAGTTATCATTAACAAAAGATACTCTACTAAAAACGTCATTGTGCCATTAAGAAAGCATTTCCTCTAATCATATGTTTCAAAAGGCTTGGGCGTTCATTACACCTCATTAGCAGGCATTCATATGAGAGGATCAACTGGGGTTCAAATCAAACTCCTCCGAATAAAACAATGATGAAAAGATATTAAACCTGCATGAATTGATTTATTCGGGTCAACATTGTAGACCCAGCAGATAATTGCTTATTCGCACATTTGGCAGACAGAGAGAGAAATTAGGCTTTATTTGGTTGTTTCCTAAGAAAGAGTATTGATTTACATTCACCAAGGGAGTTAATTTAACATTACACATATTCAGTTAACCCTTTTTTTTAGATAATATTATCGTTAAATGCAATTTTATCATGTTATATTCATATTGAGAAGATTGATGCAACACAAAAATAGCACCAACACTTGTCTCTTGTTGCAATTTTTGAAACTAAACACTGAACATAGTAATCCAATAATAACCATTTAGATATATTTAGTTTTTCTTGATTTTGGCAACAACCTTTGATTAGTATAGTGGTCATTGTAATGGCTTTTCCCATGACATTAGGGTAATGGAGACATGAGTCTGTGGGTACCAATGTGAGAAAACAGACCATATTGATTTAAAATGGAACACATGTACTTTGCATCTTAGATGTTTTTTTGTTTTTTTGTTTTTGAAAAGTATTCAGAGGTCTGCTTACGGCTGAAAGACAGTCAGTAGCAGTGAGATGGTTCAGTCTGGCATTTCTTCAGCATGAAGTATATGTGACTCATAAAGCGTCTCTGAATTGTAAATCACTAAGATGCAACATAAGCCCTGAAACCCGGCTTTTTCTTGATTATGCAAACTAATCAACCCCGGAATGAATTTCCTCTGCCCTCATTTTATTTGTTTGTTTTTGCCCCCCATCTCAGCTGTTTCCTTTTCCTCCGAACATTGGTGTTGTTTGTGCATAGATCCTCTGTTATCTCATTAAGCCCCCCAAACACTCAACCTGCCTAAAGCCTCCATTATTCGTTTCATCTCTGATTAGGGATTCTATTAAAAACTAAATGAGGTCTGGTGGGTCCTTGCGTTTGCTGTCTCTTTTTCTTTGACAAAACTTGTCTTGAGCACATATTTAGGTTTTGGAAATTGACATTGATTTACATAGGCTCATTTAACTCTATAAAACCATTGGCAAATAAAGGCTACTCATATCAGTTACCATTTAAGGTTCAGGCTGGTAAGTAATTGCAAACAATAATGGCAATTGACAGTTTGGACTGAATTTCCACAGCTATTGCAGTGAGTAGCTGTGTCCAAAGCTACAAAATGTGGTATATGAATGCGAACACAGTGGCATAAGCGTAATTTCAGTTATGAAAGCTTTATTTTTGCCAATCACCTGTGTTAATCACCAGCATATGGTTGCATTGAGGCAAAGAAAAAGCTGCAGTGACAATGTGATGCGGGGGCTAAAATGAAATGAGAAATGACATGTAACGTGTCCGTCAGATATAGCACTCACAAATTACACTTAAACATTAAGCTAGAGTATAGCTAATTAACCAGAGCCACAGAGTGCCTATGGAGAGCATCACAACTCATAATGCAGCCCACACTGTGTTTTGAAGATGAATATAGCTTCAGACTGATACTCTAATGGGAATGCTTCTTTTATACTGGGAACAGTGCTGTCGCTTCTATGACTCACTTAATGTGGCTTTTGTGGATGTATGCAAGTCAATGAAAATTAGGGCTGGGTTTTTTCCCCTACCATAGCCATGCAGCATACTTGACGCTTGGAAAACATGTATATGCATGTAGGGAATAATTGTGGTCTCCAATCAATCAATCAATCAATCAATCAATCAATCAATCAATCAATCAATCAATCAATCAATAACAAATGATTTACACAGCACTTTTCATACACAGTGAAGGCAACATAAAGTACTTCCCAAAGGAAAAGAGCAATACCACTAACACCCTAATCGACTTTGGTACAAGAAAACAGTGTAGTGAACAAATTAAGGATCCAAATCGTACCCAGCGGGTACAAGTTGCTATTTCCCTCATAAAAGCATTTACAATGTACGGTAAAAGTAACACAAAGGCAAGAGAGAGAGAGAGAGAGAGAAGTATCAAACCATGCAGACGTATCAAACCCTATTTTCATATATGAGCAACAAACATTATTGCTTATTCGTTCTTTTATTTGGGGAATTCTTTGGTAAAAAAATCCAAAATATTATGAATGGCTGTTGCTACAAAGATTACAGTTGCTTCAGACACATAAAACAGAGATTGGGACAATGGAGATGTTTTGCAAGTTCAAGCAAATAAATGGACTGGGATAATATTCACACTGTTGACATCAAACTACCAACAGGGCTACAGTCAAAGACGTGAGGACACTCAAAATTAATTAAGAACCCAACGTTAATTGAAAATAATCCAAATAATATGTATGTACTCAGAGGCCCTGTCATGGAACCTGATGAAACTTAGCAATATTACACGTGTCCTCTTGTGCCTATTAATTCGCCATTAGGCATAATACTGATACTCTTGGCTCTCTATTAACATCTATCAAAGCTATTGATCAATGAGACCAGGGAAGATGTGTGTGATTATTACCAGGGCTAACTGCCCCCTCACTCACAGACACATACAGATGTATAGATGCAGACAAACGCGTTACACTGGGGATCCTTCTATTTCCTATGTGACACAGCCGCTGCAGCGGTTCTGTGGTGGTTTCCATGGTTTCTTCTCATGTCACCGTTTTACTAATGAAGGCAAGAAACAGTTGGGGTCTGTTCCTTGACATGGACAGCTCGCCTACTTAATCACCCTCAGAGTTGACCAAAAGGGCTTTCTTAAAAGGTTATAAAAGGAGATCCTAGTTAGGGAAATAAGGAGGAGGAGATGGAGACTTATCTGAGGTATGATGGAGGTCAAATGTGGCAAAGGATGTAGGTGCAGGTAGTAAAGATGATGAACGACAAGAACGGAAGTGAATAAAAGGGAAAGAAGAATGGAGACAGGTTGACACAAAGTACAACAGGCAACATACAGTATGAGGAAAAGGGCAACTTAGACAGAGTATGAAACGAAGACCTGAACAAAAGTGTGCTGCGTCTTGATAATTGAGATTGGGGATTTTCTTTTCTTTCATCACTAAAAGCTTCAACTGCCTTTCAACTTGATTCTCAGTGCTGTTTTATACAGAAAGCTGACTGAGCTCTATACTAAGGTTGGCTGTCTTTCTCTATGCAAGGTGCGATAAAGACACTGGGTTTAAAATGTATTAAGAAGGCCCTTACTGCTCTTTCACCCCCTTACTTGACATAATTGTTCTCTTTTAATATGTGCCCTTATCATACACACACTCTAATGATGTGCTTACTGTCTTTACTGAACTTGGAAAATATTTTTTATTATGCTCCTGCAACTTGGAATAACCATGAATAACCTTCAGAGCAATTTAAAGCTGACCTCATTTATATAGGGCAATTTTAACTGTGTAACGGTTAACAGTTGACCTATTTTGAACAACTGTTCTTGTTTTAATTGATTTCCTTGCTTTATTCTTAATACTTTATTAAACTAGTACCAAGTATTTGTCTTTAGTAACTTTATTTGTATTGTCATTTTATATATGCTCTTTTTTATCTTGGTGTGTGTGATCTTTTTTCTATTATTCTTCTCACTTATATTTCTCGCTATATTTTAAATTATGTTCCTAACTCATAACTTTGTCTGGACACAATGGCCACATGGCAGCATATTTACAGTATGTATTTTTTCTAGTTATAATAGATATGTATATATATTAGGGCTGTCAAGCGATTAAAAAAAATAATCAAATTAATTACAGGCTCTGTGATTAATTAATCTAAATTAATCGCATACTTATATGACACTTTTATGCCTGTTTATAAACAACTGTAGGCTACCGTTCGTCTCTCTCTCTATCTCTCTCTCTTGCTCTCTCTCTCTCCCCCCCCTGTCTCTCGTAACTTCTGTCTCCTCCTCTCAGCAAGGTTTCTACATGAAATAAATTTAGGAACTACTAGCGCCGAAAAAAAACACAAAAAAACAAGCAGGCTAAATGACGACTGTCTATCTCCCACAACAGACAACGCTGCACTGCCACAGGTGCGGTACGCATAGCCTATGCCAATTCATTCACCATCCTACTCATAGCCAAAAATATACACACACACACACACACACACAACACGGAGGAAAAAAGCCAGGCATTTGCTAGGAAGAGTGAGAGGGGGCGGGTGTCGATCGCAGATAGCAAACAAAAGTGAGACACGGAGGAAGATTGAGGGATACTGTTTTGAACCTACATTGTTAATTAGGCACCCACTAAATCAATAATGCACAGACACTGTGGAGAATAACGTAAGACGTAGTCCTACCTTCATGCTTATGTGCCCGGAGCAGCCCATAACACATCCATAGAGCCCTCTGCCCCTTTCCCCTGCTTCTTTTTTTACTCTTTAATCCCGTGCGGGCCGTTTCAGCAAGCTACAGCTCCGCTATCGTCTCACCTCTTTTGCACCGGAACAAAGGGCAATATAGAAGTGCGATTAATCTGCGTAAAATATTTTAATCGCGTCAATTTTTCTGTGATTAATTAATCGAAATTAACGTGTTAATTTGACAGCCCTAATATATATATATATATATATATATATATATATACACACACACACACACACACACACACACACACACATATATATATATATATATATATATATATATATATTTGTTTATTGTTATATATGCTTCTTTTTAACAGCTGTCTTATCTTTATGCCTGAAACTTGTCCACATCTCACATCCCTCATTGTCGTGCCTCCTGCGGGAGTTCCTCCCTCCTCCTCTTTCTTTAATCCGTCTCTGTCTCTCCTTTATTTTCTCTCCCTCCTGTCTTCCTTTTGGTTCATTAAGTGGTGAGCAGTATACATCTTTAATAAGGTGTCCTATTGAAAAAGGTGCTGGCTGTAACACGAGGGATCGACATGTGAGGTTTCCTCTAAAAGCAGGGACCGTAGGGAAAGACACTGACACCTGTGCTAAAAAGAAATACATATACGTATATGTTTGGGCATGTACATGCACATGGTCCATCAGTTGCATTATAACAACCTTGCAACTGAAAACATACATTTACCAATAACTTAACAATAGTACCCTTTCCCAAAAATGTATGTATGCCTTTTTCATTGAGGCCAATTTGTGGTTGGTAACTGATGCCTCAGATTTGATCCTGGAGGGAAAATGGCAAGAAAAGGCAACTTTAAGTGTAACATAGCAACAGGCTGAAAGGAAGAACATCACTGCCATTTCTGCTTGATAGCTTAAAGTCACGTTCAACTCTGCCCACACCCAATATCATATTAATTGACACATTTACCTTGATAACAACAAACAATATATGGTTAATAAACAATAGCTATGTACACTAGTCTCTGTTGAACACATAAATGATTTACAATTAACTATAAAGTACCAAGTATGTAACACATTGAGTTTGATTATGAAATAATTGATGAATCAGATATTAGGGACAACTATAATGTACAGTATATCACATGCTTTAGTCCTCTAACGTCATCTTAAATGGGACTGTGCATAATAATCCCCCGTTGTAGACTTGACATTGTTGGTGGTGAGAAGAAGAGAGCAATGATGAAGATAATGCACTGGAGCAGGGATGCTGATGATGACAGGGTTTCCCACGGTGTATACCAGCCATGGTGGCCTGCCATGCCTGAAAGCCCCCACCCTCCCCCCACCACGTCAAGCATGCTTAGTTATCTGTTCTCGTTGTCCGGTCTGGAACATTGAGAAACCCCAGAAGTTATTTCTTTGTTTGTTGGCTCCCAGCAACGATCTCACCTAACCGCTCGGCATCTAGAAGGCAGCTGCAGAATTGAGGAACTTCTGCAAGCCGCCTGCAGTGGTTGGTCCAAGTTCATTTTGGTGCTGTGTATACTCATATTGGTATTGTTTGGTTGCATATAGTTAGTCCAAGCAAAGTCTGTTCTAAGGACTGACAATTTGCTAAAAATAAAAAAAAAATCTAATTAAAACAATTATTGTTCCATTTAGAACTACAACATGACTTTTGTTTAAAATTCAGTGGTTGAGCAGCTCAGTCATCTCACAGCAGGATATAATGTTTATTTGAATGTGAAGGAGCCAGTTGAGGTGATTTGGGCGTTTGGTAAGGATGCCCCCTGGGCCTCTCTTTAGGGAGGTATCGAAGGCACAACCAGCTGGGAGGAGGCCCTGGGGAAGACCCAGGTCGAGAGGCCTGGGAACACCTAGGGATCCCCAATCGGAGCTGGTTAATGGGACCTGGGAAAGGGTAGTTTGGGGTCCCCTACTGGATCTCTTACCCCTGCAACCAGACCCTGGAAAAGCAGGTGGCGATGGATGTATGATAAACTGATTCCTCTCAGACAGCTAGCTTAAAACCTGACAGCACTATTCATTTATCATTGTGTTGCTCTTGAATTGTCTTGGTAGTGTCCTACATGACATATGTTCTTTAATGTAAGTTGCACCTACATTATTATATTACGTAAAGGTGGAACAATGCCAACTGTGTCTATTGTTACTTACTACATTTGGGTGTGTCTCATTCACTGGTAAAAATGGTGTACTGTGTACGCATGGCACAGTTTGGCAGCAGGAGTCTTTTTTCATCTGGTGAAAGGTAACATTATTTAGTGAAATCACAATTAAAGTTTGGAGGCCAATCGTCCAATATGTAACGTTTAAAACTCGTTTAATTATGTTTATTATCCAAAAGTATAAAAATTGGCTTTGTCGGTCGTTTTGGTTTGGGCTATGAACGTGACCACATGTAAAATATAAAAAATCTAACTCTGCATCTGACAGCGGAAGTGACAGCCAATAAAGAAGTGATAAGACACTGTGAGACAACGCTGCAGGAATCTGTTAAGCCAGTCATTAGTGTCATTGTGCTCCATTAACCACAAGGACATAATTTAAAATGTACTGCTAGAGCCAATACAACTATACAAGAGGGGTCTGATGTTAATGGGATACTATTTATGGTCTAGCACAGTGCAGATAATGTATGTTACCCTTTGTCTCTTAATACAATGTCCTGACGTGAACAGCAAACAGGCATGTTAGCTGTGACAAATGTTTATTTCTGTGTTGCATGCTAACACAGTAGTTACTTATTTCAAATAGAAAAATCATATTATTCCTAAAACGTGATGCGTTTTTTGAGATAGAGAAAGACATCTATTCCAGGTCTCTGCAAAGTATGCAGAGATCTATCGCAGGGTTGCCAGGTTGTGTTTCTGCAAAAAGTAGGCTTTTTAATATAGCAGGATAGAGTGAAATATAGGGAATACCTAACTTTGGATATGGCAACCCAATGTTCTTCTAGTGTCTGATCAGCAACGAATGAAGATGCTTTCAAGCGGTTAGTATGGTAGTTAAAATGTCTCAAAAAAAAATTGTAAGGCTTTTTAAGAAGTTGGATGCTTTTTGATTATTTCCGAAACATGTCATTTTATCCAACCACTTTACTGATTGGCTAGAATATCTCTGCAATGTTAATCAGGACATAATTTCCTTATTTTAAAAAAAAGAACTGAAATGAAGAATGTATGAACTGGCTCATGGTTCCATTTAAGTCTGATTGCGGACAAGCGGGTAGAAATAAGTGGACGCTTTTTTCAACCATAGTTCACTAATTCACAACACCCACCCCCCCTCCCCATCGTTAGCCTAATGGATTCAGCTAGTCTCTCTCTCCTTTTAGGTGTATGGTTTGTTGTAGTTTGGGGTTAGCTTTGCTTTGAACACACACCACCCTATCCACTAATGCATTCACAGCAAACATTACTGATGTGACTACTGATTAACATAGTCTTCAGGAAAGTATTGCACTTAAATTATCTTTGATTAAAATAGATCAAAATAGAGTTTAGAATCATGCATGGTCTGCCTTTGTCATTCTATTGAGCCAGACTGTGACAATAGCTACAGCTCTGGAAATACTCAAGACATCAACCTGTTTTGATGTTTTGGAGTGGGCAGGGGGTGAGGTAAGGAAGACGATGAAGAAAAGGAAAAGGTCTAAGGAAAAGTGATCATCATATCACCATATGTATTAGCTTTAAAAAAAAACATTAAATAGAATTAAATCATGCGTTTTTTTTCTGTCAGGAACTGGTTAGTCAGTGAATTAACTGAGTAAACCAGTCCCGTCCTTTTGGTCCTTTGCGTTCAAATTCAAAAGAACTAGCAGGATGTTTATTCCGCATCTGCAAGACCCGTATCCACGGTTCAGAAAAAGCAGGTTGAACACACAAAATACTGGCGGTGAAAAAATGACCCAATTAATTTCATAATGTTAAGTACAAAACAAACCAATGCGATGTAAAACAATCTGTTACATCACTAATGTACAGTATGTGATACTGAGGGCAAGTAGAAAATGGTCTATGAAGTTGTTGCATGCTGAAAGACGAGACAAAACAAAACCACCCCGGGAAACCGGAGACACACTGAACTCTCCAGCTTTATAGGCTTGTCACCTCAGCACCTGGATTGTTCAAATGAAAGACCAGGAAGTGAATATGCTTATGAAGGGTTATCACAGTAGCCCTTATGTTTGCCATTTGTGAATGATTGATATTTATGGAAATTATACCATCTCAAGTCAAAACACAAACTTTTCTTTAAGAGCTGAAAACAATTATAATACAATCTACACAAGTGATGCATTAGATATTCACACATCATTGTGCGGGCAATGTCGTGCACCTTGTGATCAGAAACATCCTGTTAGCAGCAAGAGACACACAGACTGGCAAAGGGTCTGGCTGCAGATCCATGAGTTGATTTGAGAAATACATTTTAGTTTTTACATAGTGGGTTTGAGTCCACACACACGTCTTCTGCAGCTATTTAATTAGCCACAGAGGTGTGTGGGTGGTGTAGCTTAAACAACAGCCTGGTTGAGAGGATCTAGTAATACAATCTCAGGTGAGGTTTGAAGATAGATTGGTTCAAACAACAGGAACATATTACCTATACAGGTAACATATATATATATGTTTTTATTGAAACATTCCTTGTGAAGTTCTTTTATATCTATACTTAAAATTATTCACTCAAGCTTCAGAATAATACTCATACAAATATGATACTAGTCTTGTTTTAGGCTAATTACATTTGCCAATATACACTCAACAAAAATATAAACGCAACACTTTTGTTTTTGCTCCCATTTTTCATGAGATGGACTTAAAGATCTAAAATTCATTCCAGATACACAATTGTACCATTTCTCTCAAACATTGTTCACAAATCTGTCTAAATGTGTGATAGTGAGCACTTCTGCTTTGCTGAGATAATCCATCCCACCTCACAGGTGTGCCACATCAAGATGCTGATCTGACATCATGATTAGTGCACAGGTGTGCCTTAGACTGTCCACAATAAAAGGCCACCCTGAAATGTGCAGTTTTGTCTCACAGCAAAATTCCACAGATGCCGCAAGCATTGAGGGAGCGTGCAATTGGCATGCTGACAGCAGGAATGTCAACCAGATCTGTTGCTCGTACATTGAATGTTCATTTCTCCACCATAAGCCGTCTCCAGCAACTTCGCACAGCCATTGAAGAGGAGTGGACCAACATTCCACAGGCCACAATTGACAATCAGATAAACTCTATGCGAAGAAGATGGGTTGCACTGCATGAGGCAAATGGTGGTCACACCAGATACTGACTGGTTCTGAGTCCCCAGACCCCCAATAAAGCAAAAAAATGCACATTTCAGAGTGGCCTTTTATTGTGGACAGTCTAAGGCACACCTGTGCACTAATCATGATGTCAGATCAGCATCTTGATGTGGCACACCTGTGAGGTGGGATGGATTATCTCAGCAAAGCCTATATGAACGGACCAGTAGCCTATATGAACGGATCAGTAGCCTTGTTCTCAGCCCGAGGGCTGAGAACAAGGCTACTGATCAGATAAATGATCGGTCAAACGTAAAATCATCAGGAAATGATAAAAACATCCCGATGGAAATTTTTTATGGAGTGATTTTGCTTCAAACTGTACAAGGACGCGTGTGACAGTGACACTCTTTCTTCAGTCGGAGCTGCAGCGTAAAGTGAAAACAAACTTAGGGTAGGTCTAACCACCTATCCAGCAGGTTAGACCCATGGCGTATGTTGCCGCAGTAACTGACTCTCGGTTGCGCTGAACCTGCTACCTGAAACGGAAAACCCAGAGTTTCCACTAACTCAGAGCGAACAAACTCTGGGTTGCCTCAAAACCAGCTACCTGAAATAGGCCCCTGGAGGCAAAGTTTTATTAGAGGTATCATTTGTCTCCTGTAAAGCAGTAAATCAACTCTGACACCCCCATCCAGTGAGGGATGTCGTTAGGAATTACTCAGCATGTTTTTTTCCTCCCTGGTCCATGGAAAATATGTGTTAAAAATATTTAGTTAAATATTTTAGGTATTAGAAATTGAGAAAATTGGAAAAATGTCAGCAAGGTTACACATTGATTGGTGTGTGAGCTAATGTACCACCTCTCAAACCTCAACAAAACCACAGCTTTCGACTTCAAATCAATAAGATCCTTCTCAGAGAGCATGCATTAAAACGTGCATTCCGGTTCTTACAAAACAAAATACGAAAACATGATTTTTAGTGAATATTTTTCACTCAAAAAGTCTGAGGCAACAAATCAATGAAAGAGGTTTCACACCTATTAAAAACTAAGAAAGTTATTATGCAGCAACATGTTCAATAAACCTCAGGGCAGGTTTAAAACTGATCATGAACCAATATCAGTAATGGCAGATGTTTTCCCTTTCTTGCTGTACAATTTTCAACATAAATTTTCTTCATTTTAATCTGACAATGGGCTAACAGCTCAATCATACACCCCAAACCCACTTTCCACTAAACATAGTTACAGAGAACAGTATAGCCTCCATAATTTTGAAACTGTATTAGGTGAAATGAGTACAGGCAATTATTGGTAGTATGATCATACTTCAAATACAATATGACTGCTGTTATAAAAAAAAATATTAAGGTAAAATGGAATAGGCTGGACTGTAGTCAAGCACTCCATGAAAATGGAACCTGGAAAATTGTTATTCCTGGTCAAAACCTAAAGAATCACCCGTTTTATTGTATCATCGTTTGTGTTTTTTTTCTTTTATTTTTTTTTTCAAATGCATATGGCCTTGGTTCATGCTATAAATGTAGCCTGTTGTTAGAACAGCCCTATTCTTCCGGTGTAATTGAAAATGAAGCAGTTCAAGTCCAGTGAATTCCCCGAAATGGAACAACGATAAACTCTGAACTTGCCAGAGGTTAAAGGTGAAGTAAGAATGTTAATATAAGTGTTAAATCGCTCTTTATTCATACAGTGATCACTTGCATAGTGTGCGCCTTTCATAAAGCCGATCTCTCAGTCACCCGCTCTGCATGTAATCGTCAAATTTTTCGGGAATCCCGAAACTGATATCCAATCAGAAGTGAGAACGCTACAAACCGGCACCCGTCTCACTCATGGTTTCACTGCCGGTGCACGCGCTATGCAGATCGGTGGATGTTTATGCGCCTACAATGGTGTAGCAAGTAAAAATCCTTCCCAATGTCTGTTTTGATGGTTTTTATCATGTTTTATCACACTTACTTATCTGAGATGATGCTTGATAACTCGCTGCTTGAAGACCGCAGTGCATTAATGTGGTGACGTAGGGACGAGGGAGGGGACTGCTAACTGTGGTCAGTGACAGGAAGTTAGCTGAACCGACCATTCCGCTTCCTGAACCTTTAAAGAAAGACATTGTATTACCGAAAGATGGAACACTAATTTAAATAGGGTTCTAGGCCTTTTTCAGTGAACAGAGAATGTGTTCACGTTGTGCAGCTTTGCTGCAGCAATGAAAGCAAATGAAGCCTTGCAAACAATTGGTTGGTGTCCCTAACTGTTTAGCCAAATATGAACATATTTAGTAGAGAGATTGTTTGAAGGTTTACCTTGCTTTGCATTGTGAGTACAACAACAGCACTGATGGGCATCCCATTGAAAACAACACAATACAGGCAAGCACCCAGACTGTTTTTTAAACTATCCCACTATAATGGTGACTCATAACATATGTACTATAACTGTAACTATAGAAGTCTGAACACATGCAGCCCATGCTCACATACTCACACAATGCCTAACAACAGCAGTTGGTCCATTCGTGTTTGGCAGATCATCCAGGGGCGACATAAAGCCTTTCTTCCACCCTCAAACTGAGCTGTCAGTCAAATGGGAACAGGGCACTATTGCAATATGAGAGCTGAAAATAGCCTGTCCTCACCTCAGGGGCTTCAGGGGACACACTGGGAACATAATGTTTAAGGCAGCCACAGAACTGAGAGGCCACATTCAACTGCAGTCTCTTGTAATGTGGAAAGAAGCCACCAGGCATATTGCTTGTAAGGTGCAATGTTTGAAAGACACATGTACAATTTCTAGAGAACAATTTAAGGACATGGTATCGATGGCAAATGTAATCGGTACACAGCACTATTGTAATGAAATATTGTGACAAGTTTTTCACTTCATTTGGCCTGAACACTGGATAACACCTGCCCTCCGTCAAAAAACCAAGTGGCCTTAAAGTCTGGATTGATACAGTGGTTCCCACTTTAACTCTGCTGCCTTTCTTCATTGCCCCACAGTCACATGCATATCACTCTTCATGCTTCATATTTCTGAACTTGTGCTTATTATTTTTTGTCTGTATCTTTTCTGGATGGATCTTATTCTGTTGCCCTTTTGTGTCGTTCTCGACTCCCTCTTCCGCTCGCTCTCCCTCTCTTAGCTGCACTGATCTTGTGTTTTTTTTAGTTCCAGCTCTGGTGAAGCTCATTTCAGCACAGGACAGCCACGTTCAAAATCACTTTTGTAGCACAAACAAATTGAATATGTGCTGTGGCTTCGGCTTTGTAAAAATGCTCTTCCAATTCAAATTTGCAGTGTGTTACAAGGCATTTTATTAGGGCTGAATACAGTCTGTGCCTCGCTCGATTTCAAGAAAAACCCAGAGTGTGCCTCTGTGCCCTTCCTGGATGTTTGTTATAAAACAAAGGGGCTTGAGTTCAGAGTATTCTTTCATGTATTAATAATGTGCAACTAAATGTTCCCAGCTTCCTCCCATGTATCTTCTGCATGTTTAAATAACTCAGTTTTCCATCCATTCTGCCAATCCTTCAAAGGAATTGTAACTAAAAATAGTTTTAAATGATAGCCCTACAGTTTGTTGTATCAAATCAAACACAGTGCAATGTTTTTTTGCAACTGCTCTTGTTTGTAATTAGATACAGACTTGATACATTAACTTTTTTCTAGTTTGTTGGTAGAATTTTCATGTATGGATTGTATAGCTTTATGATCTATGTACTGTTGATAACATATTGTACTTTATACAGTGGGGAAATAAACTGTATCACGCCAGTATTCTGGATTCGGAATTTTTACTTATCCTACTTTTTACATTGTGTTATACACAGAACCTGAAGATCTGATACAGGAATCTGAATGTCAACACACACGCTTTGGTTGATATTAAGTTAAAACAACAACAAACTATCTCTGCCCTGTTTCATTTGCCAATGCTTGAAACAGAGAAACCTTCGATTAACTGCAAGTGCAGTTTTGCACAGAAATCCCGCAAATGAGTAAGGAGCATTGCGGTGTACATTTAGATTACATATTAGTTTTACCTTGTAAGCCTGCATGCACTGAAACCATTTTTCTCTCTCCAGATAAAGATCAGCCCAAACTGGATGTGTCCCAATTGTCATGCTGTCCATGCAGTCCCTTCTTGGTATCACAACATGCTTTGAGGCATTATTTCACATGGTGTTCCAGTGCAGCACCTTTTCCATTTGCATCATCAACCAGTTAAAGTGTGGGGGCGCCCTTAGCTCAGTTGGTAGGGCGTCCCACCCTCCGAACGACAGCTATGCGCATTCATGTTGCTCCTAATCTGGCGCTTCATCATTTTGTGTCAAAAATGGTTCAAAGCGCCCAGCGCACCTACGCAGCTAGTCCCCCCCCCCGATATATTTATTCCCCTAATCAACCATGGCTGCGATCAGACCCGACCCGACACAACAGCGATCATGTCCGCACATAAACAACAACAACACGGCCAACAATTGTGCCAAAAGACAAATTATCA
Organism: Hyperoplus lanceolatus; assembly: GCA_026929865.2. Classification (NCBI taxonomy): domain Eukaryota; kingdom Metazoa; phylum Chordata; class Actinopteri; order Uranoscopiformes; family Ammodytidae; genus Hyperoplus; species Hyperoplus lanceolatus. The sequence continues at coordinate 17,252,253 of CM049409.1, forward strand.
GCAACTGAACGGAACAAATAGCCTTAAAACAGCATTGCAGATTCACAAAAACAGCAAGGTAGAACCATACCAAACACATTTACAGCAGCATTGTGAGCACGGCAGTACAAAATAAAGGCTAGTAGCCTACATTACCCTACTGTGACGGGACCGTGGCTGGCGTAGATAAACACCAGTGCTTCGCTGTACTTTTCGTGAAAGTTCCCCAGACTATGTTGGTTATGTTTCGGTTCATTATATGGAAGTGGTGGCTGCACACAACCGGATGAGTTCACTTGGTTCACTCACTTGGTTTATCGGCTAAAGCACAGCCGGGCACATATTCACTGAATTAACCAGGAAGCCCAATACATTTCCTCCTCGGTGTTTCTCAGCCTCTGTGTACACTGAGGGTTTGTTGCATAGATAGTATAGATAGTACGTTGGTGAAGAAGACATTGCTATTCGCTGTCCGCCGTAGTAGGGCCAAACAGTACTGTCAGACTGCTAGGGTCGTGAACGCTAACTCAACTGACGCATCAACGTCGTTGCCAAGTGAACGGACAGTCCCACAGCCAATAAGAATGGAGAATCTGAGCCTCGCTCGATTGGTCAAAATTAACATGAGCGGTGGCAATTTTTGGGGGCAGCACACAGAGGCAGGGGGGAGCAAAGTGATGAAAAAATATTTTCAGACCACTTAAACTACATATAGCTGAATGGCTATTATGACAGTTTTGCCAAATATTACAGTGAAAAAACTCTCAACCCCACCTTTAATTAATTAATTTAGCTAGTAGCTACGTAAATAATGTATAAGGAATGGTTCACTCTCAAGAGTGACCCGTTTGCTATACATTATCTATATACACTATACATGTAGTATATATATATACAGTCCCCTCCATAAGTATCGGAACAGTGAGGCCAATTCCTTTATTTTTGCTGTAGACTGGAAAAATTTGGGTTTGACACCAAAAGATGAATATGAGACAATAGCTCAACATTTCAGCTTTCATTCCTAGGTATTCACATCTGGATCCGATACACAACTGAGAAGATATCATTATTTGAAAAGGAACACCACATTTTTAGGCGAGCAGAAGTATTGGAACAGATAGACTTTAAATAAATTAAAGTGAATAAACCGTAATATGTTGTCGCAAATACTTTGCTTGCAATAACTGCATCAAGCCTGTGACCCATTGACATCACAAAACGTTTGCATTCTTCTTTTGTGATGCTTTTCCAGGCTTTCACCGCAGCCTCATTCAGTTGCTGTTTGTTTTGGGGGGTTACACCCTTCGGTCTCCTCTTTAGCAGGTAAAATGCATGCTCTATAGCATTTAAGTCTGGAGTTTGACTTGGCCAGTCTAAAACCTTCCATTTCTTGCCCCTGATTAACTCCTTTGTTGTTTTTGCAGTTTTTTTGGATCATTATCTTGCTGCATGATGAAGGATCTTCCAATCAGTTTGGTTGCATCATTCTTTAAATTGGCAGACCGAATGTTTCTGTAGACTTCTAAGTTAATTTTGCTGTTGCCATCATGTGTTACTGTGTTGTTGTCAAGATGAACCTTTACCAAAGTGTTGGAAAGGCTAAAGTTTGGAGAAAGAAAGGATCTACTCATGATCCCAAACATACAGGCTCATCTGTGAAACACGGTGGAGGCAATGTCATGGCTTGGGCTTGCATGGCTTCTTCTGGGACGGGCTCATTATTCTTCATTGATGATGTAACACATGATGGCAACAGCAAAATGAACTCAGAAGTTTACAGAAACAGTTTGTCTGACAATTTAAGGAAAGATGCAACCAAACTGATTGGAAGATCCTCCGTCATGCAGCAAGATAATGACCCAAAACACAACGAAGGAGTTAATCAGGGGCAAGAAGTGGAAGGTTTTAGATTGGCTAAGTCAATCTCCAGACTTAAACGCTATAGAGCATGCATTTTACCTGCTAAAGAGGAGACTTAAAGGTCACATATTATACTCTTTTCTGTCAATATTATATGGTCTTAGAGGTCCCTAATACGTTTTGTTTTAGTTGTTTGCTGAAAAAATCGTTCAGATCATTTATTGTAACATGCCTCTATACCCTGATTTTCAACTAATCTCACGGTGGCCTATATTTGAAACCGAGTTGCACATCCCCTCTTTTTATATACGATCTTTGAGCTTCCCCCGCCCCTTTCTGGAAATGAAGCCATTGGCCTCGCCCACCGTCTTTGCCTCGCCTGTTACCATAGAAACATTAGGCTACCCCAGGAGAAGAATCATGGCTAGTGCTAGTATCGCAGGAACTCAGCCGCACTTTGAACAGTTTGACCCGGAGTCAGACCCAGAACAACAAGAAGCTCCTGCCCAAGTTCAGACTTTGAGAATGCTGCAGGACATTTCTGAATGGTAAATTAGTGTTTATGTTGGGGGCGGGGGGTTCAGCCGGTGTGTGTGTTGATAAGCTGCCTACCTGGCTACATATAGGCTAAGCTATAAGACACACACTGGCCACCAGTACTTTCACTGTGTTATTTATATTGTTAGAAATGTTCTTCAACAAGCAATTACGTTTGAGTTGAGCAGTTAGTACATCATGTGTGTGTAGGAGTAGGTGAAGCAGTGACAAGTCACTGCTTCACCTAATGGTATGTAATCCAATATTTTGAAGAAGCCTTTCAAAACGGCTTCCTTTATTTAGCCTTTTTAAAATAATATATTATTGCTCATATATTTAAATACATTTTGACACATTCAGAATTTTCTCAAGTCAGTGTCATGGACTTTCATTTATATTTTCCTATTCAAATTCGGGCTGTCTGCAGTGTTTTGTAACTCCTCAGGGTGCATCAAGTCTGCTGCAAAGTTCAAACATGATGCGTTTTTACATTTTAAAAACCTTACTGCTCATCCACCTGTATTCATTTTTAATTTCATTATAAATTCAAAATAAATAATTACATTTTTTGTGTAGGTGCACATGTGGAAATTGCGAACTGATGCCCACAGAAATTGAAAACGTGTGCTGTAAGGAGATACCAAAGGTAATATTTATGTTAGCTTATTTGTCTAATTGCAGCTTACATTTGTCACATTCCATGACACTTACCTTGTGTTATTCATCCTAGGTTATGAAACGGATGCAGCAACTACAGATAAATGTTGCCTGCATGACAGATCATCCTGGCTTGGACCCGGTTTGCTTGAATGTGTTCTCATTACAGAATGCTTTCAATGTATACAGAGCAGACTATGGGCCATTACGACTAAGGGGAATAGAGCAGTAAGTACTTGTTTATATTTTGATCAGTATCATAACTATAATGTGTAATAATAGTAAATGCTGTTTATGAAAATAAATCTGTGATTTTATAGTCTTGCCTCTCATTTTTTTAGTGGGAATTTGATTTAATGTTCACAACACAAAAAATGATATAATGTAATTATTATACACCTTCCTATAATTGGAGAATGTTATTATTGAAGATGAATTCACATGAGACCTTTTACAGACAATGTAAAGCATTTATTATAAACAAAAGTGTGGCTTTGCAGTGTAATATATAATATATGTAAAAAATATATAAAAAGAAATGTACATTCACTATCAGAATATAAATGTTTTCCAACGTTTCCAGTCGTTATAGATATCTAGCCTATCGATGCTTTGTGAGTTGGTGTTGCGGCTTCCTTGGACAGAGGATAAGAGTCGTCATTCCAGCCTGTGTGGTCCTTCGGATTCGACAGGAGTTTCCTGACGCCGAGGGGACATATGTCGGGTTCAGACTGCCCCTTGATTGAACCGGGACACATAGCTTGCAATGACGTCCTCCTTGTCCGGCCGCTCATACTGTGAAGACAGGTCAGCTGGGATGGGGATCTTCAGAAGGTCTTCCATGTACGGTGTTGGGTCCACGAAGACCTACTCAAAGATGAGGTCCATCAAGTCATCCACAAACCCTGTGCAATAATTGACAAAAACATTTTTATATTATTATGTATACATTTGATTTTTTTTTTTGCATATCATGTTACTTATAATAGTGTTTATTTCTCAGGTTTATTTATTGTTGTATCTATTTATTATCAGTGTAATCACAAGTATAATAGTAAATATAACATGAATATGTACATAACAGTTTTTTGAGATAGATAAAAGGACATTTTCACTTACGAAATGTGGGCTGTGTCTTCACTGGTTTGGCTCTGCATTCTCCCTTCCTGGCCTTTGGAAATGACATCTGTGACAATTGTGTCCCAACAGAACGTGTCGATGTGGGGTCTGTCTGACAGGCAACTTCCCTTGTTTGAGCAAATGGTGGTTGGGATGTCACTGATGTGCTGGCCTGTATGTAGAGAAAGGCTGGAGGTTACAACAAGTTATGAACTACAAGTAATAAATATAAATCCATTTTAAGTATGGAGGAAAAAAGTACACCAACAGTTTACTTCAATTGACATACTATTGCAAACTAGAAAACAAAACATTTGTGGGTTTTGCATTTATAAAATAGTGCATGATGCAGCAGGATAGCTATTGATGGCATATTATATATATTTTGAGTTGTAATAGTGCTGTAATTGTGTCAGTTATACACGTATTGCATTATCAATAAATAAGAATTGATCGGCAGGCCACGGTAGCTTTTGCTACGTTGCTTACATGTTCTTCTCAATCAAAATGGATGCCGTTGTACATTCCTTTTTTGATTTACACACGAGAAGCTTCCCATCCTTTGTCTTGTTAGAAACGCGGCATTATAAAGGCCTTTGCACACCGGGCGCGACGCGACTGAAACAGGCAACAGATATGATTTTCGAAGGGGCGATATGGCCTGAGGCTAGTGTGTAAAGGATTAGCAAAGGAAAACAGGCCTCCCGAGCCAACATGAAACATTTACCTCCGTTCCTTTGTGTCTCGCAGTTACTTTTTTACACACGGAGCTTCACATATTTTGTCTGTTTACATTATATTTGACGGCAGAAGTGAAGACACAGAAACTGAAGCAAACACAAAGAAACCGGGGCCTGTTGCACTATGTAGCTTGCATTGAAGAGTTACGTTCAGGAAAAAAATCACACAATTCATCATATAACACTGCAAAAAATAAACAAAGAAATAAATAAACCTACCCCTTGCTCGTTCAAAGTGGAGTTGTTGCGGATTGTTGGAAAACACCCTTCTTTGAGCCTTAGCCTCGAGGCAAGTCCTGCGGTATACTGTCCCAAGTTGTGGAAGCAGTCCAGACTGAAGTGGTTAGCACACACACGTAAAAATGTTGGTAGACTTGTTGGGACATTCCCATCAAAAATGAAATCAATCCACTGTGTCTTCAAATCCTCTGCTGTTGGGAGAATATGAAGGCTTCTGTGTTGGTTAGTGCAGCCAACAACTGAACACTCCTCATGCCTTGCTCGGGACATCTTGTTGCTAGGAAGAAAAAAAACACTGTGGCAGACGGTTGAAAATGTCTGGGCTATATGGGGTTGGGAGGGGCGGTGAAACTTGATCGGTGGGTGTGCCATGTGCTTATTGCAGGTGGAGGTTCCTGGTTTCAAAATGTGGGGGGAGGTGGCTGTGCCGGCTATGACGTCATAGCCGGCGAGAATTCTGACTGGAGTAATTTGGAGAGGTTTTCAGAAAGGGTGAGGAAAGGAGAGATTTTGGCAGTCCGTAGGCACACCGTGGACCCATAGTTACGTTCCAACACATTTAAAAAGTGCGTTTTGCATAATATGTGACCTTTAAAAGAGTAACCCCCCTAACACAAACAACAACTGAATGAGGCTGCGTTGAAAGCCTGGAAAAGCATCACAAAAGAAGAATGCAAAAGTTTTGTGATGTCAATGGGTCACAGGCTTGATGCGGTTATTGCAAGCAAAGGATTTGCGACAAAATATTATGTTTTATTCACTTTAATTTATTTAAAGTCTATCTGTTCCAATACTTCTGCTCACCTAAAAATGTGGTGTTCCTTTACAAATAATGATATCTTCTCAGTTGTGTATCGGATCCAGATGTGAATACCTGGAAATGAAAGCTGAAATGTTGAGCTATTGTCTCATATTCATCTTTTGGTGTCAAACCCAAATGTTTCCAGTCTACAGCAAAAATAAAGGAATTGGCCTCACCGTTCCGATACTCATGGAGGGGACTGTATATATAACTGTGATTTGTCAGACCATTGCATTTTAGCTGATATTCCATGGTGCAATCCACACACGTCATGGCAGAGTTGCACTAGTAAATGCACACTTGAGATTTGATCTTAATAATTATGCAGATGAAAATACACTTTCAAAAAGAAAATATTTCTCCAAATGAGAAATCCACTATTTATATTGAATACCAACATTCATTTGCTGATAGCTGTGAGTTGTCCAATAAAAAGAATAAAACATAATGTCTCTCAGTTAACTTGCTGCATCCGCCCCTGAACTTGAAATACAAATTGACGGTTTGACAACCAGTGGCTGACTTTCAAAGTGGTTTGGCCTTTTAAAGTCAGCCATCATATGGTACCAGATGCCTGTAGACTTATGACCTTTGACTGCTCTGCCATCCACCATGACAGAATTCTTCAGGGATGTGATTGGCCTCTGGTCTTTGGAGCTGACATGTCAAAAAGCTTTATAAGTAATGAAGGCTGTGTGTGTGTGTGTGTGTGTGTGTGTGTGTGTGTGTGTGTGTGTGTGTGTGTGTGTGTGTGTGTGTGTGTGTGTGTGTGTGTGTGTGTGTGTGTGTGTGTGTGTGTGTGTGTGTTTCCCCCTTTTTCTTTGTAGTTTCACAGGGCATAGTCCTGTCATATGTTTTAGATGTCAACTTATACCAGCTTGCTCAGCTAACAGGCTTCATCTGACACTGTGAGTAGAGTCTCTCTCATGGGTTCAAGATTTGCATCAAACACAACATATTTCATTCAAGGAAAGCCTATCCTGAGGACACAAGTGTCAGAAAACATAAGGTAATAAACCACTACATAAGCAATGTGCTGGCTTCAAAGGCCATCTCATACACAGGTTGATAGATGGAATGCCTTTATAGAATGTATATCACTAAAAACTTAAATTCAGAGTACGGTTCCTAAGGTGGCACAAGTTCAAAACACATTATCCCCACATTCATTCATAAATTCCACACAATAATACATTATAAATACTACAATAAATCACAGCTGGGGATTTGAGAGGGACTACTTTTTCTCATGCATCACATGTGCATCATCCATGTTTGAACTAATTGTGGTAGTAAGTAATTGAGTTCACACTAACCTTGTGTGTTCCAAACTTTCTGACCTTTCCATCCGATCCGAACCAGAGCAATAGCTGAACCTTGGTCCGAGGATATGAGGTGGTGAATCAACTGAATCATGGTTCAGACTATGAGACCACTTACAGGAAATCCTTGTCACAAATAGGAACACACGCGTGCACTCGAAAACAAACACACACACACACACACACACACACACACACACACACAAACACAGTATATTCATGTGATAATCCTATAATATGTCATCCACTCTAGAGTGCATCCACTGCTGGCCTTTCTATTAAAAGGAGGATAGGATATTATCAGGTATTAGGTTTTTTCGTAAAGACAGGTAGACAGTTGTAATGCTGTGCTGTAGGATTTCATGATAACCTTTACCCTCAACACTTCCAAATGCGCTGATATCGCTGTTGAAGAAATGGGGACATGCTTTATCTGGCCCTGCAGCTATACGCTCACACTCCTCAGGCATTTATTTTTTTCAATCACAGTTTATCTCAGAATGGATTCAAAGCCTGACCCGGACCTCAAAGGGACAGGTTTCAGTGCTAACGTCAGTGTAAGCATTACAGTGACAGAGAAGAGAGCAAACCTTTTGTAATGCTCCACTGCCTTTCTCCCAGACATATCTTAAAGAAAGAGAGAAAAGGGCAGCAAGTACAACCCAAATGGCGCTAAACCTCAAAAATTAAAATTAGTATGAAAAGTGTTAAAGTCAGCACAGGCATAGAGCAGAACCCACTCAAATGGGTGTCATATCAGAATTGAAGATCTACATTCGTCGTCAATCTGTGGGAAATCTAGTTGCCCGAATCACTCAAACGGAAGATAAACAATTATTTTTTCTTCATCCTCGTCTTCCTTATAAGCACATCAGTTATCCGTCTACCGTTGCACATTAATCTCTATACATGAAACCGTAAGTGCTGACTTTAGCCTCCTTGTTTCCTTCATCATGACAGTGTCCTGCATGGGATGTCTTTGCTATTCATCTTTTGCAGTATGCTGGTCAGTTCAGGACCCAACACTGGAAGCTGATATCGAAAAATTGGATCTCATTATTACATTGCGATTGAGCTCATAGGCCAGTAGTCTTATAAGTGATACTGTGCGACATAAATATCACCTTCCTGTTCACACTGCTCTGCTATTCATACTCACCTTCCTTCATTCAGCCTGTCAACTCTCCCCATCTGCTCACCTGCTTCTTGTCACTCATTACTTACACACTATTGTATTCAGTATATTGTTGAATGACATATGCTCAGTCTGTGACAGCCTTGTTAGTTTGCCCAGTTCTTTCCAGTGGACGTTCTCTCAGTGTTGTCTGTTTTGTTAGCTTTTGCCAGTCTGTGTTAGTTTTGTTCGACTTGTCAATTTTTGTTTCGACTTTGCCTCTGTCGTCATGTTACCTGTGCCAAGTACCAACCGGTGAGACTTTAGTTCAATAAATCTATAAAACTCAACCTGCTGCAAAGTGTGTCCGCGCCTGGCTCCAATCCCTATAACCTTACTCTCAACTGAACTGAGTGTAACACACAAGGTGCTTAAGTGCTGTGTGCAGCCAAACCACAGTGGGTTTGTCTTATAATTTTCCAGGTCATATGTCCACATATGGTATAGGTATCTTGGTGCAGTGTTTGTGCTATGTTAGATAAAGTATATTTTAATTGAATTACAATGCCATGAGTGTGCAGTGACGTCAACACATGTTTGGTTTCTCTGAATAAAAGGCTTTACCAGTTCATGGAGTTTGACTGTTCTAAAATGAATCTGTGCCTCTGCTACCAAGATCTGATGTACACAAACTAATAAAGACTAATTCTGAAAGTGACCTAGAGCTAATTACACCCATTTCAACCTGAGCCAAAGGACAGTAGAGCAATTAAGGCTGACCCAATTAAACCAAACTGTTGTGAATAAGAGAGATAAATGATGAAGCTGTTAGAAGAGATAAAGATGATATAAAGCTTGACCTGCTGCTGGGCAACCTGCACCGCCTGTCACCAGTTAATTACTACTTACTTTACCATGATGATATAGTTAATCATATTTTCAATTAGACCATTACTCTAATATCATCAATTAAATTACAATTAAATTAAATATTCAGTGTTTAAGTATTCTTAGTTTAGGAAATATTTCAATACATTATTCCCCAAAATGAGTTGAAAGAAGTTGGGGAAAAGTAATAAGCCAACACTGAACAAAAGATAAGCTTCTTTTCACAATATGACCCAAATCTTTAAAGAAAAAAAAAACATTGACTTTAACTTTGCACTGTACACAAAGCCATAACATATGCCGCGATTATCCACGTAACTAGATGGGAACGCTTGATCATGAAATATTGTCTTCCAACAGCCACACTTACAGCTAAGCAGGATCCCTCCCTGACAATCCTGCCAGCTCCACTCAACCTTCACACCTGGGAAGCTGCTTTCTGTCTAGATTTTGGGGAAACAGGCGGATGCAGATTAAGGCCCTGAGGGCCCAAACACCTGAGGTGGGAAGTATATATGTGCTGCTGCATAAAAATGCCAGCCATAGCAAACATTACACTTTTAACACTGGAGTGAAATGTGTGGAAACTGATAATATCTTCTAATATCTGAACTATGGATTATCAAGCATTACTTTAGTTGATACAAATTAACAAAACTGGTGCATACAACTAAACAACTAAACAATGTGTATTTGTTCCCTGATGAATTACAACTGTTAACATGTTTTAACATTAATGGCAAACTTCACTTGACTAGCGCACCTAGAGGTATAAGTCCACCAATACAGAGGATCTTAGATCGTCCCGTATTTGCTCCTTAAAATCAAAGTTTCAGTCTTTGGTGGAATTCTAAGCAGAAATCAAGACAGTTTCATGGCAGACAAAGGCAAGATATTACAGCATTACTTTGAGGCATGAAACACTATTTCAGAGATGTTGTCAAAAAAGTAAAATTTCCTTTGAGCACTGTGGCTTACACTATCAAACGGCATCTAGACACTGGGAAGCTCCGTGACGGGACAAAAAATATTGAAGACTTTGACTGACAACAAAATCAGACAAGGTTGTCTTTTGGAACACAGAGCTTGCACATCAATATCTAATAAGTAAATACAAAAAAAGAGTCCCCTCAAAGGTATACAAAAAAACAGAGCTGTTGTGAAATGTCGCAGCTCAGTAAATTGTATTAAAATGTCAAGGCAAAGTAAGTGAATAAGAAATGTCGTCATATATTGTACAGTATAATGCAATGGGTCTGGGGGGCTGGCGCCGATTGTGTGTCGGTGGGGAACGGTACATTGAGTGCAAATCAATGTAATTTAATGTTTATTGTGTTCATATTGTTTACCATTGTTATAGCGTTATTATTAACAGCCTGAGGAGCTGCCTCGGTCTCGGTTTGTCTGGGCCTGAGTACCGGTTGTCCTCCCACTGAAAAATTGTCCTGCCGACGCTAATTGCATAACTGATACCATTTCTCTGACATTTGTTCTCCTCTGTCTATTTTCCATGATTGGCTGAGCGTTGCCCCGGGGGTTCTCTCCCTCTGTCTACCAAGCACTCTCCATGCTACTCGACTGACTCCGAGTTCTGTGCGGAATCAGCTGTCCTAGGAACGGATGCTCCCCGCCTGCTATTGCCTCACATCAGCACTGATTCACCGTCCATCAGGATAGTACTCTTTCTACTCGCTTGCTTGTTCAATCTTTAAATTAATTTTTGCTTTGCTCACTGGTTGCCTGTCTGTCCTCTTCCAGTTTTCCCTGGTCGTGACGAGACGATGTGGATCTGGTCCCCTCTCCGGTAACATCTGAGAATGGACCATCAACGCAAAAGATGTTGCAGTGGTTAAGGATGCCACCTGGAGACGTGGGATGTAATCCCGGCGATGGAAACCTTAGTTTTCCCTGGTGGAGATGAGACGGTGTGGATCCTCTGGCAGCATCTGAAGTATTCTTGCATCCACATTATTCACACTTTACTTAGTATTACCATGTAATCACCTGGTCAATGATCAAATTCCTTCGTGATTTTCTCTACTTATGACATCTATTGCAGCATGTCCGTCCTGGGAGAGGGATTTGGGCGGCAGTGGCGAAGTGGGTAGGGAGTTCGACTCTGGTGTGCAGGGTCGGAGGTTCGATCCCCCGTCTCCCCGCCACATGTCAAAGTGTCCCTGGGCCAGGGACGTTGGAAGTAGGGGTGCGGGGGGTGCGGCCGCACCCCCCCTCACCACCGCCTGCACCCCCTCTCCGCCCCCCTACACTTTGCCCTGTGCTCCCGCGATTGCTCTGTAAACAATATCATAGCCTAAGTCCTCTCTTTCCAATCTCCTGCTCCCTCACATCAACTTGACAGAGCATAACACTATAATATATATAGCTTATAGGCTATGCAGTATACTATATAGGCTAGATTACATATGCCCGTCGCATTTCTTCACCGTGCCCAGGACGAGATTACGTTTGTGCTCCGCCTTCCCATGCGCACTTCGGTAGAGTCAGAGTGCTGAAGGACACGCACTAAAGAGCATTAGGTTATCATTAAACATCCAGTCTGCTAAGCGCCCTACCACAGGGGGGAGAGAGAAAGAGAGAGAGACTCGCTGACAGGATGCAACGTTCACCTGCGCACCTGCTCCTCAAAGGTGTGTGCCGGTATCGTGCCAAGTAACCGCTGATAAGAATTGTGTCCCCGGCGGCCGGTGAGCGCGCATGCATCAAGTAAAGACGAACATATTAACACTTCATAAGGTCGTAAAAAAGTTGGGTCGTCTTATATTCGGGGTCCAGTAATGGACTGCCCGTTACCAGAGCGGTCATTCAGCTTCAGGGCCTGTGACCAACTTGTTTATTTAATTTTTTTCGGGTGGAACCAACATTGGCTGTATTCTCAGAAGCGCCCGGGGCATGCGTGTGTGCAATGGGAGAGAGAACGCTTCGTATGGAGAGAAAAAAGAGGCAGGGGAAATCGCCAAAGCAAAGCCTTGTCATTATGTTGCGAGTCAACGTATCAGAGGCAGGAATCGGCTGTGTGATGGACTTTTACTGTAGCTTGCACTGCTGATGAGAGATTGCCAACTGCGCTGTCCTTTTACGCACCGCCAGGGCCGCCGTAACGTTTAGATATCATTTTCTTCAACGCCCTTATGATAATAAGAATGAGAGGCTTCATTAAAACGCTGTCCATGCGCTGTCAATGCGGTCGTTGTGAGTGTAACTTTGTCGGCTGTAAACTGAAACTAACAGAGATCGCGGAAGCCTTCCCCTCGACAACGTGACGTGCACTGCCCCGGTTATCATTCACCGATCACAGCGGGGCTCAAGAATACAAATGTATGCAGAAAAGGAACAAATTGGTGAATAAAAACTCACCAGAATGCAGGAAATTAAGCATTTAATGCTCCAGAAATTCTGGGGGAGTACCCCCACTTATAAATTGTCACAACCCAATGTTTAATCAAAACCTACGTCCTTCAAATTCTGGATAAAAAAAGGCTATAAGGATACTTTGGAAAATTCATATATGTTATTTGCTTTTATAGTTTGTTTTAATAGCTATTTTAGATATAAATAGGCTATTTTATCATGGTTATAGATTGCTAATTTTACCAGTAGCCTACTGCTTTGTCTGATAGCGCTGCACCTCGGCCAATTTACAGCACCCCCCCTAAGAAAGTAGTTCCAACGTCCCTGCCCTGGGCAAGACACTGAACCCCAAATTGCTCCCGATAGTTAGCTTAGTTAGCTTAGCACCCTAGTGCTAAGCCTACCCTGCGTGGTAGCTGCTGCTATCGGTGTATGAATGTGTGTGTGTGAATGGGTGAATGTGTACAAAAAAAAAACAATGTAAAGCGCTTTGGGTCTGTGATAAACGGAGATATAGCGCTATACAAGTCCATTTACCATTTACCATCCCTTACTCTGTCGACTCTCCCTGAGATTTCTTCAATTTTTTTATTTTTTTTATTTTTATTTTTTTATTTTTTTATTCCCGGTAAAGGGTTTTTACTGGGAGTTTTTTTTCTCATATATCATATTGAAATGTAAAGCCCACTGAGACAAATGTGTTTGTGATTTTGGGCTATACAAATAAAACTGATTTGATTTGATTTGATTTGATTTGATACACTCAAAATCACAATTTTGCATCCAAATTGTGTATGTTTAATTTCCGATTCTGAATTTCTGATCATTGAAAAATAAAGGTGAAACTGGGTTGTTGAAAATGATGTGCTCACATCATTAGAGGCACAAACAACTTGCCCATTGGAAGCAAGTGTGCTTGCGATTTCTGTATGGTAAACCAGCAACTACACAAAGTTTGTGTTTGGTTTCATTAAGTGTGTGGAAATACTGGCAGAGCATTCAAACTTGAGACAGTAGGTAACACCTTACAGACTATGTGTGGAAGACGCCAGCAGAAATAGTTATTTCTGGCATGGCAAGTGTTGCGTGACTCCTACTTGCGAGTGGCTCCAAATCAGCCTTTAGCACATCCAAAACTTCAAAATGGCATGGCTGGATAGGCAATATGTAGGGATTTTTTCATCATTCTCACTGTGAACTAGTCACCTGTTAGAAACAGTTCTCCGTCTTTCTGAAAGGAGGGAAACACGGGGTGTCATGGAAAGCACCTTGTCAAGCCTTCACTTGCTCAGATCTGTCACCACTTAACACACGCTTTATGTTAAAACAACATTTGCATGGGCTGAACATCAACACTGACTTCCAATGAGAGTGTACTGTATATGCTCAACACCGATGCTAATATTGTTGTGTTTCTATATGAACTGCAGTTTATTGTATCTATCATGGTCTATGTATGATTGTACACTCGACTCCCAACAAAATCTTATCAAACAGATGTACATACTTATTGCTTTGTTGATGCAGTCGGATCATTGTATTGTGTAATTGTAAGACAATTCAAACAACACACTCATAACAATGTCATGGTCAGTGGATCAATCCCAGAATGTATGTTTAGGTCTTTACTATAAGAGACCTACTGGGTGTGAAATGCAAAATGTGACTCATGGATAATTTGGTTAAATTTCAAGCCTGCATATTTTATTTAAATGTGTTGTTCAGTAGCGGGAACTATGGGTCATTATCTAGCTTAAACCATATTTTGTTAAAAATGTATACAGTACATGATGAATATCTGCAAATGTTTTTGATATATGACCATTCATGCACAAATGGACACACAAACTGTATTGTGCATTTACAAATACAGTTATGTGCAGCTTTCTTTGTATGAATGAATCACACCGATTGTTGTAAAGCAGGTTAGCAAAAATGTATATTCATAAAACAAACCTAATATTTACCAGGAAATAATGCGAGAAAAAAAAAATCATACATATAAGGCAGCTGTGCACAGATTTGCATACACACTTTGACAACATATTATTAATACTATTAGACAACACTTTTTTCTTAACAGCTTAATTTACACATCTCTGTTAAGTGCATGTTAACCACAGTGGAGTGTATTTCCCAAGCCCCAACCACAGCGAGTTCTACCAGCATCCAATGCAGAAGTGACACAAATTGCAGTTCAACGAGTGGCCACTGAGGGCAGGTTTCAAAACAGATTTTTCATATGACTCCCATGTGAAATGCCGTTTTCTCAGCATTATTGAACCTATTGAAGGCCTGGTTAAAAAAACACATTCTATTCTGTATGTTTAGGTTATATCGCCATGAAGACACTGAGGGGGGTGTTTTTTTTTATATCAGACTAGTTTTTATTCTTTTCGAATGTATGAATAATTAGGGGAGCAGTCTCTTGAGTGACAGCTAGCCGCCCATTGACCCTCACTTCGCCTCAGAGGTATACGTCAGCTAGATGGGCGTATCTCCCTCTACCCAACGTCACATCAATGCCCATTTTCGGTAAGAGGAAATGAGGCGGAGTAACAATTCTGAAAAGATGGCGACGCGCATAAGCCAGGACGATTGGATGCAGTTGGAATAACTGAGGTCAGCCCAGATGCTACATCCATTTTACAGTATATACTATCTATGGTATTTCTTCATCCATCCATTGTGTTCTAATTTGACAATGTTTGTCTTATGTCTTTTCAGAGGCAAACAACGTTAACCTGAGCCCAAAACTGTTTATGTTGTTTGTGTGCTTATGCATTCCCCTTAATCTATGATGTATAAGGCTGATTCTGGATCTTTATTCAGATATTGAACACTGCAATTTGTTGTCGTTACATCTCATTTATCCAGAGCTTGTCATTAAGCAGATTATAGCAATGTTCATTTGATCCACTGCTCTTGCACTTACTCTCTCCCTCACACACACACACACACACACACACACACACACACACACACAATGTTGCAGCCAGTTGGAGTGAGGGCGATTGAATGGAAATGACCTCACTGGAACCTGCTGTTACTCTGGGTCCTCTGGGTCGCACCAGCATGCCCTGCAGCATCAGAGTTAATGGGATAGCAGCAGGACTGCTGATCAAGCACACTGGTGGCACACACTATACTACACACACTCACTCTCCTACACACAGCCGCAGCAGTGCTGGCATTTTCAGCTACACTTTCACAGAGACACACCTACACAAAATAACCCCATACAGCCATCGTTATATAAGGGAGACAAAAGACCAAGTATAGACAGTCAGTCAGTCAGACACACACACACACACACACCTTCCTTAGGACGTTTCCGCACAGCTCTGACAGACAAGCTTCTATACTGTACTACACACAGAGCACAACACTTTCTCCATTGCACAGTTGTTTGCACCACGGCCACGGCAGTGACAGATTGACACTACTAGTGTAGCATTCAAAACCATCACCCGCAGAGGTGAAGATAGATGGACATATCACTAGTCCTTAACCCATGAATCAGTAATGACCTCAGGCATCTCCTGTCATGCTCAGAGGAAAAAGTAAAAGCTGTCTCCACTTGGAAAGTGTCACGCTCTGGTCGTGACTCTAGTTATTTCTCTTGTTTTCCCCTTTTCCCCCGGGGTCCCCCCCTCCCCCCCCCCCCCCCCCCCCCCCCCCCTGTCTGTCTCTGTGCATCAGTTGCCGTTTTACCAAGTGCACAGCTTTGTCTCGCTGATTTTGTTTTACATCAACACTTTTGCTGCGCCAAGGGTTTAGAACTTTTCCGGAGCAGGGCCAAAGTGTGCCGGCCTAATTCAATTTACAAAGGATATTCAATGCACAATAAAGTGTGTCTTAAAACCCCACATAATTCCCTGCATAGCTAGCATAATTGTTACAACCAAATGTGCCAATTAACGAGCTTAGCTTGAAAAAAAAACTTCAACTAGCTCAACGCTAATGTATGAATAGAAACGCCATTGAAAGAAATTGGCATTTAGTTTGCAGTGTTAAACTTCACCTTAAACCAGGGTTTCTCAACGGGGGCGGTACCGCCCCCTGGGGGGCGTTCGTACAACCTAGGGGGGCGCTGGGACCAGGCTGGGAAACGAGAGCTTTTTTTTTTTTTATAATTTTTTTTAATAAATATATTTTAAACTTTCTTAAAAATCTTATAAATCTTTTGACTGCAAAAATAGGTTACCTGAAATAAACAGCCTATTTTAACTTTTCATGTTTCTAACCCCTCAACCTCTTTTTAACTATTCTCTCCTTCTCTTCTGCGGTCTGCTGACTGTCACAGCCTTCGAAAAGAGAATGCTCTGCAGACAGCCAATAAGAGGTCTTTGAGTCAGAACAACCAGCCAATCAAAGCCTTAGCGGCAGAGGAATCAGCCAATCACAGACTAGTATAATGACGTTTACTGATATTGCTAATGCTAGCGCAGCGAGATTCAAACTTAAACTAACTATTGTCTCTGAGGTGGAGAAAACACAGATTAATCAGCCAAAGCATGGAGTTAACTAACACACAAGCAGAGCCATGTTAAAGACACAACCCTCATATGTTGGAGAGGGACGATATACTAAACGCTGTGCACCGCGAGAGGCTCACTGAAGCCCTGTACAGCAGCCCTATGACAGCAGCAAAGCACAGCTACGTCATGAGCGCTAGTTCGCGGGATAACAGTTCAACAACCAATGAAAACGTACACAATTCATTGTAACATATTCAACTGTAATAACATAACATAAACAAACATGGCGGATAGCAAGAAAAAGTGCCGGCAGTACAATGCCAATTACATTAGTTATGGATTTATCCCGTCACCGATGAACACCACTTTACCAATGTGCCTGCTCTGCGATCAGGTGTTCTCTAATGAGGCCATGAAACCCTTGCGACTACAGGAACATTTAGTGAAAAAACATCCCGAAAAATCAGCTGAAGATCCATCCTACTTTAAGTCTCTGAGGGATCAACATTCAAGACGGCCCACCATCAACTCTCTGTTCGCCCGGAACGTCAATCAAAGCGAAAGCGGGTTGGTGGCGTCCTTCAACATCGCTTTATTAATTGCTAAGTCTGGTTTACCGTTCACTGTGGGTGAGTCTTTGGTAATTCCGGCAATAAAAGAAGCAATATCGACAGTCATGGAGCGGGATGCTGCGCCAGTCATCAAAGCCATCCCGCTCAGTTACGATACTGTTGCCCGGCGCATACGGGAGATGTCGCACTGAGCAGCAGCTGTGTGCCACCCTGCGTGCGTGTCCCTTCAGCATCCAGTTAGATGAGACAACAACTGCCGACAACAATGCCCTCTTAATGGGCTATGTTCGGTAGGCCTACATGTCTGGGGGGGATCTCAAGGATTACAACCAATGCTGATAGTGTTTTTTCTTTTTATGCAACCAGCCACCTGACAGTGGGTTAAATCTGCCTATCATAGAACAGGCTCATATTGGGATTTTTTTTTAATAATTCTTATAAGAAACCAAAACAGCACAGAAAATATGTTGTATTGGTGATAGAGGATGTAGCCAAAACATATTCTTAATTGTGCGTGTGTGTGTGTGTGTGTGTGTGTGTTTGTTTTTTTTTTTTTTTTTTTTTTTTGGGGGGGGGGGGCGCTAGAGTATCTCGGTAAGGTTAGGGGGGCGTTTGCTCAAAAAAGGTTGAGAACCACTGCCTTAAACCATGGACATAGTAAGAGCTATAAATGGCAAACAAGGTCAGTACTTTAATACTTCATCATCAGGGTGGCGTGTCAGTTTTGAATTGTGTTCTTATTAGGCTAACAGACAGTTGAGCAACGGTATGCTACACTCAGCAGTCGAATACATTCAGACACAAGCACCATAGGGCGGCGCATCATCAGTTGAATGCACACCCACAGACGAGTAACCTTGCTCCGCCTTCCTCGCTGGGCTGATGTGCCAAGCTAGACCATGCAGAGCTTGGCCAGCACAGCTCAGAATCAAACATGTTTTTTTTTCAAAACAGTTGGAAATTAAACATGTCAACTGGAATCTTATATTTTCCAATTCTGATTTGTTCTCATTTGCCATTGGCATTAAATGCGATACCGCTCTGATGTTTCACAATGTGATCTATCGGAATTCATGCTATTTTTACATCACTCTAATTCGATGGGTAGAATCAGTCCAACAGTAGATGAATATCTACATGTCTCCTCATTGTCCTCATTATCAACTTTAAATGCATGTATTGGTACTTTCCAAATAACATCTGTGAATAACACCGGTATGCCTTGGATAATAAAGTTGATATTAATGAATAAAATTTCAATTTGAAAGTCATACTTTGAAAAACTCATGAAACAGAAAGTTTTGTGTGGTTAAGAGTTGAATGGGGCTTACTGTTTGTTCAGTGAACAATAGAAGGTAGGTATCACCTTGTTCTTTACTCTTCTTACAATCAAGCTTATGTGCTTTTTATTTTCCCAAAGCTGGAGAAGCTCTATGTACATACTCTCAAAGTAATTATTTTGGCAGATTCTCTGCATGTCACTCTCTTTATCTCACTCCTTTTTATCTATTTCATTGCGACTGCAGGAACGCTCCTCTCTGTAGTCCGTATTTATAGAAATACAGGATGTAAGTATAGTCTTATATAACACACTTATTTATTTCTTAGTTTTTCCTTTGTTCTTGGTAAGACAAGGTGAACAGAACCATCTATAAAACGAAACAATGTATCCAATCCCTTTCTATAAAACGAAACAATGTATCCAATCCCATTTTGTGCGCACCATGGAAGCCCGCACCTTTAGGCAATTGGAAAAATTCAGTCACAAAGAGTCCAGAATTCAGAGATATATACATTATCAATATTATAAATAATCACATTGAGTATATTTCGGTTAAATTACTTGTCAGGAATTGCCACTTCCTGCATCTCCTAACCTATCACCTGGATGACATAAACAGTATATGGGAGAGATGGGACAGTAAAGCAGGTTTCCTCCTGGTAATTTGTTCAGCTATCTCCCCAGTAGTTGTATTAAAAAAATACCAAAGTACCACTTATTTTCAATTTGTTCTCTGTTCATTGGTGCTAAAGCTAATTTTACCACTGTGTGTGTGTGTGTGTGTGTGTGTGTGTGTGTGTGTGTGTGTGTGTGTGTGTGTGTGTGTGTGTGTGCGTGCGTGCGTGCGTGTGTGTGTGTGTGGTTTCTGACAACTCAGGGTGTATTCACACATGGAAAGTCCGTTAGTTCACTTGCTTTGGTCCAGACCAAATAGATTTTTTTTTTTTTTGGTGTTGTCCACTTTCATATTTCCCCTTTTGCAAGTGAACCATAGCCTGGCATTCCCAGACCTGCCACTAGGCGCTGGCAAATTAAATTTGCTGCGCCTGTTGGTCTGGAAACTCTCCGTTGAAGCTTTTTCAAAAAGACCAGAAATTTGGGCTCACGTTTCAATTGGTTCTATCTAATATGGGCGCGCCAGAGCCCTTTGTAAGGTACTCTGGGGCGGACGTAACCGGATGACGACAGTGATGTGCATGCGACGTCGAAGCCGTGATAGTTAATGTCGTTTCTGGACAAACTTTCAAAAAACTGTGGTGGTACCAGGATGATGAAAAAAGATGCAGTTGAGGAGGTTTTCCGGAACAATTCTTTATTATAAACAAAAACTCAGACTGCAATCAAAAGAACGAAGCCAATCAAAATATTCAAAGTATTGGAGTCAGATTAAAAGTGAGGTAGATGCATCATGAAAAGCTCCTAGCAAAACCCGCAATTCTTCTGATTCTAAGGCCTTTTTATCCTCAAACTCTAAGTAAGATGAGTGTCACTTTGGTCATAAGGATCTGCCCCCTTGTTGTCCCTGATAGGTGGACACTGACTATTCCTTAAACTATTACCAAAAGAGGCTTAGTGGGAAACATCATCTTCAAAGGAATGCACCATGGGGTGCCTATGAGTCTACTCAGAATTTCAGAATAGTAAGGTTTAACAACTTCACATAAACTAACTACTGTTAGGCTCGTAAACCAGTCAGTCCTGAGCCTATTTTAATGTATGTAAGCAAAAGCAGAAATACCGAAGGTTTTCCCTTTCGATGACCAAGCCAAACAACCCACATTCTTGACCCTGTCTCTTACAATTCAGGGGTGAGCACTATTTATATACTGGCCTTGTTGTAAGACACTGCATGGCAGTCTTTTCCTATAGCTCAGCACACATGGAGAGATGCATTTTGACTTGTAGATATCTTGTTATTCAGTGTAATGGTTTTACTTAATTAAACAGTCATTTTAGGATGTGTTATGACAAAATACACCACATTAACATCAAAGATGGCTGCAGATATGTTGTGTGAGTTTGAGACTGCTTTGGCCTCGACCCTTTACGATTTGGAAGACGGAACTCAAATATTTCATTAGCAAGTAAGTGGAATGTTCTGTTTTGCCGACCGACCACGGCAAACGTTTAATTTAACAGTTTAACAGCTGTTCGCTAAACGAACGGGGCTTACGTCACCTTGTGCATCGCTCTGATTGGTTGTAGTGCTATCCAACTGCGTGCAGTGGCATTTGAAATGCACGAATAACGTGGACCGTCTGCAGTTCTGTCCCTGGAATAATGACATTATTGTGAACTTGAGGAGAACGTGCCGTAAAATTGAACACATGTGGCATTCAACCAAACTGGAGGTCCATAGACTTCATTTAAGGGACCTTGTTTCCTCCCTGAATGATCGTTTGGATGAAGCAAGATCAAGGTACTTTAGTCAGCTGATTGTCTCCAATAAGAGAAATCCAAAAGTGCTCTTTGATACAATCAGTTCTCTTGTCTCACCTCCTGTTTCTGCAGTTGCTGTGCAGTGCAGGGCCAACTGCAATGAGTTTCTGACTTTCTTTGTCAACAAAGTTAGAGATATAAAGGCGAATCTCCCTTGTTCCCCTTCCTGCAGTGAAGCCCAGCTTGACCCCCCTCCTCACAGTTGGTCTTCTTTTAAGGCAGTCACTCAAGTGGACATTTTATCCACCGTAAACACCATGAAAGTGACCCCTTGTCGTCTCGATGTTGTCCCGGCCCGACTTTTTGTTAATGTTTTGGAATCGATCGCTCCTTTCATCACCAAAAGGTTTAACATGTCACTCTCAGCTGGTGTGTTCCCATGTTCCCTTAAACATGCTGTTGTGGAACCTCATCTAAAGAAGCCGCGCTTGGACCCAGCAGAGCTACAGAACTTCAGGCCTATCTCTAAGATCCCGTTCCTGGCCAAAGTTCTGGAAAAGGTTGTTTGTAACCAACTTACAACATTCTTGGAGGCTAACAACATATTCGACACTTTTCAGTCTGGTTTCAGAAAATTTCACTCCACTAAAACAGCACTGTTAAAAGTGTCCAGTGACATTATGATGGCTGCCGACTCCGGTAAATGTTCTGTCCTGGTCCTGCTAGACCTGTCGTCTGCGTTCGACACAGTGGACCATGATATTCTGTTTAACAGACTTCGGGATGCGGTCGGCATGTCAGGCCCTGTGTTAGAGTGGTTTCGATCATACCTGAATGGTAGAACTTTCTGTGTGTCCTCTAATAACATGACGTCAGTACCGGCGGACTTGCAGTGTGGGGTACCCCAGGGCTCAGTCCTTGGGCCGATTCTATTCTTGATTTATTTGCTCCCTTTAGGTGAGCTGATCCAGCAGTTCAGTGACATTTCTTACCATCTGTATGCTGATGATATTCAACTGTACTGCTCGTTTAAGCCCTGCGAACCCCAGAGGCTGGCTTCCCTTACAAACTGTCTGTCCAAAATAAAGCTATGGCTCAGTGAGAATAGCCTGCAGTTGAACTCCAGCAAAACTGAAACCCTAGTTGTCGCCCCGGACACTATTGTCCCACTTATTACCCAGCATCTCGGCAACTTAAGCAGCTCAGTGAAAAAAAGTCTGAGGAATCTTGGTGTAATTTTTGATGAAGGGATGTCCCTAGAACGGCATATGAATCAGCTGGTCAAGAACTGCAATTTTCACTTGCGCAACATCTCTAAGCTCAGACACATGGTCTCAAGCCACGAGCTTGAGATGATTGTCCACACTTTTGTGTCCTCACGATTGGACTACTGTAACAGCCTTCTAACATGCCTTAGTAAAAAAGGCTTGGCCCGTTTACAAGTTGTCCAAAACTCGGCGGCGAGGCTCCTGACCCGCACCCACAGGAGAGCCCATATTTCTCCTATTTTGAAAGCTTTACATTGGCTCCCTGTCACATACAGAGTAAACTTTAAAATCCTGGTGCTGACGTTCAGGGCTCTTCACGGTCAGGCTCCTGATTACATTAAGGGCCTGATCCAGCCTTATGCCTCCAACAGGAGCCTGAGGTCCTCCACGCAGAACCTCCTGATGGTCCCTCGCACTCGTTTTAAAACCAGAGGAGACAGATCTTTCAAGGCTGTTGCTCCTCGTCTGTGGACTGACCTGCCCCAGTCCCTGCGCATTCTGGACTCTGTGGATATTTTTAAGAGTCAGCTTAAGACGCACTTGTTCAGACAGGCTTTCTAGATCCATGTCTATGTACTCTGTATTATATTGTATAGTATTATATTGTACGTTCTTAGGAAACTCTTTTTTGTAACAGACTCTGTATATGTGTCGTTTTATTGTATTTTATTGTGTTTTTTAATGTGAAGCGCTTTGTGACCCTGGTCTGCGAGAGGCGCTATATAAATAAACTTTACTTACTTACTTACTTACTTACTTACTTACTTACGAGTAGGAGCCGCCCCTTGAGTTGGAAATTACTATTGATCGTGGCCAGACCCTCTATCGTTCAAGATATCAGGGTCTGGATTTCCAGGCTAAGTGAACCAGCATTACGAAGCAAAACCACACGTGATCTGAGATAATTCATTCATTTTACAGACATTCTGGGGTGGAGAGAAGCAGGAAGAACGAAGTAAAAACTGCGAAAGTATCATTGATATAATATGGGGTTAAAAATAATAAAAAGGCCTACATCTAGCCTATAAATAAAGAAGAAAAACATCAAATTATTGTTGTTTTATATGGTTATAATATGTAGCCCCATGCCAATGCCACGTTATGTGGCTTGTAGCCTACGATGTGAAACATAATTTCTACTGTATTTTTGCTGCTGGACGCGCAGCTTGCGTGAAGAATAGGCTCAAGCTGAAACACAGCTGATTAAGCTCCCGGTCAAACCACGACTAATCTTCCTAACAATGGCGACAACAACACTTTCCCATAATGTGAAGCTGATGGCGAATTTATTAAAAAAGAAAAGAAAGAAAAGGCAATTGGGTCGGATCGAGTTCGGCCAAATTCACACCACAAACGAACTGCAGCAGAGTGCGTTTTGAAGCGCATCGAGACCACCTCTTCAGCTGGTGCTGTGTCTGAAATCGTGCACTTCTGTACTTACACTTACTTTTTTGAGTGCACTTTGCGCAAAACCAGAGAGTCTGCCAAAATGCAGTGCACTGTAAGTTCCTCGGTCATGCACTCAAAACGGTCTAAAACTTGAGTGTGGAGCGATGGACACTTTCCACACTCAACGGCCGCCATCTTGCCTACGTAGCGGAGAGGGACGGGACATTCTAATCAAAATAGAGGAGCTTGAAGCAACCGTGGAGACGGACGTGCTCTACAAAAGTTAAATTACACATTTGTTTTGTTTTTCGCCGACTTACGTGTCAGTTTTGGCTATCGGTAACGCAAGCAGAAAAAAATACGATCGAAGAAGAATCATCAAAATGCAAAGTAATTTCCGATAAGTGCGCGACGGCAGTTTGGACAGTACACTGTAGAAATGAGAGCACTGCATCTATAAGTAAGTGTACCGCAGGGGTAATAAAGTGCACTCAATGTAAGTGCACATACATAAGTGCACAATTTCAGACACAGCATGGGTCTCGGAGCGTTTGTTTGGTCCGCCCCCGAGTGCGATTGCTGAATTCACACATGTCTGAAAGATGCGCACCGAAGGCGGAAGTGCACATGAGTTCGTTTGAACCGAACTAAACACGGCATGTGTGAATACACCCTCAGTGCGGATTATCTCAGAACCACTGTGGATATGTGTTCTTATTCTATTTGCCTGAAAGACAATAATGTCAGACTCATTGTCCTCGCCAACACATCATCATTTACTTATTAAATCCCAAACCAAGGGGCTTGATATTTTTTCTTTATTTTGAAAATATTTCACCTCAAAACTTGTCATTTGAACTCAGTTTCGTTCATATTTATATCTTTTTCGTCCTCTGCCTTTTTCATTCCTACACGCTCTCCTAAGTACGATTTAATGAAATATGTAAGGCAGAGCAACAACAGACTGATGGCTACTGTCAAACCTGCCACATTACAGCAGTTTATATAATTGGTTTGGAGCAGAAGTGTTCTCTCTGTGCTGCTGCAAAACCCAGCTGTGGATTCAAACTTGGAATGACATTTGGAGCCAAGCTGTGTTGAGTGTGTTAGGAAATATACTGTACACCAAGTTTAAAAAAATAAAAAAATGCAGATGTGCTAACCAAATTGAGGAATACCATTTTGCAATTTCAGTGGATATAACCATCTAACTAAGTCTTCATAGATGCTGTGCAATGAACAACCAGCTTCCCTTTGCAGCTCCCAGTCCCTATTGACTTTAGCCAGAGATAGAGCGCAAAATCATCTCTCAAACAGGTTAAAGAGACAAACTATTAGCCCCACTGATCTCCTTTCTTCTCACCTGCGGTCCCATATCACTTCACACATCCATGTCTGTCTGATATTGTCCAGCCCTGCTTCAAATTCCCCAAGTCCCAAATAGAAAGATAAGGGGAAATCACATAATAGATTTACAAATGAACCGAAAAATGGACAAAGACAGGATTTGGAGCAACTGTTGATAACGCTGATTCAATTGAATTAATACCTATTTTCCTTGTGGCTAATGGCTTAAAGTGGCACTGTACTGCCCCTGACCGGTCTAAGTTACAAACTGGATATATGGGATTTGACAAAGTGTTGACCTTAACGAGAGGCTCAGGCTAGAGAAGCTCTGGGATGTGGAGGATCCAGCATGTTTTTTGGAGTTTGGCCTATAAGCCAAAACATATTGGCCTCTGCTGCTTCAATCGTGTCCATCTGTGTCAGTTTCTCAGGTGCAGTAAACTTTGCATCAGAAAATAATATTATGTACTTGTCAATATGAACTTGAATCAAATTTTTGATACATTAAATGTTTTCCATCAGGTAATGCTACAAATCAAGTATGAATTCACAAACACTCATCAAATTACACCTCGTTAAAGCTTTGCAAAATCAGACTTTACGAACACAACGTGCATCAGAAGGCAAAAAGAAAGCCAGCTGCTGCAGTCAAGCTTTCTAGTGAGCGATTCGGTTTGGTTGAAACACTACAGCTACACAAAGCTGTCTCTGAGCTACACTCTCCCACAGCAAAGTACTTTGTGACAAATTGTGGAAACAGCTTGTGAATTACTAATTACCACTTGATCAGCAGGCATTTTTGAATCGGTGCCTTGATGTGCCTTTGCCCATGTCCCGCATGTGTAGGTGAGTGTGCCAGATAACGTGTACCACGACTTCTTTTGACAGTCTGATGCACAGGATATAATGTGATTAGATGTGAACCTGAACAGTGGGTAATGACATTAGTGGATGGCAGTGGATTCTGCACAGGTGGGGCCGACAAGTATGATTGAAGTAGTGTGATGTTTCTCATGCATATGGCTGGATGTTGGAGGTTAAACTCTTACAACAAACCTTCAGGGATGTAAGGACTGCCTCATTCCAAAAAAGAATATTGAAACTTCCATTGATATTCCAAAAACAGAAGCACAAGAGGACAAACACATAGCTTGGGTTATTTACAAAAGCAATGTATAGGGCGTTATTCTGCATAGTGGGAGCCTCTTTAGTTCTCTGCTCTACTGATAGGCCTATTTAAGTGCTTTATAGTCAAGATGATCAATACCTAAAATTGGTTGTTAATGCTCCTCATAAAATAAGATCCTCCATAAATTCAACACCACTCTTGGGATCACCACTGCCTGTGTGGTGTTAATGTAATGTAAATGCTTCTCAAATGTTTCCTAAAAAGTATTTCCTTTACTTGTATCTTAGTCCAATTAACCACATTTTAACTGACAAAGGACATCAAAGTTGTCAAATGTTTTAAAAAGGGCAGATGGTTTGTAAGAGTTGACATATGTTACAAGTTGTATTGCTGTTTGTAAGTTTAGCTTTGGTTCATTTAGAAATGACATATGTACCTGATACAGTGAGGAGCTAGAAAAACAATGAAAGTGACAGTTCCATATTATAAAACTACCAGGCCACACAAAAGCCATCCTCCCAAAGTCACAAATGAGGACAAGGTCAACTGTTCAATGACACAAACTGAGAACAGTATCAGCAGTACAATTAATTCTACTATGAATTTTGGAAGCAACCCTAACCCTAACCCAATATACGTAGACCAGGCTAGATGAGTGTTTTTCAATTACATTACCTCCTCCTAGGCTGCTCTATACATATATATATCAATCACCATGAAATCAGACTCATTATACAGTAGTGACAATCACAGGCTGTAATATGCATGAGCTCTTTCGATAGGGACTCAATTTAACATTTGAAAACATCAGAACCTACTGTTTGAGTTACAGTATTGACACCCTACAGAGATGATGTTGATGAAATAATTTAACCTGTCAAAGGTTTAATAGCTAATAAACTAGATTTGAATTTGAATGAGGGATTAAGACACACACAAACGTGTGTGTGTGTGTGTGTGTGTGTGTGTGGCGCGTGTGTGCGGCGCGTGTGTGCGTCCAGAGTGGCTCATTTACACAGAGACCTGGCCGGTGTTATTAACTCCATCCATAGAAAAACCCAGCTGAACTGCCATGTCATCAATTCAATTTAATGATTCAGTCTCCATCCCTGAACACACAGGCAGTAATAACATACATTAAGAGCGGCCTGTCTGGGATGAGAGCATCAGCGACCCTCCTGCCCACCATTCGGTGACATTAGCATTCACATATTTCGGAGGGCTGGCTTCCATGGAGCAGCCACTGCAATAAGAAGATAAGGATTGTACAGACGGGGCACAGCAAAGGTTTGCTCAGTCCTTCTTCCACACATGTTAATACCCCCCCCATCGTCCTGACTCAGAAACATCCAGCCGACCCGGAGAGAGGAGGCATTACACGCAATATAAAACATGCACATGGGGACACTTGCACATGCCCAAACACATTTTTTTTAAATGTGTTTATGCATACACACACACTCTCCCAAACACCATTGCTCTCACTTTTGCAAAATGACTGTGATTGATTGAAGGAAAAGAAACTGCAGGAATCAGTGTTTTTGAAGAGTGTATTGTTGTGTTAGTATGTAGCACAAGAGCACATATTTTTACACTTTTGTTAGATCTTCATTGGTCTATATGGTTTTTAAAGAAAGGACCCAGATTATGTTGTTAATTGCATTGCTAATCACAGTTATTTTGTCTAATGCCTTCCACATAGCCTATTTTTTTCATTAAGGGCTTATGTATACTTCTGCCAACAATGTATTTTATATGCAAGTATTTTGCATAATGTTAATGATTTTTGTGAGAACACAATGCGTGCTATGGAATGAGTTCACACACCATACACAAATACAGGTGATTCAGCGTCATGAACACCCCCTTGTAGGACCACTGGCATCACATAAAGCACACAAGTGTAATAGTGTAACCAATATAGAAAACAATGGCTACTTTACATTTATGTGATGCAGTATACCATGGCAAAGGGACGGCAGATACAACACCAGCGCAATCTAAGTGAACACTGAAATGGAATGTGGCCCTAGTTAATGCAATTCATTACACTTGTGATTGCCAGTCAGAGTGTCTGCTGGGATAACAGTGTAATGGAAATCCCACACATGAGGATGTATACAACTATTCAATAGGTTAACTGTGTTGTAGGAAGACTGTGTCAGGACTGTCTGCATATCAATCAAATATGCCATGAAATGCACTTATGTGTTGTGTGATTGACACAACCAGACATGGGAAGGTTAGGCATCTATTAGGGTGTAGCCATGATATTTCTACCTTTAGTAAAAACTGGAATAGCACCCTATTCCCATCTCACTGACACCTATGATCATCAGTCAGGTTTTGTCTGATAATATGACGAATTGTTCCAATATCCGTGTGGCCCTGCTCTACATATTTGTCTCGGCACTGCTCAAAGAGTTTCTGTTTCTCTGTTGGTGGTGTTCCTGGCATATGTCACTGGGTGATATGCTACTTATAGAACTACTGCTAAACCTGGATGTTACTTTAACAGAGAAATGTTTTTAAATTTATTTTCAAACGTCAGTGAGGTGGCTGTGTCCATTATAAGCACTGTTCAACACTTTATTATTGATAGTGTTTCTTACAGAAAACTAATAGCCACAACTATACAAACTAATATATCAGTGATTCTTGAGAATTGGGACAAAACAGGGTGCAATGTTGAAAAACCACAAACCCTGTGTTTAGGCAAATTATCCAATTATATCCATTATATACTAAGCTACTGAGCTAAGCTTTGACACAACCTCCCAGCTTTTGTCCTTTTTATCAAAATGGGCGTTTTACCTTAACATTCCTTATTTTGTGTCAACACCGTCAGACATCCAAAAACACAATTTAATTTTCCCTCAATTTATGCTAGACCCATGAGATGTATAGTGACAAAAATTGGCCCCAAAAATAATTTTCAAAATATATATGAATATACATTTTTCATATCGATGTTCCTCTTCAGGAACATCTTCAGTTGAACTGTGTAATATAATTTTTACTTTAAAATGAACAGAAATCAAGACATGTTTTAAATTTCAAAACACATTCTCATGTTAGGTGACTGGTTTGATTTTCACATATGACCAAACATTCCTCAACAACTATGAAATATCATTATGCAATATTATCAAAATAATATAAATCTGATGAAGTTGACACATATCTGACAGAGTTGACAAGTATATGATATGGATTTGATTATGACGGTGGTGACAAAAACCCAGATGTAGTCACTGTAACCATCAATAATCAATAACAGTGATTGTATAACAGCATATTATTGGTTGAGCGTTAATTCAAGATTCACATTACAGTCTTTCAATCAGACTTGCTCTAACAGACATTCTTTCTATCATTTTGTATATCATCCTGTACTTTTTTAAGAATAATCCATGAAAAAAGAAGATTGTGAGTTTCCATAAATACAGTATTAGAAAAACTAAACCCTATATCTATATTTAATATAATTATAATAACCACCCAAATACGATGCCTTCACATAGAATGTCAACTCCGTCATTGACCTGTCACCACCGTCAGACAGGAAATATGACGGAGTTGACATCTGACGGTGTTGACATATTTAACGTTTATTAAACAAACCAAATGGAGTTTATCTAGTAGCCATTTGGTTTTTATGTTGATGATAGGCTCTAGAATGACCTGCTTCAGGAAAATAAAATGATCAAAACATTTCAAATAACTGCGTCACAACCATTAATCGTGGTTGTGATGCAGGACTTTCAAGATTTGAAATGTAAAATATTCTAAAACTACAACACTTATCAGAGCCTGTCTGGCTCTAATGTACTCTGCAGAGGTAGAATGTGACAAGAGGTCCTTCATAGTGACAGCTGCCCCTTATTTTGCCTGATTTTATTACATTTTAATGGATTGTCTGACGGTGGTGACAACAACTGTCCCACCACTTAGAAACCTTAAAAAACATGAATGTGTTGTAGAAAAAAAGTGTTTATTGATATCAGAGATAATTTAGTGTTGCTTTTGATGAAAAAAGCTATTTTTAATCATTAAAGTACATTTTTAATAGGTGTAATTGCATATGAATGATTGAACCCTTCTCTGTGGACACACTGTGTTGGACGTTGTGAGAAAATAACAAGTGTCATATATGTGACATAATAATGATACAATTAAGTTTAAGGGGAGAATTGTGCTCCAGACATTCTATTCTTAATCCCTAATAACATCTACAATTTTAAATAGTTTTACTATTAAACATAACAGCAGTTAATATGTAAGACAGCCTTTTGTCCCGCTTCTCAAGAATCACTGATATACATGTACACATGTTAAATATGTGATATATTTCCAAGCCCTGGACTTTCAAAATGTGTTTTTCTCTTTTGCCCAAATAGGTTAATAACCAATACTCGATATCAATGGGGTACTTGAAACTTCAGGTCAAATGTTTTCTTTTCTGTTTCTGTTTAGCATATCTGTTTTCATATCTGCACATTAAAACGTTTAGAGCCCAAGTCTAAATCTGCCATTCAACGTATGCCTTAAAAAAGGTGTAATGGAATTGATTTTTTTTTCTGACATTGTGGAATGAGAAAGCCCATTTGCTTCCAGTGGGCGATTTACATGCTTCCTTTGCTTGCAATGTTCAATCTGATAAAGTAGTGACTTACACAATGGCAAACATCTCTAAGGTTCTTCTAGTTTGAGATATAGCATGGGATTTACCTCATCGAGGCATTATTGCTAAGAGATATAATTTCGCTCAGGGTCTCCTTCCAATCAGAGGTGCCTGGTACACCCCCAGGAGGAGGTGATCAGGGGGAATCCTTAGGAGATGCCCACACCACCTCAACTGAAGCTACTGTTTAAGTGATCTTGGTGAGTGGCGCAAAGGGGATTTGATCTGGCAACCTCATACCTTAAAAACCAGGATCAACCTCATTGCAGAATGTTAAACAACTGTCAAAAAATTGCTGAGGGACATGAATTTCTACAAAAGAAAATGCAGAAGAAGAATATAATAGAATATACTACATATACTATTATATAATACTGGCAAGAACACTATGGGCCGGTTTCGCAGACATGGATTAAGCCTAGTTCTGGACTAAATTGTACTTTCAATGGACAATCTCCATTCAAAATTCCATTTAGTCCAGGACTAGGCTTAATCCATGTCTGTGAAACTGGCCCTTGCAGCCCTGCTGCTTGGACCCTTATTGTAATAATTCTGTGTTTTCATACCTTTCGTTTATTATATCTCACAGCAAAATGTGTGCCATGGTTTGTCCAAAGCCAGAAGATTGGAAAGCAGACACATGTGGTGCCAAATCAAAAATCTTGTGATGAGTGGACGGAAAGATGTTGTAGATAAACTGTGTGTTGATGAGCTGATTGAAGACAGTGATTGTGTTGAACACACACATACACAGTCACAGACAAACCAGGTGACATGGAAGACACAGGGATATGGGAACAGAGGAAAACACAAGGAAAAGCCTGTAGCACAGTTATGGCTGTGACTCTATTTACCTGATCAAGACAGTGGCTTTGAACTCAGTCGTCTAAGGGAATTTTTTAATAGGCGCAATTACAACCATACATGCAGTTCACCGAGACAACTTCAAAGGCTTTTGCTTATCAATCACATTTGCATTAGCATTAGCTTATTTCTCATTCTTTTACACTGTCTATTTTGGTTTTAATGTGATTT
This sequence comes from Hyperoplus lanceolatus, assembly GCA_026929865.2. Lineage (NCBI taxonomy): Eukaryota > Metazoa > Chordata > Actinopteri > Uranoscopiformes > Ammodytidae > Hyperoplus > Hyperoplus lanceolatus. Next base: position 17,284,446 of record CM049409.1, read on the forward strand.
TTTTTTACATGTGTAGTTAGTTTGGCTTTGATCCAGTGTTTGTGTTTAATCTGACTACAGACAGATCCTGCTGTGGTCAGATAGGGGTTTTAAGGGATTGTGTGTGCCCTGAAGTGTGCTTAATCTGTGTCTTTAACATTGTAATTTGTGCTCCTGTCAAATGTGCAAATGTGATCTTTCTCTCCGTTAATCTCCCAGCTGAACCCCATCTTGGTGTACCACTGCCACATCCAATCCCACCACATGCTAGGTTAAAACATGTTTGTGCAAATGGAATGCTTTGTAGTCAAGGTACAGCAGTTGCAGGCATCATGCCAGTATGGAGTTCAGACCCTGTGAGAACACATTGTTCCTGTTCTAATGTGCCTGTACCAAAACAGAAATGTACCTCTAACAACAAACAAACATTACTCAGTTTTGCTGCAGTTTAAAACAAAGGCAAATAGCAGACAAATAATTAAAGGTGAAATAGTGAACAGAGACAATTTGGCAGCAACACCTTTAAACTATGCAAGGAGTTGAACATTTTTACAAGTGTGGTTAAATGAATCTGACTTCTTTCTGTGCTTAAAAACAAAGACAACCTGGATCATGAGATACTAAATGACTCTTGCTCATGGTGCACAGGACTAATTCAATGTGTCTGCTGTTTCGGCTAATTGTATTTTATTTACCATTTGTGACATTAACTGTCTTATTTGAAATATTCAAACAATACATGGAAATAAGTGAGTGGAGCAGATAGAAAAAAGGTTTCTTTTAAAAGGACACGGTAACAATTACAATAAGGGTACATTAATGAACTGTTAGTTAATGCTTAGTTAATGCTAACGGTTAGTCAATGCGTCAACTAATGTAATGCTTGGTTATTAACGGTAAGTGTATGCTTGGTTAAAGAGGACCTATGATGCTTTTTGACTTTTATGACCTATAAACGTTGTTATGATGATTCATAGTCATGCTTAACCATACTAAATTATCAAATAATGACTTACATGCATTTCGACATATTCCCTGCTGACCGTTTGGGCTGTCTGTGCAGAGCACTAAACACTATTCTAGCCAGTCGAGAAGTCACGTCTTCAAAGCGGTCTACCCTTTCATAATTTGTGACGTCGCATAAAACTTTGTGACGTCTCCACGCAGATGTTTCCATGTATGGTAATGCTGTCACTTCCCTGTTCGCGTCTGCCTCGCGCCCTTATAGGTCCATGCTCGCGCTTCCCGCCACTGAAGGTGTTCCGGAAGGAAGGTAATCAATCACAACGGAGTGGGGTTTGCAGGAGGGGGGGGAGGAGAGCGGAGATGGCCGAAGCACAGGCGGAGGGAGCCGAAGCACACACACTCAAGTGTTGACAGGATGTGCTGGATCGCCAAAATAAGAGAAAGAGCTTCCCGAAAATCTACATAGTTTTTTGTGATGTGATTCGTGTCAGGTTGCTCTATAGCAGTGTAAAACAAGAAATTAAGACCAGAAAAGTAGCATAATAGGTCCTCTTTAAGCAGTCTACCCCTAAACCTCTACCCCTTCTTGTGTATTCTTAAATGAAAACTATGTCTATATGTAAATTACCCTGCACTTACTACTGCTTTTTTCATTTCCTTTTAGATGCTAAAATACTTTTGGGTTGTTTGTCTATTCGGTGCAGTGCCAATAAAAAGTGAAGTGGACTGTGTAGTGTGTAGTGTGTGCTGCAACAGATGATAGGCATTTACTGAATTCTACCAGCAGAAATGTGGATGGGCAGCAAATTCCACCTTCTATTCTATAATTGTGTCTATTGAGATGTGATTTTGATGTGCTACATTTTAAGCAACTGTTAGCGATGGATGTGCCTGACCTCAATAATAAGTAGGGGTTTCCATTGCCATTTGGCCATGAAGTGTAATTGGCTGAGCAATTGAGTGCATTAACAGACTTAGATCGTCAAGGAAAACAAACACATAGGTTGTTTTTGACATAAAAAGAAAGAACCAATGTTTCTGTTTTTCAGGAGAATTAAAAATGAAGTTGGCTAATACACACAGGATGACATATTGCCTAAGTAAAGGTATAGACGCTGAGGCTATATCCGATGGCCAGTGGTTTCCATGTATAAACACATGGCAGCAGTTAGAGATTTACTTTGACAATGGATGTGACATAATGATGTAAAGGGGAAGTATACTGTTGTAAATGTGTCCCAGTAGGACTGCTGGATACAAAGCAAAAAAGTGTTGAATATGAGAAAAATAAGAATAATGCATCCCAAATGACTCTTTAAACTTCAAACAAAGGCATAGGGATGAGTCGTAGTGTTGTCAGTCAGAGGAGAAGAACAGTGAACATCAAAGGCATGTAAATCTCCTGATGTGTGTGTGTGTGTGTGTGTGTGTGCGAGAGAGAGAGAGAGTGGATACATGTTTGGACATGGCACTGATTTTTATGAATATGCAGAACATCAGTGTGTCATCTAATAAACAGGACACACACACACACATGCTCAACCATACAGTATATAGTATACACCAACCATATGTTTTTTGTTTTTTGTGATACAATGGGATTTGCCTCTCTTTAAACTCAACATGTGTCATCATTTACGTCTCCCAAGAATAATTAGTCAACCTTTCATGTCTGGTGGATAAACTTCCTAACGGAAACAAAAACAGGAAGCGTTTGGAGAGGTTCCTGTGTTCTCTCCATGACCCTTTGATTGGTGTGTGTGTGTGTGTGTGTGTGTGTGTGTGTGTGTGTGTGTGTGTGTGTGTGTGTGTGTGTGTGTGTGTGTGTGTGTGTGTGTGTGTGTGTGTGTGTGTGTGTTTATGCAAGGTTTACACTCCATTAATCAATACTAACAATGAATCAGATAATTAGATAATTAGATCGACAAACATACCAGCATACTGAAAGGCAACCATGACAACTTATCAGATCAATATCCCAAGTTGAATCCATCTGACACATGCAGACCATCATGCTTGTCCCGGAAGATCTATTTGCACTCATGAACACATGCAAAAATGGCACAAAACCCACATCTAAAAACAGGTGATAATGATGTGTTGTGATGGTAAGGAGTTGTTCAAACTAAAGACTTAGCACCCATGCAGCTCTGTATGGCTATATAGCCATTTTTTCTATTCATTTTCTTGTATGGTTAACCTTTTTCCTCATCATCTGTGTTTCCAGTAGCAGGAGGCAGCTGTCAATCTCTGATACCCACTTACAATCAGAAGTTAGCCTAAATGAAATATCTAGCCTCTAAGAGCATTGGACATATATTCATCAGGTTGACAGGTTTGGGATCAAACCGCCAATCTTTCAATCATTGAATAACTGTATCACACCTTTGGGGGGAGGGTGGGAGGGGGTGGATTTGGTTGGACATGTTGTCAGTAGTCTACAGAATAAAACAAAAATGTACATTTCACTCAAACGCATACCTATAAATAGTAAAATGTGAGACAATGATCATTTGTAGTGGTCTCTTAATGTTTTCCAGAGCCTTCTACATATAACAATGCAGAAACAAATGTAAAACATGCTAAACAACACTGTGAAGATGTTCATACTGTACTGTCAGTTGCTACAGTAATGCCTCGTTTCCACCCAGTAGAGCGGGTCGGATCGGAGCGGCTCAGAGCCGGACAGCTCACTTTTAAGAATCTCTGTGTTGTTTCCACCGCCGACCCTACCCTTACTGGTAGGGCGGGGTTTAGGCTGGACTGCGATAGCCGCCATTATGTGGGTCAAACTATCGGGTTGTGGAACAATGTGGTCAAGCCAGTGGTCTCTTGGTTTTGCTTGGTCAAACCAGCCGCTTCTTTATTTATTCCCCCCGTGTTGTTGTGAGCACAGAGACGGCTCGGTGCAACTGATACAGACAGTGAGCGAACAGCGCTGGCTGCGGCAGCTACGTGGCATCGTAGCAGTGGGACACAGTGTAGCCAACTGATTCATTTAATGACGAGGAAAAACACCACACAATAAACAGTGCCGCGCTCACATTTTCGCCAAAACTCTCTTCACTCTAGCCGAGGTGACTACACAAAGCGGAAATTATTCTTTCGACCAACTGTGGTCGCTAGCGGTCTCTCGTTTTTGCTCGGTCAAACCAGTCGCTTTTTTATTTATTCCCCCCGTGTTGTTGTGAGTGTGTATTTACTACTATCTAGGCTATGGTGTAAACACACAGAGACGGCTCGGTGCAACTCATAGAGACAGTGAGTGAACAGTGCTGACTGCGGCAGCTACGCAGTGGGACACAGTGTAACCAACTGATTAATTTATTGACGAGGAAAAACACCACACAATAAACAGTGGTGCTGTGCTCACATTTTCGCCAAAACACAAGACTCTTGCCGAGGTGACTACACATGGCGGAAATGATTCTTTCAGCCAATCAAATGACGGCAGTGTGTAGCTCCGCATTTTCGGCACCCTTTCAGGCGGCTAGTACCCCTACGGAGGAGTATTGAGATTTGGAGCGGCTCAGAGCGGTTAGATGCGCTTAAACCGTACCCTACCCAACTTTTGGCAAATGAAAAGCCAAACTACCCGGACCGAACCGCTCCGATCCGACCCGCTCTACTCGGTGGAAACGAAGCATATGTGTGTGTTCCACTGGTGAACCGTGAACACCTGATTATCATCCCCAGCAACAAGTACGAGGGAAAAAATAATAAAAACGAGCAAGCTATTTCCTGCACTGAAAGGCAGAAGGGATAAGAGGTGCTTACAATGGAGAGCATTGATATTCAAATGTATAATAAAGTCTATGCAGTCCCCAAAAGAGGACCTGAAAAGATAGGGACTTGAGGCTGAATGGACAGGAAGACCTTTTCAAACTACCATAACTATACTGAATCACTGAATGGCCATCTTCTGCATTTGTGGGCTCTACTTTGAACAGACATTTATCATTATGGACTGTAGTGCATAACATTCTGTTGTGACTGACCAATAATAAGATGCTGCATACTTTAATGGATTGCATGCTAAGGGCATTTTCACTTCTTGAACGGTACAAGATAACTAAACTATAATGATGCATTGTTGCTTAAAGAGCAACTATTGTGTTTTGTCATCTTTTCTGACCTATAAATGCTGTTATAATGTTATAAAGTCATGCTAAATGATACCAAAGTGTCAGATAATGATGTACATGCATTTTAGACAAATTCCCAGCTTACTGTCTGGGGTGGCTGTGCACAGCCTCAAAACTCTGTTGCCATTCGCAGCACCCTAGTGCCTAGTTTCCTGGATTGCGTGACGTTGCACAAAGCGGATTTTCCATTGTATGGTAATGCTGCTACATGCTCAGACCATAGATAGTATATAGAATGGATGTAGCATCCGGGTTGACCTCAGTTATCCCAACTGCATCCAATCGTCCTGGCCTATTTGCGTCGCAATCTTGTCCGATTTTTACTGCACCTCATTTCCTCTTACCAAAAAAGGGCATTGATGTGTTGTCGTGGGGAGGGAGATACGCCCATCTAGCTGAAGTATACCTCAGAGGCCGTATATTTCCTACCCCGACATGCATGTTTGTCAGAGAACACACACACACACACACACACACACACCCGTAACCTAGTATCCTATGGTTAAGCCTGCCCTGTGGTTAACATAATCATAGCCTTGTCATCCCCAGGTTAAAGGCACCCTGCTGATTCTTCTGGCACTAATTCCGTGCCAAGCTATAGGGGACACATTATCCCTTGCTACTACAGAATGCATTTCAATAGAACCATTCCCCATTCAAAGCCAACAGCAGGCTATAAAGTGGGCCTACCTGTGACGGCCTAAATGCGACACTTAATGAAAGCCGTGCTTAGAATATAAGTCAGGAATAGCAGGGGTCCAAGCTTTCCTGTTAACATTTGACACAATGTAGTCTGTGATGAGTAAAACTATTTGTTCATGAGTATTTCTTAAAGACCAGTTGTATAAGCTCAGGTCAAGGACAAATTAAGACCAAAAACATGTTAAAAACCTGCAATGTACCAAAGAACAAACAACGGTAAAAGATATAACACAAAAAAGGTGACAATATATATATATTATTTATTATCATTGTTGACCAGAAACAAAAAAGTAGTAAACATGAGATGAACACAACATGGGGGTAAATGTGCACAATAAAGTACAATCAGCTGATGTGATGTAGACAAACGTGTTATTGTACACATCTTAAGCCCATTATGCATTTCCTGAATCAAACACTACTTTGGACAAAGCAGTGTGACTATTTCCAGACTGCATAATCTTCTGAAGTATAATAATCAGTGAAAAAATTACTTCACAGTATTCCACCCATCAGCCTTCTTGGAGGTAAAACCGGGTTATTTTTTTTTCATCACCGGAGCAATGAACATGATGAATCCCAGAGACATCTGCTCTTCAAGTCAGAACTGTCCGTCGTCGTGACAACGCACCCTCTGATACACTTATAGTAGCGGCTCCCCTCCTTTCTCCGCCTTCCTCTGTGTCGCTCACCTATTCCCCAGTCTGCCTGGTGAAGAGCCGCATCGGCTGCTGAGTGAAATGATAATGAAGGGGGCTAAGAGTCCCCTCTCTCTCTTTTATCTCCACTATATGCTCTCTCTCTCTCTCTCTCTCTCTCTCTCTCTCTCTCTCTCTCTCTCTTACATTCATTCACTCTCTCTCCCACCAGCTACGTCCGCACCCATCTTTTTTCAGTAAATCTGTCCAAACACTCCAGCTGTAACCTTCGGACGCTCAAGAACACTGACTCAATCTGTATAAATGAATCTCTTATTGTTACCAAGAAATCAAATCATTCTGCTGGCCAGTGACAGGAAAATTGCCACCTTCAATGCCTCGCGGAAACACACACAGACAAACACACACACACACACACACACACACACACACACACTCACACTCCACAGTGCTTTCACTCCCTCGATTCCTCTTCCTCGTCTCTCACCAGTTATTCGGGTAATCGTTTTGTATTAAAAGATTATCAAGGAACAGACAGTGCTATTGTAATGTAACCCACTCACCTGCTAGTGTCTCACATTAATATATTTGAATTTTTCCAAGGTCAACTGAGCTGGCTGACAATATGACTTACATGCCAGCATACTGAAAGGCAACCTTGACAACCTCATCAGATTTATCATTCTAAATTGAATCTGGTTTATTTTTCACACAGTAAATGATCTCCATCCAGCTAACACGTGTATAGAATCATGCTTTTTCAGAATGCATTTACCCTTTTTGCACATCTTTAGAGCAGGGCATACACCAAAACAAACATTTGAGAGCAGAGTATACTTTTGGAGCATGCCCTTTTTGAATAAGCAAGGATGTGTTGAAAGATAAACTGTAAATGTTGAAAATATAGCAATTAATCCACCGCTCCTCAGATATGCAATTCACATACTGAATATGTTACACATGTTGGCCACACATTTGAATAAGCAGCTAAAGCATTACCCTGTCAAATATTGATAGCAATTCCCCTAGGACTGGTGAAATTTGAGTACAGATTTGTATACATGAATATTGTTAGATGTTCAATAAATTGCATTAACCTTCATTATCCGTAAGCCCTGCAGTTAGACTTAATTCAGACACACCCAAGCTTACACAGATGAACAACCTACACCTAACTAAAAGGGAAGTGATTGACATAAACAGTAGTATACATCAAGAATAATCAAACATCAAGAGTTGTCTTTTTTCCCGAGGTCCAGGCTTCTAGAATCTAGTCTTGTTTTATTTCTGTCCATATGATGATTGATATCCTACAGCCAAAGCTGATATGAGTATTCAATTGTCCTGGTTGACTCACTAGCACAACATACAGTATGAACAACTGCACTGAAAATAAAAAAAATGTTATCTGAAAAAACAGAAGAAGCCTATGATTTCATGGTTTTAATCAAATGTTTATGTTGTTCTTTCTTCTGTCAGGCAGTCGTATTAAGCCTTATCAGATACAGCATCAGCTTGGTTTGGTTAACTGTCTTTACTTAAGTACAGTCTATCTACAAACAGGCTACCCTAAGACAGGCCAACAGGATAGTTAATAGTGTTCTATTTTTTATTGCATGTATTGGTTTATTTCAGGGACATTGCACACTAATCAACAGTCAAACTGTAAGTGAGCCAGAGTTAGCCGATGAGGCTAGTTTACATACTCAGCATGTTCTACATTTCCATGTTCTACATGCCGAGTATGAACTGCTGCCCTCTGGAAGCAGGTTCAGAGTGCCTCCATGCAGATTTATATTTAAAGCTGTATTGGTCCGTGCTTCTTAAAACTTTTAAGTTGCAGATAAAGACAAGAGGCCATACATACTGTATGAGAGGATCTCTGTTTTGTTTATTTTTTTTAACATATTACTTTTTTTAACGTCTTTATGCAGCATGGGTGTTAGCCCAAACCAAATGTTCCACTCTGCAGAACATTAAGGTTAATCTTATCTCATCTTATCTTAGTCTCATATTAGAGAAAGGATTTTTTTTAAATAAATAGTAAAATAGTAAAATAGTAAATAAATAGTAAAATCACTGAGCATTACAATTATTTTGTGATAAGCTAAAGATCGGTACAAACCTGATTCAACAATAAGCCGAATAATTTCACTTTATGTCATGAATTCATACATGGTGCAATGCAGTAGGCAGTGCAACAATGAAACACTCTGAGATAGCAACAGCTGTCGTGCCTCAGGCTAATATATCTACACAATAAAAATAGCTGCTGTGGATGATGGGTATTGAAGTAGTTAGAGGTACTAAAAACAGAGAAATTACCAGAAACATATTAAACTATGCATAAGCATTTATTATACCTAAATACTCACTGCAGTACATAAATACTTTTTTATCAGAGCCTGAGGTATTGGCTACCAACCATAAACCACAGCATCCCCAGTTTATGTAAGGATGATGCACATTAATACCTTTATCTCCCTTCCTTCATTTCCTGTTATATCTTTGCTGTGGCTAAATAGAGACAATAAAATGCCCAAAATAACACCAACAATAGTTATCAAATGGGAATTGTCATCAGCAATGTGTGTTGTGCATTTTAAGATACAAGCTAAAAGCTAGGACCATGTGTATACAAGCACAGTTTTAAATGCTCAAAAATCATCTAAAAGTAACTGATTCAATTAACAACACTCATGACGCATTAAACTCAATTCAGCTAAGAGATCCTTTGTTAAATATATGTTCAATCACACACTAGATGTACTATATTTGCGAGTATATTCCTGTGTATCTATGTTGAGTAAAACTGAGGATGTCATTAAAAAAGAAGTATCTCAAATGCAAAAAATATATATCTTACTAGCCTTTTCGTCAGAGTGTGCAGCTTGTTGCAGAGTGTGCAGGCTGACTTGACTCCTTCAAAAAGCAATTTTGATCAAATGCTTGTTACGAACCAGAGGAATTTCCTTGTGACAAAATGCTCACCGTTGAACCATTGTAATAGGAAAATCAAAGCACGGTGATACGTTGTAGAAGCACACAAGTTTATTTTCAATCAATAACAAGAAAACTCCGCGGAGTGGTGCAGTAGTTCCAACACACGTGGGTATGTTGGAAATAGTGACAATATGTTCTTCAAATCATGAGCTATTTAAGGACATGTAATTGGGAGACAGACAGGTAGGGCTGGGTGGGGGGAAGGAGGGGAAGACAGGTTGGGGAGGCAGACAGGTCTTGAGATATACATTCATATTATAATCGTGGGTGGGGCAGGCTGCCCCAGAACAGCAGGAGGCTGTCTGCAGGAACATTGTCCTCTTTCAAATGTATAGTCAGGCTGGCTCCACACGGGAGATTGAGGGGGATGGTTGAACCTACATTTCAGTTAATCGGTTTACACTAAAGCACACTCAATGTATGTCTATACAGGTTTGTAGCAAATGTTTCCTATTTCATTAATAAGCATTCTAACATTTGAGTCCAGACATACATCATATGCAAAATCTGCTACCACATTCCATACTTTTTTTTTTTTTTTTTTGAAAAGCCCAAACAGGCACTCTGAGAAAAAAGTAAAACTCAAAGAAAAGGAACTAAAATAATATCAAAAGCAAAAGCATAGCAGTCAGAAAATGGTTAAGAAATAAAACCTCAACAAGGCAAGTTAGAGGAAAAAAAACTAAACCATAACCCAATGCTGGCCAAAAAATAACACAAACAAGAAAAGTTGATTCAATGGGAAAAAACCTCAATAGGCGTTTTTTGAGGAAAACATTTAACCAAAAGTTGTGTGAAATTAGCAAAGGATAAGGCCAAAAATCAAGGAAAAAATATAAACCCAGGACAGGCCCAGAATCAAAGGATAAGGCCAAAATATCAAGAAGTGAGTTTAATGTGAAAAAACCTCAAATAGAATTCCAAAGAGGAAAAACATTAAACCAAAGAAACAAAAAAAAAAAAAAAAAAAAAGAAACAAAAGGCAAAACAAGAAAATGAGAGTCATGAGAAACAAGGCAGAACAAAACAATCCCAGAACAGTAAGAAAAGAAACCATTACAGAGAGTCGCCCATGTGGAAGTACTCAAAGCAGTCAGCAGAAGGGGGTCAATAGGGTCAAGGCACTCGGCAAAAGGGCCATGACATAACAGTCCAATCTGCCAGGGTGAAAGGAATAGGGGTCAGCATCGGAGCTGTGGAGGACGTGGGCAGCTGTTGGCAAATCCAGCAGTTAGAAAGTTGTCTTTGCTGGGCAAACTCGGTCATCAGGGTGATGGCTGTGTTGTCAGAGGGGTGGGCATGTGGAGGGTTGGGGTTTTTTTTTGATAGGGAGGGGGGGCTTGCGGAGCGAGGGGCAGATCGTCCTTTAGGTCTGTACGGATGCAGAGGGACCGCCAGTCTCTGTTGCCCAGGTATGCAGGTGTATCCATGCAGCTCTTAGGACGGTTGCACCAGAGGGGAGAGTCGATGTTTGAGTTGAAAACTTTGTGGGTTTTCACGGTGCACAGCTGGGAGCTGGGTGGCTGTTTGTCGCAGGAGACGGTGATGAGGCTCTTTTTGACAGCCATCAGGAAGGCGGCGTTTCTGCCGTTGGTAATGATGCCATGGATGGGGCAGTAATCTTCATTACACTGGGTGGCCGGGCAGGAGAAAGAGATGACGCCAGATTTCCAGGGCTGCGTTTCACATCCGGATGAGGGCGGGGGGCTGGCCAGACACATCCAGACTAGTGCCCAAAGCACAAATGTAAGGCCAGGGGAGGAAGGGTGTCGTCTGGCTCTCACTGGAGCGAGGTGGTTGTCCGTCTTCTTGTCGTTGCTGGTTCCGCTGATGTCGTCTGGTCCATGCTGGTGGTCTGCTGTCCTGTGCTTGGCGCCGCTTGATCCGTCGGCCTGTAGCTGGCAGCGATTCTTTCGCAGTGACTGGCATGGATCCAGGTGGTCCGTTTCTGCAACCTTCACGGCCGTCATGGAGGATTTGAAAGGGTCCCGTCCAGCGCTTGCTTTGCCAGAACCTTCGTCTGGGAGCCTTGACCACAAACCGATCCTCGGGTGGTGGCTGGTCGTGGTAGTGCATCTTTCACCAGTCGTGAAGCCAACTTGGCCTTGCTCTTGAGGCCAGATGCCGTGAAGCAGAGACATCCACCAAAACTCCAGGTCTGGATGGGACAGCGGAGGCACCAAAAAGGACCTGCAAAGCCCACAATGTAAAACTGTGGTGAAACATCAACAAGTTTGCAGCAAAGTGTTGATAAAATGCAGCAAATAAAAAACAAAGCAAATTGCAAAGTTAGTTGTGTTAAAATGAGTTGTGTTAGGATTTAGGAAAACCACAGAATGTGAGAAACAGTAAATAGAAACATAAAAGAAAACAGGTATGGGAATAGAATGAGATAAGCACATTCCCAGGGAAATATCCATCACCTAAAAGAGTCTGGAAGCAAAGATGAAGTTAGTAGCAAAACAAGAAACAAGTTTAAGTAAAACTTAAACGATCGCTGCGCGCAATAAATCAACTGAAATGCACACCCAAGTGCACAGAGTTAATCCAAACAAAATCAAAAGTCAAGCATAAAGAAAATGCTGGCAACAAGGTGACCAAATTGTCAGGCAGATGCCAGAGATTCCACACAAAGCACAGAGAGAGAAAATGAGAGAAAAACAAGCCAACTGACTGATTTTGGCAAAATCAGAGACCAGAAACCTGTAGTCTGACACATAAAACACCTCAAACTCAACCAAACTATAAAAACAACAACCCTCTCCCTGTCTCACATGTGCTGTGAAGCACACAACATCCTGCAACAAAGAAAACTAAAATCTCTCTCTCTCTCTCTCTTTTTTTTTTTTTTTTTTTTTTTTTTTGTAAAACACAGAACTCCCCACTGTCAACAAAAACAACCAAAATAGAGGGCCAACTCTGCCCTTATGCATTGTTCACAAGAAGGGAAAAGTTTTAAAGGAGTTAAAACCTGCTGGAGAAAAGAAAAATTAGTACAAATGAATGCAATGTAGGAAAAGCTTGGAGGGAATTTGCTAAACAGTAAGTGGGCTATCAGTGGGCAATAGCTTGTGTGATGTGCAAAAAGGTGTCGGTGCATCTGTGAAACAAAGCCAAAGCCTGGAGGGAGGGAGGGGGGGGGGGCATTTACATCAAACTGTGGCTGAAATGGTCAGTAGGCTAAGAAATGTAAAAACATAGGTGACTGTGCTTTTGAGAAGTAAAATGGGCATGGTGGCTGGGCCTAGAAAAGGTGGATCTAAAAGAAATGAGCCATGTGTACAGGAGGTGTAATCAAAGGCATTTGTTAACAGAGTCATCTTAGGTGGCAGTGTCCCGGTCTTTGCTGAAGGGAGACTGAAAAACAGACAAAACAAATTATTTAGATTTGGGAAGAAAACAGCATTAAATCAGACAAGTTTAGTAAAAGTCCCCAAAGTCAGGAAAACAAGGGGGTAAAACAGGCAGAGAGAAAACACAGGCAATCCCAGCAATTTACACATGTTGAACACAAGACAAAAGGCCATGGTCAGGACGGAGGATTAGTCAAAAGGAAGATGCAAATGATGAGATGGTAGAACAAAGCATAACACGGAGAGGATACTCACACCATGGAAGTGGGCCACAGCAGACGAAAGAGAACAATAAAAAGAAATACTCTAAGCAGAAGGTAAAAGTGACCACCTTTGTTGGGCCCAAAAGTGTTTAAAATAGCTAAACTGAACACCTACATTCGCAAATGTGTAAACCAAAACAATGCTGACATGGGCAGCTGAAGTTGAAGGCAAAAAGTGACTAAGGCATATCCATAAGCTAGGCTACAAAGAAGAGCAGACATTTATAACAGTGGTCAAGGGAAACAAATGAATCATAGCAATGGCTAGTAATAATTGTAATGGGTGTTTTTGAGTGTCGTCGCTTAGCCTACTAACTGGAAGAGTGTTTGACGCTGTTCCTCTGCAGGAGAGAGCAGCGGAAATGAACATGGTGCCAAATGAGCCCACAAGAAAAGCCTCTGAAAGAAATCACACACCAGCAAAATCAAGTGAAAACACGTCAAACAGCCTCGAAGGCCGGCTCCTGTTTTTGCGTGTGGCTAGTCCAGCCACAGAAAATGACTTTGCACAATGTTCCCTTCAACAGGACAACTCCAAACTCAAAAAGGAATTTAAAACAGATAGGCAGCTAGCTTTAGACAAAGTTAATGGCAAGGCCATCAGAACAGGGAATTAAATGGGAGCTAAAAGTTCTCTCAAAAACAAATGATGCCTCGGGCGTAATATCTCCACAACAGCAGGCGGGCTAATTATTGTGGCCCAAAAAATACAAGCCGGAAATGATTGGACATCTTCTAGACATAAACATAGATAGAAATACGTATTTATATTTATGGACCATAAGAGCACAATTTTTAGCGGAGGTCGAGCATGGTGTCGAGCGTCAACAGGGTGAGCAGGAGACTCTCAAAACGAAACGAACAAACACATTAAAACGATGGCTAGCTGTTGTTAGCTGTTTGTGCCTACCCGCCTCCTCCCTTCACTTCCGGCTCACTGATGGCCACCAATCAAATTGCTCCAAATGAAGACGGTTGGAGGCAATCGCGCTTCCCAGTTTTTGCCGACGGCGATTTCGGGTGGTGGTGCCTACCCAAGGAACAAGTAGGGGGCGGGGGGCCGAACCCGGGGGGGGCCGCCCCCGGCCCGGGTTTCTTCATGGAAACAAGTATCGCGGACAACTTTGTTATTACGAGACTAAATCAGCCCGTTTGCTAAAAATCTTCCCCATTGTAAGAAAAACACAGGAATAGGAGCACAACACAATTTTTCTTACCTTTTCCTCGTGGCGCCCTGGCTAGTTAACACAAAGCAAAACAGAATGAAAGAACAACAAGACAATACAAATAACAACAGGACAAACAATAAAAACACTTATGAAATTTCATTTTTCTTGCTTATGATCGAAAACAAGCCCCACTAACACAACTATATTTTGGTCTGTAAAAGGGGTAACAGTTCTAGCTTAATCTCCCAGATATTGTTTAATAACTAAGGCTCCCAAAGCCGAATGCTTGCCCGTCCGTCAACCGAAACAAGTAAACATTAAAAAACAACCAACCTTCCTTAAAACCCGCTCAGCTCAATTTGAACAAATAAGACTAATTCGTCAATTCCAGTCCCATGCCAGGCAGGAGGTCATTCAAATGCATTGGGCTGAGGGTGAAGAGCTATTTACTGAGAGCAGCGGAGAACTCAGATTCACAGCATTAAAAATCTCTGGCGATGTCCAAAAAAGGAAAAAACACTGATAAGGGAATGGAAGAAGACAAAGTTTTTGCGGAAGAAATGAAAAAACAGTTGGCAGACTTGAAGAAAGGAATGTTGGCAGATTTGAAGAGAGAAATACAAAGTGAGAGGGAGACGGAGCGAGCACTGCGGAAGGCTGAGCTGGCTGGGATTGTTGACGAATTGATTGGGCGTTTTGATGTAAAAATCAAAGAGAAAGTTGCTGCTGGTCTGAAGCCACTGGTGATCGAATTGAAGGAACTTCAAGCCGTCAATGTGAAGAAAGATCAGCTCTTGAAAGAGCTTGGAGATAAAATTGATGAACAAGAACAACAAGCAAAAAACAGAGATGTGATCCTGACTGGTTTGGATATTAAACCAAGGTCGTATGCAGGTGCCGGGAATGGAGAAAAAGAGGGCGATACAGGGAATGTAACGGTGGAAAAACAAGTGGCAATGTTTCTGAGAAGCAAAGCCATTAATCTGGATCTAGAGAACGTGGAGTCCTGTTTTCTTCTCCCGAAGGGGAAATTCGCCAAAAAGCGTGCAGTCATTCTGAAATTTGTGAGTAGAAAGCATAAGATAAACCTGCTCAGTCAAGGCAAGAAGCTTAAAGGTGAACAAATTGGAATGAGTGAAAATTTAACCAAGAGAAAGGCTTATTTGGCCTATCAAGCGAGAGGGTTAAAAAAATGTGGACAGGTCCAACAAACTTGGACGAGAGATGGAAGAATCTTCATCAAAATGAATGGAGCTACACCCGAAGAAGCCAAAATTGTGCAAATCAAAACGGAGGAGGATTTGGATCAATTCCGGAGGGACGAGGATTAAAGAAGGCAAAAGCATGGACTTTTTGGATTAAAGAAGGCAATAGCATGGACTTTGAACTAAAGGGATTTTAACTGGTTTGTGTCAAAATATAAGGTTTGAAATCGTAAATACAATGTGCTCTGCTATTATTAATTATCAACTGTGTGTTCAGAACACCCGATTCAAAAATGGAAGACTTTCTCTGACTGAAGAATTTGTAAATACACTGCATGTATTGGGACTGTAGCCGAGGTCAGCAGACACACTGACTGTTTTGAATACTTTTGCAGATGTGTTTAGGCTACTAGAGAAGAAATGGACAAGGCCATATCTGCATTGTCACAGGCAGAGAGGAAATTAGAGACCTAAAATTATCTGTGTTTTAGAATGATTCTTCTTAAAAAAAAAAGAAAAAAAAAATTTTCTAACTGTAGTAGCTGTGTATCTGTGTATCTGAATCTTATGGCAGTGGGGGCGGGACCCGATAAGCCTTTGGCTTCTCCTGCTTCCCTTCGGACGATAACACAAAGTAATATGTATCAATATGCAATGAGAAAATTATGTATTATGTGTAATTGTCCGGAAGAATAATAAATAAATAAATAAATAAATAAATAAATTAACAGTCACAACTGCACCCGGGCCGAAGCTCACCCGTGGCTGTTCACTTTGGCGTTCTAGCTTTATTACACTAATGGTTAATGCCCTTGCTCACTTCCAAGTAAATTTAAACGGGAGAGTTTCGCTCCGACTGTAGTGTAAAAATTCCTACAGAGGTATCCTTAGAAGAGACCCTTTAACCCAATTGTATTTTCTTTAAAATCGTTTGCTAAAAATCATCCCCATTGTTATAAACACAGAAATAAGACCACAATTCTCTTACCTTTTCCTTGTGGTACCGTGGCTAGTTAACACAAAGCAAAACAGAATGAAAGAACAACAAGACAATACAAAAACAACAGGACAAACAATAAAACACTTATGAAATTTCAATTTTCTTGCTATTGTCGAAAACAAACCCCACTAATACAGCGTATCTTGGTCTGTAAAAAGGTTAACAATTTCTAGGTTTTTATCTCCAAGAAGGACCTGTTTAATAATTCAGGCTTCCCAAGCCAACTGCTTGTCCCGGTCCGTCAACCGAACAAGTCACATTACCATTTACTAAACTACCTAAAGCCTTCCTCTCAACCAGCTCAGTTCAACTTGAACAAATAAGACAAATTCGGCAATCTTGTCCAGTGCTTGGCGGAAGGCTCCCCAAATGTGCTAACAGCCACCCCCGTAACCAGGCCAAAAACTAACCAGTAAATTTAACTGGAGAGTTGCGCAACCGTTTACAGCGTAAGTTAACACAGAGATATCTTTAGAAGAAGACCTTTTTACCCAATCGTTTTGCTTTTTTAAGAAAGATTTTCCACATACCGATTCTTTTAGGAGGAGATGACAGGGTTTTCCACGGGGACGGCCAGCAGAGTTCCTCTCTGTTCCGCAGTGAGAAGGTGATCAGCCTTTTGGAGTCTGTTGTCCGGTCCCGTGGACGCCCGTCGGTATTCCTCCCCTGGAACTGGCTCGCCAAACTGTAATAGGAAAATCAAAGCACGGTGATACGTTGTAGAAGCACACAAGTTTATTTTCAATCAATAACAAGAAAACTCCGCGGAGTGGTGCAGTAGTTCCAACACACGTGGGTATGTTGGAAATAGTGACAATATGTTCTTCAAATCATGAGCTATTTAAGGACATGTAATTGGGAGACAGACAGGTAGGGCTGGGTGGGGGGAAGGAGGGGAAGACAGGTTGGGGAGGCAGACAGGTCTTGAGATATACATTCATATTATAATCGTGGGTGGGGCAGGCTGCCCCAGAACAGCAGGAGGCTGTCTGCAGGAACATTGTCCTCTTTCAAATGTATAGTCAGGCTGGCTCCACACGGGAGATTGAGGGGGATGGTTGAACCTACATTTCAGTTAATCGGTTTACACTAAAGCACACTCAATGTATGTCTATACAGGTTTGTAGCAAATGTTTCCTATTTCATTAATAAGCATTCTAACATTTGAGTCCAGACATACATCATATGCAAAATCTGCTACCACACCATCATCCGTCTTACAGCGACCCCTCATGTCGCAGCCTGCACAACACTGAGAAAAGCAAATGTCACGTCACATATAACACTACAAACAGCAAATGCTTGAAGTACCAGATGTGCCTCTCTGCTCTCTTTGACGAGTGGTCGCAGCTGCAGCGCTCCCACAGGGCTGAGCTGGGGTCAGCTGCAGACGGCTCTGTCATGTGCTCCATGTTCATGTTGTGCTGCTCTGACGGATGATCGCTGTCCCTGGTGCTGAAAGTTGTTTTCGCAGGGTGTCACCTCACAAAGTTCACCAGCAGCAAACATACAATAAAGGTCAGTTTTAATTACCCTTATAAAAAATCATTATGTCACTGCTGATACAGTATATGGAACGTATATGTGTCAGTAATGCATAAAACGATTCTAATAAGACACTTGTGTGTTTTTGTTACTAATGTGGGCAACAAAAAAGTGCATCCATTTCCTTAGGCATGTTTACTTTACAAATCAAACTATATTTTTAAGCTGTATTTTCCTAAATAAGATAGTGTTGAGTCCTTTGTCTACAAGTAAATAATTTAAAGTAATTCATTTAAGCTTAGTTCAATCTGACTCTGGGCCACACAGTGTATTTGGTATTAATTATAACCAGATAATTGGAATTTCTAGGATGATAAAGTATCATTGACTGAATTGTATTTTAGGGCCAGTATATGCCAACCAGATAACACTCCTAAGCAACAATAATTAATGCCCAATGAGCTTTATTGAATATAAATATAAAATATAAATATAAAATCTTAACCTTCAGTCATGTAACTGATGAATGCTAAAAAGTAGGAATTTGTTTCTACTTTGTCTGAAAAAGAGAAACACAACTCAGTGCTCTGCTCTGAGAGGGGAAGGATCTTCAAGTGTAATACAATGTGTCAAAGAACAACAGAAAGGAAGATAGGGAGTTTATGGGAGATACTTGGAGCGATAGTTTAGGCAGTGGTAAAGTGAGCTGCCCTGTACATGCTGTACATCTGTCTAATGGCTAGAAACTGTGACTCTTTAGAAATGGCTGGAGGTGTCTGACAGCTGATTTAGAGGCTGGACTGTAGTAAATGAAGCACAGCACTAATGGTCCTGCCCGCCACACAGCTTTAATGGACATACCCGCAGAGCACTGGGCACAGAGCATGAGCCTGCCAACATGCAGGAGGGCTGAGGAAAAGCAGTGATGGTGGGGATAGAGGAGGAAATAAATAACACTGGGAAAAAAGGTGATTGAGAGGAGGTGATGTGGAGAACAGAAAAGTGTGGTGAGTCCTGCAGTTTTCTGATCGTCGCTCCTTCACGCCAAAGATGCCCACACTCCTTGCAGTGCAGTGTACAAGTCCTGCTCTGTAGAGGATCATTGTTTCTCCACTCAAAACGTATCTAGTTGCCTCACACTTATATGCTTTGCCCCTTAGCTCGGTCATCTCTCCCATCTTCTCCCTCTTTTTCACCATGATCACCAGAGACTTCTAGTAAAACATTGTCTGCACCCTGGAGGATTTTCTTTTGACATAAAACATTAATCCTTACACAGAATTTAATTTGAGTCAGATCTCTGAGTCTTCCCTTGAGCAGCGGGTGGCTTTCCCAAATGGATTTAATTAATGATCACTAATTAAGGTTTGAATACTCCTGATTACATTAGGTAGTGTATTGTTTACTCTTTCAGCAGTTGACTTTGGATATCTCTTTTGGAAAATAAGTACATTCAAATCCACAAAATGTTCTGTTCATTAGGTGCAGTATTCAGGAATGTTTGAGACTGGGAAAAAATAGCATCTTTGGAACTTGGAAATTAAAAAGTATTTTGTAAGTCACTGACTGGGGTTTTCAGGTCTACAGGTTTAAGCTGCTGCAGGCTTGCTGGCTACAGCTCCATTTCCAACCTTGTTAACATATGTGTAGAAGTTGTTAATGATGCCTAGTGTTTATTTGTCGGTTGCTTTGTTTTGTAGCCCAAAGTACAACATGCAAAGCATTCTGTGGACGCTCAGCTTCCGCTTTAATGCCTTTGAGGCCTGTTTGGGTGGCTTGTGCTACTTACAATTCAAAAGCAGTCTCCCAGCCTGTCTGCTTCTCAGCTGCTTTCATGTGTGTGTGTGTGTGTGTGTGTGTGTGTGTGTGTGTGTGTGTGTGTGTGTGTGTGTGTGTGTGTGTGTGTGTGTGTGTGTGTGTGTGTGTGTGTGTGTGTGAGTGTGTGTGCCTGCCTTCAAAGGGCCCTGACCCACCTCCAATGCTCCCATCATTCATGGTCATTTCTCAGGCAGGAGCCAGTGACTTTCCTGATGGGACTTTGTGAATTTACGAGACACAGTCTGTGACATTGATCGCCATCACACCATTTCTCCTGCAATGGAATCACTTTCAATGAAGTCCCAGTAAATGTAATTCACTCCAACAATGTCACGCTCAAAGTTATTAAAATTAATATGAAAGGGTCACTGAATCACCATATCCAATACCTCTGTGCCTCCCTACTAGACAGTCATTCCTGTCATCTCCTTGTTGTTGTGTTTTTTCAGAGACTCAAGTCTTGAGTTGGAAACAGCAAACTTTTTCACCTCAGTTTGACCTTTGACCCCAACAAGTATACTTATTTATGTATTTCTTGACATGGCACAATTACCTGAAATTCCCCAGAAGCTAACCTGGCAGCAGCATTTTGGACTAGTTGTTAACACCGTAAAGTGATTTGACTGAGGCATGTGTAGAGGGCATTACAGTCATCTTTATGGGGGCAAGATTACTGTGAATACAAGTTCCAGATCAAACAGAGACTAAATACATTTGTTTTTTGAGATATTTGTTAGCTAAAGAAAACAGGACTTGATAAGCTAGGTAACATGATGGTCAAAAGCGCAATATGGTTAAAAGACGTAATGAATATGCCGGTATCCCTTCACCAGATTAAACACCCCTAAATTAATATCAGGATGTTTTCATGTAAATATAGCCCGCCAAGTTTATTTGTTCCTTGTTTAAACCTGTTCCACTATAAAGTTTATGTGTTCATCGACCCCTGCACTTCTATATGGCAAAAAAAGACCAAAAGCCGATTCACACAATTCCCAAAAGGTTTTACTTTTCACCAAAAAACCCTTTACACCATATATTACCTTAAAGGCTTTGGTTTTAAAGCATGTGACCCTTTTGACCCCTGCCTATCTCCAGATCTCCCCCTGTGTTGATCCCCTAATGACCCTTACAACTGTCACTTCTAATTTTATCCTAGGTTAAATCCAGTTTTCAGACCTTTTATCCTAGATACGTTTTTAGAAAGGAGGAGATTAGATAATAGGTTTTTAATTATTCTGGTGGATGAATACCTCACATTTACCCCTGGCTTCAAAAGACTACCGTTAAGTCCTCACTAAGTTCATACACCTGGATGAGCTAGGCCAATAGATAAATGCAAATCCCTCCTAATTCAAGGAGGGTGTTTATGGGATGTGTATTCTTTGTTATCAGTAGTGTAGCCGTAGTGTAGGTTTGAATTGCTTACCTCAGAGGCGCCGCGATCTCTTTAAAGGAAAACCCTAATTAGGTCCTTGTTCCCAACACTAAACTAAAAACTCAGGCCAAAGATTTATAACGTTTTCAAGAAATTTTATTTAACCAATATAAAAAGATTATACGTTCACAATATAGAAAAAAATAAAAAATAAAATAAAATGAAAGGAAGGAAAATAAGTACCTACACTCCCATTAATGTGATTATTATATGTAGAGAAGTATAAGACTTAACTTATGTGTTGTATGTCTTTTGTTTACATTGAA
Source organism: Hyperoplus lanceolatus (assembly GCA_026929865.2). Lineage (NCBI taxonomy): Eukaryota > Metazoa > Chordata > Actinopteri > Uranoscopiformes > Ammodytidae > Hyperoplus > Hyperoplus lanceolatus. The sequence goes on from CM049409.1 coordinate 17,305,897, forward strand.
TTTAGTTCATGAGTTCTCCCATTTGCAATCCACAAGAGATCAGGAGTATTCTCATCTTCAGGTTTTTCAAAGTTCTACTGTCTACACAACTTCAATAGTTCTGGGTGTTGGCCGAGCTTTCAATCATGTCATATATATTTGAATATCTTCAAATGCTATGACAAGTTTGATTTTGCGACCCAACAATCAGGAAAAGTTGGTTCAACAGTTTATTTGGTTGATCCACAAGAGATCAGGAGTAAAAGTGTGTCCACTGTCTACACAACTTCAATAGTTCTGGGTGTTGGCCGAGCTTTCAATCATGTCATATATATTTGAATATCTTCAAATGCTATGACAAGTTTGATTTTGCGACCCAACAATCAGGAAAAGTTGGTTCAACAGTTTTAAAACCTCAACTCCATGCTATTTTACAACCTGGTTCATCAATTAGTTCCCATCAATAACCCAAATGGTCCCTTACCAAACTTCACAGAATAGAAAAGGAAGAAAATGGTTCAGAGCCTCTTCCCCTTCTTGAAAAGAAAAAATAACTCTCTCAATTTTTCTAAGTATTTTGCACTCAAAAAGATTCAGAGTGTTTCTTTCGAGTTTTTCTTCTAAGTCTTTCGTCCATGCTAAAAGAACAAAAAAGTGGAACAGTCAAGACTTCCCCAAAAACCCTCAGACTTTCTTGCTCAAAACCCTGGCCTTAAATAGTCTGAAGACAGAGAGAGTGGGTGTGTGTATTAGGAGGAGAGAGGGTGGGGGTAAAGATGAGGGTGTGTGTGTGTCCAGCTCAAGGACCCACTGCCCCCCTTGTCTCTCTCACCCCTGACCTGTCCCAGGACAAGCCCAGGCATGCCTTTTCAGAGAGGCCTTATGAATTCACAATTATGTATATATTTCAGGATAAAAACTTGAATACAACACTTTTAGTGATTCTACCTTAATATTAAAGGTCACTTGTTACCTTGCCTGTCTTATTAAAAATATCATACTTTTCCCTACGAAAACAAGAAATATACATTTCACATTCTCCTAAGAACAAGATATGTACAATGAAAAGTTGCAATATTCTTGCCTATCTCAACAGACGGTACCAAGATTCTAAGCGGTGTGAAATGGGCCAAATACATTAATCACGAGCAGTGGCAGAGTTGTATCTTGTCTGTAAATAAATTGCATACATTTGGGCATGTATTCATCCTAATGCCTTTGGTAATTATTTGATTGTAATAACTCTGGCGATATCTGATTTAAATCGGTCTGTTCTGTACACATGCCATCTACCTCATTGTCCGTCTGCCTAGTAAGAAGGCTCTTTTCTCTGTTGCTCTTCCTAATATTTATTCCATCTTCCCCCTTGAAAGGGATATTTTGGGCAAAATTGTCCTTATTTGACTCAAGTTACTAATGACAGAGGGTGTTGTGTACTGTACAGATTGTAAATTTGGGGCAAAGTTGTGATTCGTGATAATGTGTTATTTAAATGAAATTGACTTGACATCTCCGCTCAGCAACAAACTGAATGAGGAACTGAACATCTGTCTTTTCTTTTCAATTGTTTCTTAAAACATAGTTTTTCACACAGCCTTTTTAATTATTCAATTCCGGGCAATTTCTACATGTGTGTATCTTATTGTGTGTGTATGTTTTCAGGTTGGTTTATGTATGTGTAACACACATATACTTATAACTAATAACGTTTTGAATATGGTAAATAAAAACAAGAACAATGTTTTTATTTTTTTTATCATTTTACGCACAGATACATGAGATACATAACAAATTTAAAATTTACATTTTCCCATCTTCTACTGGTGAAACTGTTAAAGGGAAAAGAGCAAGGATTAGTGATATTAATTTTTCCAACTAAGATTAATTAGGGAAGAGAATATAAAGCTGCCATATTGTTAAAATGTCCATTTTGCCTCACTGAGATATTAAAGGGAGAGTTCAGTATTTTTTAAGTGGGGTTGTATGAGGTATTTATGCATAGTTGGTCTGATACCTCATGGAGATGGCGGTCAGCATTGTCATTTTAAAAATACTTGGGGAAATGTCACTGTAACCTAAGTCACTATTGCAATATTTCAGAAAGCATTTTATTTTTGCACTTTTTTCGCAAAAATAGTTCGTCCAAGTATTACTATGCCAACTTGTGGCGGTGCAGTACAAATCCTTACTTTACTGTTCAATGGAACGGATAGTTATTTTGTAGGTAAGAATGTACTGTATATAGGGGAGAACGGGGTAATCTGAGCCACTTTTTACATTTGCTCCCCTCTAAGCGAGCTAAAATGATTTATCACTCAGATTTACACATTTGCCATTAATTCAGGGTGTTTCCTAGAAATGGGCATTAGCAGAAGTTTTTCAAGACAAAGGGCCGTGAAAATATAATTGTTTTAAAAAAAAGTTGTCATGTGGCTCACTTTACCCCAGCTGTGGGGTAAACTGAGACAGACCAGAACAATCAAGGGGGTAAAGTGAACCACTTACTTTTTCCACTCTGAAACTACCATAACAACAGATTTTGTAACAGTTAGAATCCTGAAAGCTAGTCACACATTCCAGAACTAATGTCGGACTAGTAAAAGAATGATGGGGTTTGGTCAATTAAGCAGAGCAAATTTTCTAAACACTTGAAAGTAACTCTGAACAAAATCAAATACAACATATTATAATTCAAAAGGTTTTAATAAGATTCAAATGAAAGACAGAACCAGTTAGATTAGAACACAGTCTGGGGGTTAGAACACAGGAGCTTGTGTCTGGGGGTCAAAGCATAGGAAAATCAGAACCAGCGAGAACAGCCTGGGACTCAGAACACAGGAGAAGACCCAACTGGATTATAACATCAGCCTGACATACTCTACAACTAGGCCTACTCTACATTCCAGCCCTGAAGGTTACAGGGAAAGATGAGAAGGTGCTCTTTCCGTGTGGTTGCCCCAGGTCGTCATCCTGGTGTATTTTTTGGCATGATGGCTTTTCTACAATGAGTATGACATTAAAATAAAACATATGTTATGTAATATTACATTCAAATATGTTTAAGACTAAACTTAACTTGTACCTCATGGTGGGGGAAAGTGAGACAGTGGCTCACTTTCCCCCACAGCATTTGGCTCAATTTCCCCCACCACCACAATTTGAGAAAAAAAACTACCTCTCTTAGCATTTCAGGCTAATCTTTAGCTAATATCATCACATGGTTGTTATATATTGGTAGTTCATCAACACGTATGATAGAAGTTTTTCTATGTGAATACATTTGCTTTGGCACAACAGTTGATTAAGTTGACAGCAAGAACATTTACTTTTACATGCAAAATACCTATTTTGGTGAAAAAAACATGCTTACCACAGCACAATGAGGTCCTCTCTTTCAGGGCCATGGGGAAATGAGAGGGGCTTGAAAAAATATATCTCATATGACCACAAATGTTTTCCGTTGCCTAGATACAGGGGGTGGCTCACATTACCCGATGCCTCAGATTCCCCCGTTCTCCCCTACAGTATATAGTGAACAACATTTTTTCTGCTGCAGTAGCGTCTCACCTAAATTGCGCTCACTGCCATCTCGGTAAGGTACAGACTTACAATTCATAATTAATTCATACAACCCTAATTATAAAATACTGAACTATACGTGTAAAATCCTGAACAGGTTTGCTACCTCCCCTTGCTCATGTATGTGTGTGTAGCTTATTTTGCAATTACTGCATGAAAATACACCTGTTGAAGAGTAAAAATCTGATCTAAAGAAAACAAAATCAATAAATAGTCAATATGTCCCGATGATAGCTTTTGACAGCTCAGCCAGCAGGCAGAAGGAAATGTGAAAATGTAAGGATTATTTCATGGTAAGCAGAGCACATCATTTTCTTGTTTACATTCAGTTAAAAAGAAGACCTGTCTCACGGGTTGCACTATTCACAATTGGGGTCCAGCACTTACTGAATACAGTTATTACCATACTGTGGTCCCATTATGGATATTGACAGTCAGAGAGGAACATAAATGAGTGGTGGGGGTGAGCGAGTGCAGAGTTTTTGTAATTTCAAAACTTCTGGACTGCTCTCATGCAGCCTTGTCTCCCAGAAATTATTTTATTATTATTTAGATTTTAGGTGCAATGTGTTCGCTTGTAACACCATTTTAAGTTCAACATACTTGTTGTGATGTAAGACAGGAAGGAAGCATGGTTTAAGCTAAATTAAATAATGTATCCTGTAGCAGTCAGGTTAAAATAAAAAATGTATATTGTGTCTGCTTTATGGAGTTTTCTTGTAAACAAAGTTCTATTAATATTTACCGTATTTTCCGCACTATAAGCCGCACTGGACTATAAGCCGCAGGTGTTATAATGTTTAATTACCATTATGTAAGAGTTTGTGCACAGAGGGGATTGTCGGGAAACAGATGGCTGCTTGAGGAAGCTCCCATTTATTAACATTTCAACAAACAAGTTGCATATTTGCATAACATACGTAAGTGTTAACATTTGGTGCAATAGTAGCTACTAGGGATGGGCATGAATGTTTTCGCTACTCGTGTGATCGCTTGCAATCCTCGAGGATCAATCGATTCCTCGTTAAACTTATTTCTATTTTTAGAACGCAAAGCATCTGTCTACAGAACAACGGTTGACCGCAATAAAGCGCTCAATTCTTATGTCAAACAGTCACAGTTGCCATATGATATTAAGGATTTTTTTCCACAAGTTTAAAACACATTTTCCTCACTGAAAGTTATAAAATAGACTGGCCACAATTTAAACCAATCGAGTAGGTCTGCGATGGGGAGGGAAAAAAGAGAAAAAAAGCATGGGCTGTAGTTGTAACAAAAAAAATAGCCCAAGTCACCATTTAAAATAAGAAGGGCAGCAGATAATATAAAATGATTGTCCTACAATTTAAATACATATAAATAACTCACCAAAGCAGATAGTTGTAGGCCTATATCCAACCGCGTAATGCTTACTCCGTGTCCGTGAATAATTACCTCCCCTGGAGTCTACTCATTATTAACTGAGAGTAACAGGTGTTATCTCCCCTTTTTGTAAACGTAACTTTATCATCTTTTTTGAAATAACTGGACAAATATTCCTGAAAATGTTCTGGAGAAGAAAGGAGAGACCGTGTTCAGCTCCGCGGTGCTGTGGAGAACACAGGCTGCGCTGCGGTGGCACGGAGGTGGCAGTTATGTGCAGTTGATGTTTGACACAACGCTCAGTTTATTGCACTTGCATCAACATATTTAATTTTGTTAAACTTTATTTTATCCGTTTTGTGCCGTTTTGTATACTATATAACATTTTAAAATAGGGGCGGCCCACCGGCCTAAAGGCTACAGACACAAAAAAAAACGATTTTCCTCATCCACCAATCGAGTTAATTTGAAACGATTAGTACTCGATTACTAACACCGAAAAATGGGGAAAAAGTCGCGGCTTATAGTCCGAAAACTAGGGTAGTCTATCTGACCAAGATACTGTGTATCTCCTCCTTGTCTAACAAAGGTGTGAAAAGCATTTCCTTCCATGTCAAACATGGGGAAGGCACATTGTGTGAATATTTAAAATGTTACAATGTTTGCTAGCTAGGCTTTTTTTGTTTCTTGCCATGTTACTGTCATAGTAGAGTGGAATAGTGAGAGTTCTTCGTTGGGACTACGAATGAAAGCTTTTGCACCCTTGTGTTTACGCATGATATACAAACAAAACTGTGGGCCAACACTCGTAAAAACATTGCTCAATAGAGCTACCAGAGCATGCATGCAAAACAAAAAGCAATCTCACCCAAGACATGAACCTTGTTATGCATAGCCTCAATGCTGACAATAGACTACAATGAACTCTTGCACTCAATGTTAGCAATAATTAAGATTGTTTTGCAGTTTCACAAAAGACTGTTTTCCTTTTTTTCTGGGTTTTGATGTTTTTTTGGTCTTTCAGTGGTTGTTTAGAAAAGACAAACAGGATTACACAGAGACACTTGATACAAAAGTAGCACTTCTACAAATATGTCTTAGAAATACATCTATCGTGTCACAAAACAAGTCACTGCAAACCACTGAACGGCCTGTCTAGCCCTTCAAACTCAGCTCCTAGAAACATTTCATTAGGTGAATGATTCCCTTACACTGCTTTAGAGGAGCTGTTTGTATCATATGGCCAAGGTGAGAGCAGACTTTGAATTTATAGTGGAATGCACATAATCTCAAGGTGAACCAGCTAGTTATGACACTATCTCTGTGCTCAGAGTCCCTCTCCCTCATCTTCACACCACCTATAAAAACAAAATCTATCCAGAATCCTGATGCTATTTTCTGGCAACATTTTCCATCCAAATAAGGCTGGATATTTTCTAGAGATATACCCTTTGAGCCTGTGATATACTCAGAGCATTTTTCAGGGTTTCTCAGACATGGCTTGCAGATGCCTCTCAGGGGAGTTGCTAGCCTGGAGCATGTGGTGTATAATGTGGGTGAGTTATTGATAAGACAGAATCACATAAAATGGACAGATGACTGGTCATCAAAAGTGCACTGAATAATAAAGGGGTAAATAAAATCGATTGTGTGGATTATAGGAGACATTAAAGTTGTTTGTAGTGTGTGTGTGTGTGTGTGTGTGTGTGTGTGTGTGAGAGAGAGAGTGAGTGAGTGAGAGAAAGAGAGAGAGAGTTACAGTACATGTATATTAATTGTCATGTATGTGTGAGAACAATTCAAGTGAATGAAGAGGGTATTATATAACAGTAAGAAAATATCATCTTGTCCTTTCTGACCTTTACCATCAGAAAGCCATACAGGAGCACACACCAATAAACATCTTCTCTGCAAAATGAGGTTTTACTTTGATAACTTTTTTTTCTCTGGCCAACTATGTTCTCAGGGCATAATCAGTAATGCATGCCTCCAATGCATAATGCTACAACAGATTACAGCAGACACGTTGAGAGTGTGAACTCACAGCCACAGCAAAGAAAACTTAACATCCTGTCCACCAAAGCCAGTAAACCACTCCGGCACTATATCATAATCCACGCCTAATATTGCTTGCATGGTTAGCTGTTTATTTGCTTATATCTCACCGTAAGCAAATCACACGTGGCATTTGTTTATTAATTGTAGGAATGGCTTCATCTATTTAGCAAAGGAACTCCAAATAAACGATTGGCCTATCTGGATTAAATTTACATAAACACATTAGTTTTCGCACTTCATACATCTGCCGACGGAGTAGCCGTTTCTCCTTTGTCCACTTGCTGCGCATAAGCATGGGTCAGAGAGTGCGTGGAGGACCACACATCTTCATGTCAAGTTTGATTTTGATAAATCACAAAGGGTTGCTTAGTGGGTGGCGTACTCCCTCTACTGTGTGTACAGTATGCAACATTGATAAATGAGGCCCCTGGTCAGTGCAGTCTTGAGAAGAACACAAACTAAGATGATTTGACTTGATGGACGCGTATTCTCAGCTCATTATACATATCATTGATTAGCATGATTAAGTTCCTTATAAATTATGTCTTACTTTAGTGTGAACTGAGCTTTCACTGCCTGATTGGTCTTTGCTTTTTGACCTTACACCACAGGAAGCAGCCAGGCATTGAGTTGTAACACCAAACAATTGATATGATCAAAGTGGCTTTTATCTGTCAGGGAGAATATCACTTTGGTGAGACGACTTCCAGAAACACTTCAGATTACTAGATAATCTTTGAAGTCCATCTGTCCAGACCAAGATCAGGATCAGGAGAATCCCTCTCCGTTGTCATGACGTCTCAATGTGCTGTTTAATGTGCCGATAAGCCTATAGACTGCCCTCCCTTGGCTTACACACAATGCATGCACTTGCAGATGTATGCCAGAGCATGATGAGCAGAGTATGTTGGAGTATGTGCGACACATTTCAGAAGGCATGTGCATCTTAACGTGGTCATGCAAGGTGGCAGCTAAGAAGATGAGGTTTAATCTGTTTGAGGAATGGAAAGTAACTAAGCAGCTTTAGAAGAGCATTTATTAGAGCATTGGAAACTAATCATATTGAAGAATGGGGCTATTCAAGTCCAGGAACAAAGCATTCAGTTTCACAGAGACGACAACATAAGACATGTTAAAGGATAAGGTAGGGGAGACTGTTGTAAGTAGGCACACTTTTTACTCTAGTGAGAATTGCTCATCACCTAAACATCTTTCAATAGTCATTCCTACATTAAATTGAAGCTTAAGGTGTTGCCTTGAAATGTGAACCCCTCACTTATTCAAACTTATTGTAATAAAGAAGAAATTTACCATCAAAGACACATGAACACATTGTGACAACCAACCCCATCAAGGCGTCGGTTGTCACACACTATGTGGTTGTTTGTCACAATGTTATCTTTATGGGAAAAATCTTAAAAAGAAGGCAAGAAAGCAGAACTACATTTGAAAGTTTAATTTCATTGTCAAGTTGAAAAATAGGCCTACATAACTTTATGCAGTTTAACACAAAATGAGCAAGGAATTAACAAAAAGGAAATCCATATTAAGACCAACCTACTGTATGTAACAACATAAAGAACAAAACAAATAGGTCTAACAATAATAGCCTACTCAACTAGGATACACACATTCACTATCAGTGATGGCAAATGTAGGGTCTGCTCACTCTTAACTAAGCAGAGATTGTGTGCCCACTGGTTGCACATACAACACTTCTCCCTTACCTGCCCTGAACGGGTGCTGGAGAACGTTTCCATACAAACCAAACACAAGCTATCCTCTTCATCTGATGAAGATTCCTCCTCCTGTCTCTTTCTCTTCTGTTTCTTATTCCCCAGCTGGGGTGGAGTGCACTGGGGTGCAGTAGCCTTGGCAACTGGTCTAGTTTGGGATGCACTGGGTTGTTTTGATTTTGTTGCCCTTTTTCTCTTTTGCATGCTAGCTGCCTTTCCTGCTCAATTATCTCCTTCTCTGGGGTGTCAGTGAGGATACAGCTTGACATTTTATTTTGTTATTGGGTTCCTTTCCTGGCTGCACCCTTTGGATAACATGTGACAACCAACCCCCCAAAAAATGTGACGACCAACCCCAACTGGAATTTATTGCTAGCATCAAGGCCAACAACCATCTGACAACTAATTAGCTTGCTAAAAACAATATAAACTATAGCTTACCCTTCACACTTTTTTAGGGTAACAAGTGTTTTGTTATAAACCCATTGTGTAAAAGCCTAGAAGAAAAATACTGAGGAGCTAAATATTTGCAATTTGACATGAAAAACACTAACAGTCCTCTCACCTCAAATGCAGCAGTCTAACTCCAAGGAAGACTATGTAGGTGACCTCTGATCCCAGTTGTGGATATTTACATACCAAAATTGAACAGACAGCGCCTTCTGGTTCCGAGATATAACGATTGTGACAACCTACCCGTGTGACAAATTAGCCCGTTCTCCCCTACTGCAGAAACAGACAGCCACAATCCTGATTTCTGTTTATGTATAGCCAAAAAAGGGTTGTCACAATAAGTCCATTTGCCTTATGCATCTTCTAATATGTCTGTGTCCTGGACACCATAACAACAAAAAAATAAATAATAACTTCTCACCTTGGAGATGAATGAAAACTGCACTATGTGGTGTATGCTTTAAAAATGTTAAACTTGTGATTTTGTCAGTTTTAAAATCTAGTTGTGATGTGATCAGTAGGAAGGTTATGAAAATCAAACCTTTCTGTGCGTAAAGAGCTTGTTCCTCATCTTTGACCATCACATTACATGCATAATTTCATGAACAGCAGCGAACAATGGACAGCTGAGAAAAAACCCTAAAATAAGAAGATACGAAATAAGATTTCATCTGGTCCCACAGTAGTAACAGGCAGTGACTAAAAATCCCTCTGGATTCATACTTTGAGAGCATGAGAACTGTTGATCCTTGACCTAAATCATTTCTATCGCAATATCACATAAAACATATTAGTGGCACAGACGCAGTGGTGTCAAACTCAGGTCAATCTCTGAGAAAACAAGGTAAAGTCCCCCAAAAAACATCAGGACCTGGGAGAAAATGGAAGAAACCTCAACAGAGATGATTCAAAGTGTGTTGAGTGTTTTCTCTCTGTGTTTTTTTAGAAGAGCTTAGGTTAGAATAGTTGGGAGATTACATTTAAACCTGATTTTGTTTTGTAGAAATACAAATAAGACAATAATATGTCTAAAATAATGCATTTATTTGAATTTAAGATGTGTGATAAAGCAATTGCAGCATCTAAAAAAATAAAAAATAAAGAATGGAAGCCCCCCATCCCCTAAAGAGCTAATTATGTGTGTCACGCTGGCCAAAAGTCCCAAAAATTATGACTGACTTGATAAAAATGAGATAGCAAAAAGGAAAGAAATCTGGTGCATCTCATTCTTATCATCACATACCATCTAAAGAAAGTGCTTTAGCCACTGATTTGCTGTCTGCATTTGTATTATATTTTCTAGGCACTGTTGACACTTTGCAAAACTCTTACTAAGATAATAAGAGGCAAACTATTACAAGTACTTTGCCTAAAGGCTCACAAAAGGCACATATAGAGACACACACATAAAAAAGCAATTTGTGCAGCTTTATACACAAAGTTGAAGCTCAGTCTAAGATTTATGATTGATGAGATGGGTGTATGGAACAAAATGGTCATATTTGGATGTATGGATTGTTTACGGTTTGATAAGAGGGGAATTAGAAAGGAGGGAAAAGAGAGAGTGAAGTGTGTGTGTGTGTGTGTGTGTGTGTGTGTGTGTGTGTGTGTGTGTGTGTGTGTGTGTGTGTGTGTGTGTGGGCAATGGCGTAGCAGAGTAGAGTGACAATGAAGGGGAGAAAAAGAGAACATGATTGAGTGGGACATTCTGTCAGCTGCAGACGTGAGCTGGAGCCTGGATTGGGTGTGTGTGTGTGTGTGTGTGTGTGTGTGTGTGTGTGTGTGTGTGTGTGTGTGTGTGTGTGTGTGTGTGTGTGTGTGTGTGTGTGTGTATAGGGGCATACCAAAGTCTGAGTCACCCTGGACCTATTCTTTACTTTTTTATTGGCATTCTAAAGCTGCCACCTCTCCTGAGAGGTGCCACGGTTGTTGATAGCGCTGCCATTGCCCATGTTCCTGCTGATCGTTTGTGTGTGTGTGTGTGTGAACTTCGCCACATTTTGCGATTTAGAAGGTTGCAGTTTAACGTTAAATTAAAAATGTACCTTTTTTTTAATTCTACGGCTGGTTTGAGTGATTAATACGACACATAGCTTATTAATTGCCAATATAGTTCATCATAATGTCATGAGAAAGGATGTTACAACTTGGAAATGTTGTCTTGGTGATAGTTATGATAATCAGCATAAATTAAGTCAGGTTGTCAGGTTAGATTTATCTGTTATGGCATTGACTTTTTGCATTCCTCACAACACTGACATATGTGTCTATGCTAGTTTGTACTGGTGGCTTTGAAAAGAGAAGTGGTCGTGAAGCTATGCTTCATTTTAATAGTGTTTGTGGGAGACAAAGACGATCTTCTTCTAAATGGTGCCACTTCTGGTACCGTAATCAATTACAGTCTGAAGGTGATTAGAGGCCTTTTGTGACAACAAATTAAACATCATGCATTGATGTTGAAAAACACAACTTTTCATGAGTCACACACACACACACACACACACACACACACACACACACACACACACACACACACACACACACACACACACACACATACAAGGCCTCAGGAGTGAGCTGCACCTCCGTTCAGAGGACAGATTGCTGTCAGGAACACACATTCCCTCATAATAAATGATGCAATTTGAATTCATCTCACCAACAGAGTGAGTGAACTCGCTGATGCTCTGGTACTGTATTTTGGTTAATTTAGTGGCAAATACACCTGAGTATGACATCTGGATTTTGAAATTGTCCTTCAGTTGCATTCTTAGATTTGCGGCCACTTGAGTGCGGAAGAACTCTTAAACAGGAAGGCAAGTGCACACCCCTTACAAGTAGTTACAGCAAACATGGGACAGCATTAACAGTTGTCAGACATAGGTGGAGTTGTTTATACAAAGAACAAACATGTGAACACAAACACTTTTGATTTTGCTCCATTTTTCATAAGGTGTGCAATACTCATGCTGTCCAATATGCACCTGGATATGCCACAACTGTCTCAGCAGTGCACACTAACACAGATACATAACATTTGAGAAAAATAGGCCTTTTATGCAGAACAACTTCTTGATTTTAGATATACTGTGTATACAGAAAATATCGTCAATTTCTGAATATCACACCAATTGGCACCAAGTATCCATTTAATCAGAAAGGACGTATTCTTCCAACATCTCTTATAATAAAAGTAATATAATAATAATTCCATTATAGTGTGGAGGTAGTGATGACATTAGCTACAGGAACATCCCCAAAAAGGAGACCAGACACTGAAGGTGGTGACAGGGTGAAGAGCAGTGCTACAGATCTGGATGCATGAGAAGTGGAAGCATCTGATGCAATCAGAGTCATGCAATCAAAGGACTGACTGAAAAAGACTGGCCATGTTGGAGAGTGGAGGTGAACGGGTCTAGGGGAGGGTTGCGTTGATCTGACACTTAAATGACAGCGAAGAATAGAAGAGCTTTACATGTCACATGGGTCATGGATAAAATCCAGATTGTTTCACTGAAAACTGATTGAGATTGTGGCTGATTGTGGCTGAGAGAGAGATAGAGAGAGGGGAGTCTAGCGAAAACGAAGCGTCTCTTCAACACTCCTTGTTTTTGAAGCCAGTCGAGGCCAACGAGATAAGGGAGATATTGCTCGGAATGAAAACAAAGACCTCTAGAGACGCGCTTGGGTTTCACATGAAAGTAATCAAATCAGTGCAAGAAAGTATTATTAAACCCCTAACACACCTTTTTAACCTATCTTTTCAAACAGGAATTTTTCCTTCTAACATGAAAGTAGCCTAGGTTATACCATTACATAAGAATGGTGATGAACATTCATTTACTAATTATAGACCAGTCTCACTTTTAACACAATTTTCTAAAATTCTGGTTATTCAGCAATAGACTTGATGAATTCATTACTAATCATCAACTTCTGTATGACAGTCAATTCGGCTTTAGAAAGAATCATTCCACCGCACTGGCCTTGGCTGAATCGGTAGAACTCATTAGTTATGCTATTGATCACAAATTGTACTCTATAGGAATTTTCTTAGACCTCAAAAAAGCATTCGACACTATTAATTATGACATCCTTCTTAATAAACTGGAGAATTATGGCATTCGAGGTTTGGCACATGACTGGGTCAGAAGTTATTTACATGACAGGAAACAGTTTGTGAAATTAGGGGACTTCACATCGACATGCTTAGATATTGTTTGTGGGGTCCCTCAGGGGTCAATCTTGGAGCCGAAATTATTCCTGCTTTATATAAATGACATATGTAAAGTGTCAAAAGTCTTAAGGTTAATTTTATTTGCTGACGACACAAACATCTTCTATTCGGGGAAAGATCTGAATAATATGGTTGAGATTGTAAACATTGAATTGACTAAGTTACATGAATGGTTAAACCGAAATAAGTTATCACTAAATTTAGAAAAAACTAAATTTATGATGTTTGGCAGGAGAGCATCAGATGTCGCTGTAAAAATCAAGGTAAATGGGATTGAAATTCAAAGGGTCAAGCAACACAAAGTCCTAGGGGAAATAATTGACGATAAATTAAGCTGGAAACCACAAGTTAACCATCTCAGGGGCAAAATAGCCAGGAGTATTTCTATACTTTGGAAAGCACAACATTGTTTCAATCAAAAGGCCTTACTTGTATTATACTGGAGTTTAGTTTCCCCACATCTGCATTACTGTGCTGAAATATGGGGAAACACTTACAAAGGTACATTGCACCCGTTGGAGATTCTTCAAAAGAAAGCAATACGAATTATTTACCAAGCCAATTACAGGGCACACACTAATAACTTTTTTATTGAAGGTAGAATTCTCAAATTACGTGATGTGGTAAATTACCACACAGTACAAATGATTTACAAGGCTTCAAAAAAAGCCTTCCTAATAGTTTACAAGTAATGTTTGAAAACAGAGAAGTTTTGCATGATTTAAGAAGAAAAGCTAAATTCACTGAGAAAAATATGCGGACCACACTTAAATCCTTTTCGATTTCTGTAAATGGTATTAAGCTGTGGAATGGACTTGATGAAGTTGTCACAGGGAGTTGCAGTTTGCACAATTTCAAAGCAAATTATGTTTCAGAAATTATTGAAAATTACAGATTAATAACTTGAGCACAATGTCAATGTCACTTACATAACAATATTGTAAAGATTAATACAGGCCAGCAGACAGCCTTGTTTTGAATACTTTTGCAGAAGTGTTTAGACTACCAGTTAAGAAATGGAACAGGCCAAATACAAGGCCACTTCACAATTTATACACTTGGCATTGTCACAGAAAAACTGAACTGTGCTGAACTGATCTTAAAAGCTGAAGCAATTAGATTAAAATTAGACTGTGTATTGGACTGCAGAT